>CP092869.1:21854719-21865620 GCA_030710605.1 Cordylochernes scorpioides
ACATTCGAAAGGATGATGGATAATGTGCTCATGGGCCTCAAGTGGAACATTTGTTTGTGATATTTGGACGACATCGTGGTCTACTCTGATACCTTTGGAGGAACATTTAGAACGTCTGTCTAAGGTTCTGACTGTCTTCAACAAGCGGGGCTTACAATCAATTCGGATAACATGTACTGGGTTTGGATCAACAAAATAAATCCTGGGTCATGTGGTAGATAAGGATGGCATACAACCCGACTCCGAAAAGGTCGAAGCCATAAAGAATTCCCTGTACCCAATCCTCTGTGATATTCAAAGCTATTTAGGATTGCTCCTACTACAGAAGGTTTATCAAGATTTCTCCTAAATCGCTGCTCCTCTACAAAATTCTTCTGAAAAAAGATCAAAAGTTTATTTGGACACAAGAGCAAAAGGATTCTTCGATCCCTGAAGAAAGCTCTGATGCAGAAGCCGGTACTAGGACATTTTTAAAGAAAGAAAGCCATCACCAAACTTCATACCGACGCCATAGCTACCGTGTGTGGGTACAGATCCAGGAGAATCAAGAAAATCCTATTCTTATGCCTCCAAACACTTTCCAAGGCGGAAAAGAACTACTCCACCACTGAACGAGAATGCCTAGCAGTCATTTGGGCAATTGGAAAATTTCGTCAATATTTATATGGAAGGCCCTTTGAGGTTGTTTCGGACCATCATTCTTTGTGCTGGTTGGCTGGTCTGAAGGACCCTTCTGGAAGACTAGCAAGATGGGCCCTCAAACTGCAAGATTTCGACGCAACCATCACCTATAAAAGCGGGGTCAAGCACAAAGACGCGGATTGCTCATCGAGATACCCGCTGCCAGAGTCGCCTGCTCTGACGTCGCTTACATTAGTAAGAGAACAACAGAATCTAGATCCTGATATAACAAAATTTCAAATGCCTTAAACCAGGGTGAAGGGGCCGAGAGATTCGAAATGAAGAACGGTCTACTCTATAAGCGTATTTTTGATCCATTGGGTAGACGTTTGCTGTTGGTTATTCCGAAGTGTATGAGACCAGATATCCTGAAGGAGTTCCACGATGTTCCGACCGCGGGCCACCTAGGTTTTGCAAGGACCTACGACAGAATAGAAAGAGATACTTCTGGCCGGGACTTTACAACAGCGTTCGACGTTATGTCGCCCATTGCAAGGAGTGCCAGCGAAGAAAGGGAGAAAACAAACTGCCTGCTGGAAAACTAATTCCCATTCAACCCCCGTCATTTCCGTTCCAGAAAATAGGCATGGACCTGCTTGGGAGGTTTCCCCTTTCGGACAAAGGAAATCGATGGATAATTGTATGTACAGATTATTTGACCAAATATGCAATCGCCAAAGCCCTGCCATCTGGTACGGCTGCAGAAATCGCGAATTTCATACTGGAAGAAGTAATTTTGAAGCATGGCGCTCCACGCGAAATAATAACTGACAGAGGTCGGGCCTTCATGTCTCAGATGGTCAAAGAAGTCACTTCCCGTTGCAAGATAAGCCACCTTTTCACCACGGCTTATCACCCTCAAACAAACGGATTGACAGAGAGGCTGAATAAGACCCTGGGTGACATGCTCTCCATGTATGTGGACGCCGAGCAGAGGGATTGGGACAACGTTCTGCCGTATGTCATCTTTGCATACAACACGGCCCAACAAGGAAGTACCAGATTTTCTCCTTTCTTTTTGGTTCATGGTCGCGAGGCCGAGACCCTCCTTGATGTCCTGCTGCCTTACGAAGACGAAACATCGGATCATGACTTTGGAGGTCAGATGGTAACCAAGGCAGAAGAAGCACGGCAGCTCGCTCGGATACCACATTTTGAGAGCCCAGGAGAATAACAAGTACCATTACCATCAGGGTGCATCGATCTGTTGAGTACCGTGTTGGGGACCTCGTCTGGGTGTTCACCCCTGTTCGAAAGACAGGGTTGTCCGAGAAATTACTAAAGAAATACTTCGGGCCGTATAAGATAACGAGGAAGGTGTCGGAAGTGAATTATGAAGTGGAAGCTCTGGAACAAAGTTCAAGACGGAGGAGACGCAGCCAGAAGGACGTCGTCCATGTGCTCCGGATGAAGCCTTACAGAGATCCTGGCCAACAGCTGGTGACCGGAGACTACAATAGCTGGGACAGCGAGGGACGCTGTCGACATCCTGGAGGGAGGGCTGTGAAATATGAATGCATCGCCATTTGGAAAGGATGCGCGGGGGGAGGCCCGGGAGGGGCGCGCGCAGTGGAACAGTGGAAGCGCGCGGATTAGGTTGTTCTTAGCTGCTTTTTGTAAACATACTGCGCTAGCTCCCGTTATTCTCTTCTTTGTAACCTTACTTTAAATAAACTATATTTAATCTCAACATCGAATTCTATTTAATTTATTCTACTCTACAATATTTTGAAAATGGAGTAATCCATATTTAAATCATTAGATAATAAAAATACATACACTGGCTCTAATAAAATATTTATTTGCCAATATTCCGGTTGGCTGAACGCCAAACCTTTATCAAGGCATTACATTTTTGTATACACAAACTCAGCGCCGCATAGTGTTATAATATCACAGTTTGAATAATTTTAAAAATACAAAGTAGGTGGGGGAAATTAAATTTAACTTACTCTGATTGTAACTTTTATAATAATTTTAGCATGCACAAATTTCCCCCACCTAATTTGTATTTTTAAAATTTAACTTATTCTGATTGTATCTTTTATAATAATTTTAGCATGCACAAATTTCCCCCACCTAATTTGTATTTTTAAAATTTAACTTATTCTGATTGTATCTTTTATAATAATTTTAGCATGCACAAATTTCCCCCACCTAATTTGTATTTTTAAAATTTAACTTATTCTGATTGTATCTTTTATAATAATTTTAGCATGCACAAATTTCCCCCACCTAATTTGTATTTTTAAAATTTAACTTATTCTGATTGTATCTTTTATAATAATTTTAGCATGCACAAATTTCCCCCACTTAATTTGTATTTTTAAAATTTAACTTACTCTGATTGTATCTTTTATAATATTTTTGGAAATGCACAAATTTTCCCTGCCTAATTTGTATTTTTAAAATTATTTGAACTGTGATATTATAACACTATGCGGCGCTGAATTTGTTTATACAAAAATGTAATGCCTTGATAAAGGTTTGGCGTTCAGCCAACCGAAATATTGGTAAATAAATATTTTATTAAATCCAATATATGCCTTTTTATTATCTAGTAGTTAAATATATACATATATGGCGAGCTGATGTCTTGGGCTTAACATTAATGTTGAATGTTAGTTGGTTATGTAAATATATAAATCATGCGAGCAATAGTTACCCAGAAATTATTTGAAAAAGTAAAAATGAATATCAGGGAAAAGTTTCTATTAATTTTGAATTTGCAAGCTTTGAGCAAATATACTGTTCTTCAACGGGCTAATACTCTATGTACAATCTCTTAATAATATTTATACAAAATAATTGAAAAACCTTTGTTTTTGGCATGTGTGGCCGTGCATCAGAGTGTTCAGTATAATATTTATTACTTTAGCTGTAAACAGTACATTGTACATAGAGTATTAGCCCGTTGTAGAGCAGATTATTTGCTCGAAACCTTGCAAATTCAAAATTAAAAGAAACTTTTAACCTGATTTTTATTTTTACTTTTTCAAATATATACTTTGTATTTTTATATTTTATATTTTTCTTGTTTTATCTTTTGTCTTTATAAAAGGCGATGCCTGTCTGAGCCGGCAGTCATCGTGGTAGAGTAGTATGGCTTGTAGAGTAGAGCGCACAGCTTGCTTGATGAAATAAACGTAGCTCTTCCGTAAGTACAAGTTTTATATCTGTGGTAGATTTATATCGGGGTATATCTCCGCGACATTAATATAGTTGGTGCGAAATTAATCTTCCTACTCATTGTTATTGTTTGTTTTGAATATTACTGAACCAATAATCTGCCATTAGTTCTGAAATGGGGAGGTATCAGGATACAGTTCAATTAGAGCGGTCTAGAAATTATTCTAAGGGAACTGCTAAGAAGATTCCCCACTGATAAGCCAAGCATTCTCATTTGTTAGGTGTATCGCAATACTCTCTTTTAAAATAAAGATCACCTTTATTGAAGGTACAAACTAAAGAATCCAAATGAACATAAATGTATATACAGTTAAACCTGTCTATAGCTCCCCCTCTTGGGACTCACCGAAATAAGGTGCTATAGAGAGGGGTTGCTATAGACAGGTCACTTTTAATATAAATCGCATCGTACTACGTATTTAAAATCGGGCGCTATAGAGAGGGAGGCGCTACTTAGAGGGGGCGCTATAGACAGGTTTAACTGTATAAATTTAAATTAGCCTTACTGAAAAATTTACTTATCTCTCTAACAATAAATATTTATATAAATTACCTCTCACCTCTCAGAAATCTATATTAGCTTAAATACAAAATCACAGATTATCAAAACACAGATTAATATAGCTAATGAATTAATACGTAGCAATAACGCGCCATCTATATAATACAAATGAAACACGAATGTTTCTTTTCACAAATAAATCAAACTTCTACTGTTCTTACTGCGATGAAAAATATATTGGGAGGGCTTGGTTTATCTGTGGTGAACTCTCCCAGCGGTTTCACCAATTCAATCTACCAGACTGCTTCTTTAGAGCTCTAATACTGTATTGGATCATTCTGCTTTTATATGCAACACTGAATGGTGGAATCAAACAAATGATTTATTTGTGAAAAGAAACATTCGCGTTTTGGTGTTTTCATTTGTATTATAAAGTTAATGATTACAAATTAATATTTGAATGACATAATATCTAACATCATTAAATAACTTTTATCATTACAGTAAGGTCTGTTGAGATAATATTTGATATCTGAAAAGAAACATATTGCCAAAAAGAAATCATTACCTATATTATACAGTTATGATGTACTAGCGCGCCATCTGTTATGAAAATTCGAAACTATTTTAGACGCGTAAGATTCTTTTTGAAATTGAACAATTTCAAAAAGGCAGTAGAAATTGTTAATTTCAAAAAGAATCTTACGCGTCTAAAATGGTTTCGAATTTCATACAGTTCAAATGTTTGATATTAAACGAGAGAGAAGCCAATATATCTTAAACTAACCTAATCTTTCATGGTTTGTAAATACTTTGCGTTGATTATAGTTAGTAAATCTGGGAAGTTGTCCCGAGACCTCCCACATAAGTGTTCCATATCTTCATAAATCAAAAGTGAAGTTAGACATAACTTTAAATTATCACAAAATGATCTTACTTATTTGCAGGGCTTTCATCATCATGGCCATTTTTTGCTTCTTTTTTAGAAGTCTTGCAGCAAAAAAATGCTGTCAGAAGTCCAAGGAATGTTCGGACAAAGGAACATTTCTTTTTATTAGCCATGTTGGAAATGTGGCTTTCTAAATGACAAAACTTTGTCTACGTTTGGTGGTGGTGGTGGGGACTTAGGTTAGTTATTGGTATTTCAAATCTTTATCGAGAAAGTCGACGTTAGTTCATTTACTCACACACAATATATTCAAATTATTTATAATTAGTGTATTGTTAATTAATATTTTATATGTTTTTAGAACATGATTGTTTATAGATTAAAAATTAGAATTATGAAAGAATTAGCTAATGAAAATTATTTAGGCATTATATTTTCCTTAGAGTTCGGAAAAACGACATACTCAAAGAATCTATTTAATTGATTTTTGATAAAAAGATTAACACTCAAATTTATTGTCGAATTCATCAGTCTTGAACATGCACAAATTATAGAAATATTATGATAATATATTTCAATTTTAGAAA
Source organism: Cordylochernes scorpioides (assembly GCA_030710605.1). Taxonomy (NCBI): domain Eukaryota; kingdom Metazoa; phylum Arthropoda; class Arachnida; order Pseudoscorpiones; family Chernetidae; genus Cordylochernes; species Cordylochernes scorpioides. The sequence goes on from CP092869.1 coordinate 21,860,568, forward strand.
CAAACCCTTTGCATGGTTTGATCACAATTATATTCAACTTTGATTCACGAGACTTTTGATATTCTGATTTTTTTTTTTTTATTCCACAATATACAGTAGAACTTAGACAATTCGAAAACGTTTTTAATTTGAATAATCATCTTGGTCCCTAGAATTTCATATAATTAGAATTTATATTTTTAATTCCATTTTCATTGGTCCCTTGGGCTTAGAATTATTCAATTTCGAATGTATTTGATTTTTTTAGTATTGCTTGACGTTGAACTATAGAAAACATACATTCATTTTTGATATTCGGCTTCAAATGGGTCGTAAAAAAGGAAAATGTTGAAGGAATTTGTCTGTATATAGAAACTTGGAGCCTGTGGGGTATGACAGATTTTTTACTAAGAAAAAAAAAAAAGATCTCCTGATCATAAAACTAAAAGCTACTCAGAATAGAGATCAATTAATCGTTGATTTTTATATCATACATGAGTATTGGGTACCTTTTCTTGATTAATAAAGATAATTTACCACGTACGCTAAAAATTCCTCATAAGAACTTGGAGTAAGGATTTCTCACATCATTGGTACTGTGATTCCAGTCCTGGAGAGACACTAACCTAAATAGACATGACAATCATTTCCTGCTAAAAACAGGCCACACAAGTAAAATATTATTTGAAGGTAAAACCAAACACCACTCAAACTGTACAAAATGTCTGGCTTGTGAGACATTCCCAGAGCACATCCTGTTGTACTGTGGCCTAAACAAGATATCTACAACAGCAAGTCATCAATATACTAGGAGGTCTGTGTGAGTTGGTTTAAACAATCAAATGATGGATTAGATGAAAAACCCCATGTACGGGTTTCAGACTGCTGATTTTTGTCAGTGTGATGCAGGCTGTATTTCAACGACCAAATCTGATGTTGTGCACTTTGTTCACATTTATGAAAAACTTCTTGTTCTGAGGAGAGAGAGAGTATATAAAATATATTTTTATGGCATTTAATAAGCCTCTTTTTATGAGAATATTAAAAGGGATGAGTTCCTGTTTTGTACATAAATACCATAGTCTCGTATTTGAACTCTGGTCGAAACCACAACATAAGTTTTGGAAAACTGAGAAGCGACTTCCTGGTTTCTACATTCTACATGTTCTGACCATGGTTCCGAGCTAAGTGGCCCGAGCCTTCGTCAGTCAAGGGCCGGCTTTGATTTCATGAGATTCACAAGGGATCAAAGGATGTCTTCAGAATTTTGCGAAGTGGTGTTTTTTGTATATTTTCAAATAAACAGGCAGTGATTATTCAATAACAAATTGTTTAATAAGAAAAAAGAAAGGTACAAAATAAAAAGGCAAGAATAGATACGGACAGAAAAAAAGGCAGAGCTGATCGGCCGTTAGGAGAAAAATTAATGTAGCTTCTCCTGGTGGTGGCGTTTTGAACTTCCGCTGCGGGCTCACCCTCGTGGTGGCAGCAGGAACTAATAGTCGATTGCCACGCCGTCACAACCCAATCTATCATCACTGTCACTTTTGCAACAAATATTTAGTTTATAAAGTGGATTAACCAATTCTAAGACCAAAATAAAGATGAATTCCAGGTGGATATTAATCTATAAAAAGTAAGCTCTCTTCTCGCGTAAAATATATTAGCTATAATATATGCATAAAGTCGTGAAACACGAGAAACAAGTAAAATTTTTTCTATATATCGTGAGAATCCTCTGAGATTTTAATTATAATAAAACGCAGTCTCTGAGGATAAGTTGTTGGTGTTTTTGGAGGTAAAAAAGAGAAAATGTTACTTAAATATATTTTCAATGTCATCTTTATGCATAAAAACTACAAAAGTAAAATTTAAGAATTAAGAAGAAAAAAAATACAAAAAAAGAATCAAGAAGGCACTAACTCAGTTGCCAATTGTTAATCATCATATGCTAGCTAATGTTATCATCATCAATTCATATTTATTCATATATCTATATAATTTATTTACATAGAGAAAAATTATTTGAATTAATATACCTAACAAACCCCCCTTTAATTCAATCTCATTTTTTCTTCAGAAATATAAACAATTTTAAAAAATCAAACATAGATGGAGTTACCTCCCCATGCTTTCACTTATATACAAGCTTTTGTTTTCATGCCACATTTTACAAAAAGTGAAAACATATATAAAAAAAAACATATTTAAAAAAATATAACAAGTGAATCCATCTACACACATTTTAATAAAGCTATATATATCTTTCCATATTTAAAAATTGTATGAACATATGATGTTTTTCCCTTGTTAAGGCCTTAGTAAAAATATCTGAAACATTTTCATTGGTGGGCACAAAATTCAAGTTATAAACAACCTGATTCAAATTAGAATGTAAAAATGAATTATTTCTAACCATATGATTTGATTTATCATTTGTCATTCCTGATTTACAAAGAAATATTGTTGATTGGTGTGTGTGTTATCACAAAACAAATTAATTTTATATTTTACACTAGTAAGTTCTTCAATAAGGTATTGTAAATATATGCCTCTTTTTAAACATTGCACAAGAGAAAAAAGTTCACTTTTACATGTAGATAAACATACTGTAGGGATTGTTTTTGATTGCCAGCTTATTAAATTAATTCCAAAATAAAAAATCATACCACTTGTTGATTTTTGTGTTCCCCTACCACATTTCCATGATGCATCACTATAGCCATTTAAAATATTTTCTCCCTTAGAGTAAACTAATCCAAGGTCTTTTGTTCTTTTAAGATATCTTATAATTCTTTTTGCTGCACTAAAATGGATTTCTCTTGGATCCTGACTAAATCTGCTTAAAAGTGAAGTGGAATATGAAATGTCAGGCCTAGTTTTAGTAGCAAGGTAAACTAAAGATCCAATAATTTCCTGATATTTCTTTTTATCAATTACCTTTGAATTATTAAAATTTTCCAAATCAGTATATACATCAAGGGGTGTATGAGTTTTTACAGTTTTACAATCTAACATATTATATTTTAATAAAAGTTTTTCAATATATTTTTGTTGTTTTAGAATTATTTTGTCATTATATTTTAATATTTCAATTCCTAAAACACTTAAAAGATTAGCATTTTTCTTTATTTTAAAACAAAGTGTTAACTTATTTAAAATATCATTTAAAACCTCAGAATCAGTATTACAAACAATGATATCATCAACATAAAGTCCCAAAAGAAGAATTGAGTCATTATTTTGGTATGAAAATAAGCATTATTATCTGAATTAAAAATTTTAAATCCTATCTGAAGAAGATATTTAGTAAAGGTTTCATAAAAGACTCTGCCTGCTTGTTTAAGTCCATAAATGGCCTGATTAAGTTTACAAACAAATTTCTTACCTTCTTCTTGATATTCAAATCCTTTAGGCTGTGACATGTATATAGTCTCTTCCAACTTACCATACAAAAAGGCAGTTTCTATATCAAAATGATGAATATGCAAATTTTTCATTGCTGAAAAAGCAATTAAAGTCCTTAGAGAATCTGATTTTATCACAGATGAATAAGTTTCTGAATAGTCTACTCCTAATTTTTGTGAGCATCCTAATGCAACTAATCTTGCCTTATATATGGGATTTAAAGGATCATGGCTATTTTTAATGGAAAACACCCATTTTGATTTGATAGGCTTAATGGTTTTAGTCATAGGTAAAACATCCCACACCTTGTGATTATTTAAAGAATCTATTTCCCCTTTCATGGCTTGAACCCATTTTTCTTTATCTGGAGAGTTTATGGCCTCTTCATAATTAGTTGGTATAATTGGTAATGAATCAACCTTCATAACACTATCTACTGGATGGTAGGTAGGATCAGAAGTGGTGTCATCTTGTGATGTGTCTTCATCAGATAATGATGGTTAATAGTAAAATCCTTGTTCAGGGGTAGGTCTCAAGTTGTAGACATTTTTATCTTCATCTGGCTCATTACTTGTGGATTCTGGAACATTTCCTTGGTGAATAGGAATTGGTTTATCTTCTTTTTGGCCATTTTTATGGCAAAAATTTAGGTCAATTAATACATGATCTGGCAATTCAGCTTTTACTTCATTACTAAGTAGTTCAGCTCCCTTTTATTTTTCAATAAAGCTTACATCCCTTGTTTCAGTAATTGCATAATTTTTAGGGTCACAGATTCTAAATGCTTTTCTTTTATTTGAGTATCCAACAAATATACCTGATTTTGTGATTTTTTCAAATTTGTATCTTTTGAATTTAGGAATTCAGTATTCAGCTCTGCATCCAAAAACTTTTAAATGTTTTATGCAGCATAGTGGGGAGATTTGACAATCATCATGATTGGGTAAATCTCAAGCTTTGCAAGCTTGATACCTTAGTGTGATTGAGTGGAGATAAGAAAGAAAAAGAAGAAGAAGAAATGTCTTATAGTAGGTTTTTTTTCTTGTAAATAGTTCTTCAGGGGTGGTTTTATCATTCCTTTTATGTAGAGTTCTATTTTTTATATAAGAATAAGTGTTCATGGCTTCTGCCCAGAATTTTGGTGGCAATTGTGATTCTATCAATAGTGCTCTTGTACCTTCAATTAAACTTCTATTTGCTCTCTCCACTATTCCATTTTGAGAGGATGAATAAAAGGTTGTAAATTGATGTTCTATTTCCTTTTCTATCAAATAAGAGCTTAATTGTCTATTTGTAAATTCCCCTCCATTATCAGACCTTATTCTTTTGATTTTTGTACATTTTATGTTTTCTATAAGTTCAATAAATTCCTTTAGTTTGGCAAAGGTTTCTAATTTGCTTTTAAGGAACTTCGGGAATATTTTCCTTGAAAAGTCATCAACTATGTTCAGCACATATATTGCTCTGCCAATGGATTCATGCTGAAATGGGCCTATTAAATCCATATGAATGAGATCAAGGGGTTTGGTTGATTGCTTTGAATCAATCTCTTTAAATGGCAATCTAGTAAACTTTGATTGAATGCATGTGATACATGGTTTTAAGTTATTAATTGATGAACAACTGAACCCATACACCATAGTCTTTTAAAATCATATTCATATAA
>CP092869.1:21865720-21916691 GCA_030710605.1 Cordylochernes scorpioides
TTTTCATTTATATGTGCAAGGCGTTTGTGCCAAATTTTCAAATTATTTTATTGTGTTTTGAACACATTTTATTCTTGTTTAATGTTTGCACATGCATCAATTGTATAAATGTTATCTTCCCTTTTTGCAGTTATAATGCTGGATCCATTGTTATCTGTTATCCTTGCACATTCTCATCAAATATAATCTGTTTTTCATCTTCAGTTATTTTACTTACTGATATTAAATTAATGTTGAGTTCAGGTACATATAGAACTTCTTTTAGTGTTAAAAGATGATTATCATCCTTATAAATTTCAACAGTGCCAATACCATTTGATTTGATGAATCTATCATCAGGAAGAGTGATTTTTCTGCTATCATCTTGAAGATCACCCATTAGATTAATGTCTGTAGACATATGGCTTGTTGCTCCACTGTCTAGTATCCACTTGCATTAATTGTTGAACTCTGGGGAACTTAGGTTCATGGCAGTTTCTTGATTATGATTTTCTCCTATCAAAGAAGCCCTAGAAGGATTTTGTTTATTTTTTGAAAATGTTTGTTTGGGGATTGTTTGTATAGAATTCCCTTGATTTTTTGTTTTCTTTTCTTTTGTTAACTGGGTTGAACCAGCATACTGCTGCTTTATGTCCAAACTTTTGACAAATGAAGCATTTGAGTTTTCTTTCTCTATTAGAATCACTTGAATTTTTCTTAAAGTTTTTGTTAAATTTATGGCCCATATTATATGCAGCATTTTCATCCTTGTTGTTCTTGTTTCTTTCTTCATGGAGCTCAAATATTCTTCTTATATCAGAAATAGTAGCATCTGGGTAATTGTCAAATTGCATTGAGACAAGATTGTATTTTGGGGGTAGCCCTCTAATAAAAGCTGTGATGAATTCATCTTCTATTGATCCACCCAAAATTCTTGCTTCCTGCAATAATTTCTCTGCTCTAAGCAAATATTGTTCCCAGGTTTCCTCTTTTTCTTATTGTTAATTTAGATACATTGTTTTTAGCCTCTATGCATTTTTTCTTTATGTTACCCTCATATCTAGAATGCAAAGCAGTCCAAATTTCTTTACTTGTTTTGCATGTAAAAATTAAACTTACTTGTGTGTCATCCATTGCACAAGTTATTATCCCTCTAGCTTGGGCATATTTTCTTTTCCATTCGACAGTTATTTTTTCATCTTTTGGAGGATCTTCTTTTATAAAGCCATCTAGATCTTTGCCTTCCAAAATACAAATGATGCGAAATTTCCAACTTGTGAAATTATTCCCATCGAATTTTTGGATATTCATCGATAATTGAGCCATTTTGAATTTTTACTTAATATGTTCTTTTCGAACCTTAAAGATATTTTTTATCTTTCTTTTTTCAAAAAATGGCCTCTGTTTACCTTTCTTTTTGCATGAACCACGCTCTGCTACCAATTGTTGGTGTTTTTGGGGGTAAAAAAGAGAAAGTGTTACTTAAATATATTTTAATGTTATCTTTATGCATAGAAACTACAAAAGTAAAATTTCAGAATTAAGAAGAAAATAAAATACAAAAAAAGAATCAAGAAGGCACTAACTCAGTTGCCAATTGTTAATCATCATATGCTAGCTAATGTTATCATTGTAGAGTTCTAATTTCTGGCCTGACGAAATATAAATCTACTGTACTTGTAGCTTCAAACGGTTTATGTCTTATTCTGATACATTTCAATAAGATTTCTAATAATATTAAAATATCGGAGAAAATGATAAAAACACACAATGGCAAACACACAAAAACACAAAACCAATATAAGATTAATAGAATTATAAACGCTTAAAAAACTTCGTTCAAACCATATGTAAATATACTTAAATCTAGAAATTTAGATAATGAACTAAAGTTCCATTTTAAATGAGGTCTAACTCTCCATATCACAATATAGTATTGAGGATAAACCCTAAAGAGGATCAAAAAATTAAAAAAAAATTAAAATAATAATGTGACATTTGATCTTTAATCCAAGGTTTCTTTATAAACTCAACATATGAGAATCTTACCTTTGTGTAAAGGATATTGAGGCTGACTCGACTATCACCTTTACAACTTTGAATTCCTGTTGTAAGGTTACCACTTACGAACATAAAGAAACACCCAAATATGCATGTATATATGTGATATGATCCTGTCGACTTTCGATGTGGCACTATAGTGATAATAATGTGGTGAGTGAGAAATAAGGAAACAACAAGTTTGGAAGATGGAACCCAGCAAACCGAGGGAGAGAGGGAGCGCTAGCGGGCTGCCACCGCGGAAATGCACGTCTTGTGTGGCCACCACCCCCCCGACTGAGTAAACATAGAACTGAGGTTCCAAGAAAAGGCCCTGCGGTCGCCCCCTTGGAATGTGACTGCTATATCAAGTGACCGGCCTTAGCTGCGTTCTCTCTCTCTCTGGTCGACTGTAGATTTGTTTTATTAATCCTGGAAGAGCATATATTATGACATATGGCCCCCGTTGAAGAAGGCTGAACATGGTTTGAGTATACTTAAAGCTGGTGAAGCCAGGGATAGAGAAAATAATTTTACAGTTGAAATTAATTAAGGTAATGGTGACATAGTTTTATGTAAATAAAATATTGAATAGTACACAAGTAAATATTATTTACAAGCAATTTTATAACACCGGAGAGTTTGACATTTAAGGAAATCTTTGAAAATATCAAGGTTATAAAAGGCTATATACAACAAAATCTAATGTACTATAAGGTAAATGACATTGAGGAGTGTGAACAAGGAGAAGGGGAGTCACAAACACATGATGAAATTCTGAAGGTCATTAAGACTGGGGAACTCTACACTTTAAGATATTTTTAAGGCGGACATGGCAAGGGGAAACTTGGCATGGGCTTTCTATGCTATAGGTGTAGAGTATGAGAAATGAGGTTGAGGTGGCAATTGTGTGAGCTCAGGGCTGAGGTAAATATGGAACTACATACAATGTTAGAACCTTGGCGAACAGAGCGAGGGGAAACTTGCCCTGGGCCAATCTACCTTATCTATGTAGTTACTTGTGTAGCGAGTCCGAGGGGAAAAGTCCCGTGTGAAGGTGAGGAAGTCGAATGGACATATTTAATTTGCGGAAAGTATGCGCGCACAGTGCCAAAAATTGGGACGAGGACTGCGTTGTCCGTTACAAGTGACAAGCTGCTCGGACACGAGGTGTTTGAACCGTCGTGGGAGCTTGTGCAAGGCGATGATTTCGCGGTGGGTTGAACGTGAAACCCATGTCTACGCGAAATGATGACGGACCGGACAGGATCAGCGACGATGTTTAACGTACCTCCGTGGGAAATATCGAAGGTAGGCTATATCGTGCTGGTTTAGACAATGGACAAACATAGATTTGAAGACAGGGTCCGTGTGGCGAACGTGTGGCGCGAGAAGAAGAAGCGAAATGTGTCGCTCGATGCAAATTGTTCAAGTGCGAACAAAAAGGGGTTGATAAATATCTAGCAGTTAGTCAATCTGCATCCTGTGACGAACACACCATTGGCTAGATGGTGTGGGTCGGTGGATATGCTAGAGATGAACTACGAAATATATTATCATAAATGAAGGGCGAAGGTTAGTATTTTGAAATGACAATATAGAAGTTCGATAATTGATTAATCAATAATTCTATAAAAGGTCCTGAGCTGGTATAAGGTTGATAAAGTTGTAAGAATGAGAGAGGCATTCAGGGGAAGATAGATAAGAGTCACCAAGGGTTGGTTGTAAGCAAGGCTCACGTGATGGTTGAAATTCTTCGACGCCTGACTTACAGGGTGAATTTTGAATCGATTAGGGAAAGAAATTATTTTTCGTGAGCCGTGCTTACAAGTAGGAGAGGTCTATACAAATAGACATACAAAAGTTTAGGTGCTGGAGGCATATTTTTATAAATAAATTGATTATGTAAAATCTATTGTTAATAGTAAAAATCGTAAAGCATTAATAGGTAGAATTCCAATTTTTTTTTTAAGGGTTTTTTTTTTTTAAGAGTTACGTTAAAAATGGAAATTATTTAATTAAAATAACGATTGTTAAATTCTACTGGTAAGGTAACTAATTAAATGAGTTACAAATATCTAGATAAATAGTATGGAGCATAAAATCATTGTTAATAGGCATGGAGAGAATAAATGTAAATATTAAATATTTTTACATATTCACACATATTGAGCTAATTATGGAAATATTGGGACAATCTACAAGGAATGACTTATTTAAAGAATGAATGGTAGGAGTTAAGACAATTACACTCACGAGTTATGTTGGTTTAGGGCGCAGGTAAGTTCATTGAGCTTCGGGAGAGTTCTGTCTGTGACACTGTGCGTACCAGTGTTGTACATCACAGTAGCGGTAGGGAGATGGCGGAGTCTTGTCCATGATGGCGGGAGGTATCCTGCCCTGGCACGGTGGTCGTTCTTGGGTAGATCTAGTGCTGGAAGAAGTGTGTGGCAGCTCCATCTCCGTCGTAGGTGAATACTTCTTCGGGATCACGGTTCAAAGGTTGGCGAAGAAGGGGTTGAGGGCTCGAAGAGGAGTGGTTACAGTTGAGTTGGGTTTGGCCGATCATCGTGGCTTGGCTTCTTGTTTCTTCATACTCCGGTATATGAGGGATTTGCTTCCCGGCCAGGTCTTATCCTGTCAACTCTTCTGTGATATGATCCTGTCGACTTTCGATGTGGCACTATAGTGATAATAATGTGGTGAGTGAGAAATAAGGAAACAACAAGTTTGGAAGATGGAACCCAGCAAACCGAGGGAGAGAGGGAGCGCTAGCGGGCTGCCACCGCGGAAATGCACGTCTTGTGTGGCCACCACCCCCCCCCCCCCCCCCCCCCCCCCCGACTAAGTAAACATAGAACTGAGGTTCCAAGAAAAGGCCCTGCGGTCGCCCCCTTGGAATGTGACTGCTATATCAAGTGACCGGCCTTAGCTGCGTTCTCTCTCTCTCTGGTCGACTGTAGATTTGTTTTATTAATCCTGGAAGAGCATATATTATGACATATATATATATTTATACTTATTTATTTAATAAACATCCTAGAATAAAGAAATGAGCTACCCAAGTTACTAACCATATATATAAATTTTCTACATACATATACTAATATACCTTGATGTTTGTTTATATATATAAATAAACCAAAAGGGTCTCAAATAAAAAAAAAGGAAGAAAGACAATTAATAATATGTAAACTATAAATGTTTTATTTGAATCCAATGATGTATTTTTTGCACACAATTAATATATTCACATAAAAAAATGATGTTGACCTAGGTAAATTGTCTAAAAAAACCAAACTAACTGTAAAAGAGAAATGTATAATTCTTAACTTCCTATTGATGACTTAAAAAAAAATTCTTACTTACATTTGCAGTTGCTCCACTTTGTGGGGAGCCTTTGGCCAAAAAGGCCCCCAGTTGTCTACTCTCCCTTGACCACTCTAAGACTAACTCTTTTCTCTCCCAGGGTGACCAAAAATCATAACAGAAAAATAAAAAATAATAAATCTTTGTCTGGTCACCCTCTGTGAAAAAAAAATATATATATACCTAGGTGAAATATATATAATTTATATATATACTGAAATAAAATCTAAAATTATATCCCCCATTACAAATTAATTAGATAATTCTTGAGAATTATCTAAATCAATATATTCTAATTTGGAAAAGAATAATTATTTTATCAGTTCCCATGAATCATAAAACCAATTTGTAAAATAGTCTTAAAATTATTTAATAAATAATTCAGATGAATTATTTAGAATCTACTCCTAATATTAAACAAAAAAAATAGTCTTCTCAGGCTGTAGGATGCATAAGCCACTGGATTTCGGCCACTTGATAAGTCAGCGCATGATGTACCAGTGGTCTGCAGAATCCGGTCAGGGGTATCCTGCACATCCAACATCCAGCCGAGAACCCTGTTTCCTTAAATTCACTCATAATGTTTTCATTGTTGGGTCTGAGTCCAAAATGGACCTAACATCATCATCAATTTATATTTATTCATATATATTTATATAATTTATTTGAATAGAGAAAAATTATTTGAATTAATATACCTAACATAAGTTTCTTATTTTTTTAAATATTCTCTCAAGCTTTCGGGTACTGTGAACCCTTCTACAAAGCAAGATTGTTGTCATAAACCTCACTAATTCATAATTTAAAAGAAATATAATAAAATAAACTCTTTGCAAATATATTTATCTTAATTTGTTATTCAAGTATAATTCTTCGCAACTATATTTAAATTATGAATTAGTGAGGTTGATGACAGCAATCTTGCCTTGTAGAAGTGTTCACAGTACCCGAAAGCTTGAGAGAACATTTAATAAAATAAGAAACTTCGGAGACTGCGTTTTATTGTAATCTTTTCTCTCTTTGCTGGGGGGAATCTACAAAAAATAAAAAGGTTTTACTTATACATGTGTACACATTTTGTGAGGAAAGCGAATCTTTTTGTTTATTTTATTGCATACTGATAGTGTAAAATATTCGAACAATAACATTTCTGATTTTTACAACCCGTTGAATACTAACGTTCTATTTCCTACAAGGATAACATCTCGGCGAAGGTATCAACAGAACTTTTTAAAAAAGACAATGGTCACCTCTCCTATCAAAATAGACTTCAAAGCTAGACGCCAATATATTAAAATAAGTCAATTTTTTACTGCCCTTTTACTGTAATGATAAAATAATAGAAGGGCCTGACACCACTCAAGAGCCGGGACCTCCCATTATTTTATCATTGCAGTAAGAGCAATAGAAAATTGATTTATTCCAAAAAGAATCATAGGGGTCAAAAATAGTTCAAATTTCTTATAACAGTTGGCACGCTAATGCATCCTATTTACATATCTTTGTATTTAGATAATAGATTTGTTAAAGATATTTGACTATAAAACTTGGCTTTTAACTTAGATAAAAGTACCTGTAGCAAGTATATTGTTTATCCTTTCAAAATATAACTTGATAAGTAAGATATAAATATATACAAATACAAAAACCTTTATTAGGGATCAAGCCCCATACAGGATTCTCCCAGTATAGCAATGGTTTTAATTGAACATAAATCAAGTATTATATACATAGTTCATAATTCATAGTTCTTCAAATTTAAGATACTTCGGCCAGTAAATCTTTTTTATTGTCTCGACGTTTCGACAAAAATAGTTTGTCCTCGTCAGGAGCGAACAAAAATTAAAACATTTGGCAAAGCGTTAAAAATTATTTTTGTTCGCTTCTGACGAGGACAAAAGATTTTGTCGAAACGTCGAGATAATAAAAAGGATTTACTGGCCGAAGAATCTTTAATTTGAAGAACTATGAATGCCGGCCAGGCAGCCTCTATCTTTACCATATACAATTCAGTATTAACATGAGCCCAAAAAAAAAAAAAGAAAACTATTTACACATGTTTCTCATCCTTCTACTTCTCACAAAATTTTTATAAATCTATTGTCTATTTTTCACCGTTTCTGATAGCAGGACAAAGAGTGATAAATACTGTAAATAACTACCTTGCGATTTCTTCTATCTGCTTATGTTGTTGTTTATTTGTTTAATGTATATATTTATGCAATGCTTTTTATCTTAATTGTTTATTTTCATTTTGATAATTCTGTTACCAACTCTACTACAATATGAATTATTGTAATTAGTTTTACGCGCAATTATCCAGATCGGATATAGCGTGTCTTATTTGCAACTGGTAATAAATAAAATGAAGTGATAAATGATTAGCACTCGTATTATTAAAAGTAATTTACTTTTTCCATACAGATGATTGCAGGTAAATATATTTGAAAAAGGAAAAATAAAAATCAGGTAAAAAGTTTCTTTTAATTTTGGATTTGCTTTCGAGCAAATATACTGCTCTTCAGCGGGCTGAAACTCTATGTACAATCTTATAATAATCTTTATACAAAATAATTGAAAAAAAAACTTTTGTTATTGGCCTTTGCGGGCGTGCACTAGACTGTTTGAAGATAAAGTAATAAATATTATACTGGGATGAAATACGTATATACGTACATTCCAATAATCATTAATATTTGGATAATTTGTCAGGGATATTGATATATTGGGTTGGGAGGTCAATTTTTCTATTGATGCTATTTATTTTTGATGATACCAGTGCTTCCAGGAATAATCGTTGTTGCTTGCTTTTTATGTCGTGGTAATGGGCTATTGCTTGTTTGAGATTGTATGTGTGTTCAGTGATGCAGGTGTGTTGGTAAATTAAGGATTTGTATTTTATGTTTCTGTCGTGTTCTGTTAGTCTGGTCTCTATTGTCCTACTAGTTTTTCCTACATATGCGGTAAAAAAAAGGTAAGTAAGATAAATATAAGTTGATATACAGGTTTCCAGTTGATCAACATCAGATAATAAAACTCCGCCTTTGCCGGTCCCAAGCACGGATGAAAAAGGAGAAGGGGAAGCAGTAACAAGCTCACTAAAAAACCTGGGTTCAGCTGGCCCGGCTTATAGTACCCTGTAAGGGCTCCTAATCCAGGAATACAGGATGAGCAGCGTTTGTACTCCATGTTAGGAGTAGCTGCACATGGCGTCTGTTCCTCATATCAGAGGCGGCCATTTATTTTGGAGCTAAGTCGGCCTGACACTGAGTAGTGCTCCCAGTCTTAATGACAAAGGCAGGCGCATTCTACTTCAACCAGTCATGATGGTTGTCAAACAGACACCATCAAGGGTCACAAATTGATACCCTAATATGATTGAGTGGAGATTAGAAATAAGAAGAAGACAATACTGAATATCAAATTAATGGAAATTGTCTTTTTCAAAATTTAAAGATTGAACTTCAAATCTGAAGAGTCATTTCAATACGTAGGGATTATTCCTGAAAAATGACAACGCATAATAATCTGGTTCAATAGGTATTCGACGAATTTTTTATGGTGATGATTCTTTCGAAGAGCTGTTTGGATTTTATCTTCTTGGTCTAACGTCAATAATTCTAGTGCTCCAGCTTTCTAGAATTTATTATGGATAGCGGCCAATATATATAATATCAACAAATATATTTATAATTTTTTATATTTATTCAAGAAAACAATGATGTCTTAAAAACTCAAATATAAATAACATTTATTTGAAAGTATAAGCTTAATATACGATACCACTTTGAAAGACTCAGTCAAGTATTCGAAATATGATATAACTACCGATATGTGAAAAAAAGTCTTTATTAATCCCAAATGTAGACCCTATATCAAGACCTTAATAACAAAAAGGATGGCGACCAAGAAGAAATGTTCGATAATCAGATCAATCTTACATATACTGACAGCACTATTTTGCTGTACCTCAAAAAATGAGCCAACAAGTTCATGGGACCATGGCAAAGAAAGTCCTGAAAATAAGTAAGATATTTTGAAGATTTTAATTAAAATTCTATCGAATATTTTAACTGTAAACGAACATAATTATGATAATATCTTATAGTCAAATCCCCTTTGTTTTTATATCTTTGCCTTTATCAGCAAAACAAATAGGTTTTATTTGCATAAAATCTATTCGAAACTATTATAGACGCGTATGGTTCTTTTAAAAATTAAAAAATCTACTACCCTTACTGCAATTATAACCAATGCAGTAAGTGCAGTAGATATTGTTTAATTTTTTAAAGAATCATACACGTCTATAATAGTTTCGAATTTTCATAACAGATGGCGTGCTAATGCATCATAAAAATCTATAATTAAAAAGCCATATATTGAATCAAAATATAATTTATTTACCAATATTTGAGTTGGCTGAACGCCAAACTTTTTTCAAGATTTTTCACTAGAATTCTATTGACGTTATGTGACGCTGAGTTTGTTGTTGACAACATTAATATGTTATTATACCTTGATAAAGGTTGGCGTTCAGCCATACATACAACTGAAATATTTGTAAATAAGTTATATTTTATCAATTAGGGAGGATCAGAAGATGAGTTTCTTTTATTGATTGAATGCTACGAGCTTTCGGGCAATTCAATCAATAAAAGAAACTCATCTTCTGATCCTCCCTAATTGATATACCTTACTAGAAGAGTCTTTCCCTTTAAGTTATATTTTGATCCAATATATGCATTTTTAAAGATCTATTTATGGATTGCTCTATTTAAAATAAAATCTATATTTTCAACTTTTCCATCATGCAGACCTATAAGTCTAGGTCCATATGTTCCCTAAACACCCCTAAGCTGCTTTCTTTAGTAAATTCAGAATATAAATAATCTAATACAATAGTAGAGTAGTCTGAAGATTAATTTGTTGAAACCGCTCAGAGGATTCACTACTGATGAGCTAAGCCCTCTCATTTAATGACTTTTATCATTAGAGTAAGGTAGGTAGAGATTCTGTTTATAATATGATGCACTAGCGCGACATCTGTTATCAAAATTCGAAATTATTTTAAAGGCGTAAGATTCTTTTTGAAAATAAACAATTTCTACTGCCCTTACTGCCCTCCCATTAAATTTTTCCATTGCAGTAAGGGCAGTAGAAATTGTTTATTTTCAAAAAGAATCTTACGCCTTTAAAATAATTTCGAATTTAGATACTGTTTAATCATATGACACGTTGATCTGAAAATATTAATTACATATTTAGCTAATTTTCTTGATTATATAAATATATATATTAAAAATTGCATATCCTGACCAGGAGCACTTGTGCTTTACAGAAGGCAGAGCGCCATCTAGTGGAACAGAAATCAACTAAACATTGATTTAGCCTGTTCCCTGATATTTGGCCAACCCAATGATTTATCCCAATGATTAATGATTTATCAAGAAATTGGGTTGGCCAAATATCAGGGAACAGGCTAAATCAATGTTTAGTTGATTTCTGTTCCACCAGATGGCGCTCTGCCTTCTGTAAAGCACAAGTGCTCCTGGTCAGGATATGCCATTTTTAATATTGATTTCAACACCTGATCTTTTTATCTTTTATTTTATTCTTTCGTTTTTTCATATATATATATATATATATATATGTGATATCTTGGGACCTCTGGGACCAGTGTTACCTGATGCTAGACGAACCTCGATGTCAACTCTACCGTGCAGTCGTGGTGGAAGGCGACACAGCTGGGCCAAAGGTGAAATAAACAAACAGAGATTCCACTAAAAGCGTCTGACGTCAAGAAGGAATGGGATGAGGAGAGAGAGACTTTAGAGCAAGTGTTACCGTTGGGAGCCAAGCGAAGACTGACAATTCTAGGTCCTTGGTTTAACACCACGACCTTGCTTCTTTCTGATTGGCTGACCTATTTAGGTGATTCTTTCCTAATTGGTGGGACTTTTTCACGTGGCCGTAGGCTATTGGTTGACCTACTTAGGTGATGTCTTCTGGCGGCTTTCTTTGATAGAAAATACGTCCTGTCTTGGCCCGGAAATTGGGCGTCACTCTTAGATTTTATGGTTTCCTCGATATCAGATACGCCCTGTCCTGTCAGGAAGTATTGACTTGTAAATTATTTATAGTTGGGCTGGTTTTAAGCCTCTTTTGCTAGGCCTTGCTTCGACTTCTGTCCTAAACCTGATTTGTTTTAACCTTAACTTTCTCCTGTCTCTCTCCATTCCTTCTATCTGTACAGTTGCAATACTTTATTAGATTCTTACGCGGTACAGATTGATGTTAGTTGAGGCTTTCTATGTGCAGTACATAAGAAGTTATATACAGTCATGGGGTGGAACATGTGGTAGTGGATATTTAGACTATTTACAACAATTCCATGGTCTTAAATCATCACAGATGGCCCCGGATGTGAGAGGGTTCATATGGAGGGATTTAAGAGAGCGGAATAGGAAGACTGTTATTAAGGAAGTAATTTTTTAAAAATTAATTAAAGTGAGTTGTTATATAACATGGGGTTAATTTCTGTATATCCATAAGAGATAATAAAGCATAAACAACTAATATTAAACATACAAGTAAAAATAAAAATATGAATAAAATATTTAATAGAGAACATATAATGATGATAGGTAAAAATAAAAACGATTGGATGGGAAAATCATGATCTCTTCGTGATGGGCGTTAGAAAGGGTTGAGGGGTTAGTTATTACTTGGTTGAGGCAATGTCACTTTGACTCAAGTCCCAAACCATTTAATGTGCACGGCGCGGAAAACCTAGGCCATGTTTCACATGTAAATTTAAGGACCGAATAAAGTTACAGTACCACAATCGAAAAGTAAGATAAGGGGATTGTTATGTGTTTTAGTAATTAGTCGTTAAGACGTACGCATGCAGGATAAATGAGGGCGTAGATCAGTGACCAGAAATCAAAGTTTTAATTAGAGTCGTCAGGGGCTTAGCGAGAAAAAGAGTAAAATAAAAAATAAAAAAAATGTGCCAGCGTGTGGCATGAGAGTGCCCTGGAATAAAAAAAATATACAATTTGCACGTATCCAATCCAGAAGTTGGGATAGGTAAATCTGGGGGACGGTGTGTCAAGATTGTTAATTACGAAATCAAAGTAGGTCAAGTCTAGCCTGCGAAGGAGTTAAAAGTTCCTGCGGAAAAGGAATGTTAGTAATTCTTAAGAAGTAACCTTTAAAGTGGTTGTTTAAGAGGTTATTGAAGATTGCCCTGTTTTTAGATCGTGATTTTTAGTTTGATTATAAAAGAATATATCATTGAGATATGAAATTGCGAAAGTAAGGCTTTGCATATAGCGTTAAAGGATTTGAAAAATCGAAAATAGAATTGCGAAGTTAAATGCAAAGTAATCTTTAAAAAAAAAGTAAAAATAGTGATGATATGATACAAAGATTAACACACTACAGCAGTATATAAGGGGTAATAGAAAGTGAAAATATTAAATGAAAAAAAAAATAATGAGCAATAATATACTCGATAGCATTGACATGGTAGCGGAAGGTGAAACAATGTAAATAACATCTAATTTATAAAGTGAGAAAAAATATAAAATGATAAATGCAAATTAGTGATATAAACATGAAATATAAACTTGAGATTATTAGATATGATATGAAAGATAAAATATAAAGTTGATTATAAAATAGAGTCATGAAGCAAAAGTAAATAAGTTTTGGTAAAGAAAAATAATAAAAAAAAGACAATAATCTAAACTAATTGGTTGACGTAAAAAAAACAATTATAAGAGCTATATAATGATTATATAAAGGATATTAAAATGAAAAATTTAAAAAAAAATGTTCATCGAGAAAGAAGAGCAAGTAAGATTATATATAGAAATTATATATCGTGAAAGAATGGAAAGTTGTAGGCCAAATGTAATGTTCCTTTTTTTTTTTTTTTTTTTTTTTTTTTTTAGGATGGGTGGAGAGAGCTTTAAATTGTCCTCGATCGATATCTTTGGTCTTGTTGGCCTAAGTTGTTCTAACTTATCGAATTTGTTTAAAGTTTGATGCGACTCGTGGATCACATTGTTTCTAACTGTGAAACTTACTGAGTCCTAATGTTGTCGATTTTTTAAACTTATGTGGGTGTGTGTGATTTTTGTAGGTAAAATGTTGTCTTTGGATCTAAGTGTCGATGTTAAGTTGACAAGTTAATTGAGGGCGAGAGAATCTAGACCTGGTGACGGGCCGTAACAAGATGTCGGGTGGTTGTTTGCTCGGGGGGGCGAGGGGGAGCGAAGCTATTTTTAATGCGATTCCGGATTTAGGTCAAGGGGGGAGCGAGGGGGCTTGCTTGCTTTCTTTCAACTTATTGGAAGATCTCTGCATTAAGGTGCAGAAAAGGCGCTGAGCAAGTCGGGGGTATAAGACGGGATTTCTGCGCGTCAAATATTGCGGGACATAAATGGCCGAATTCTTTCAAGTGGACATCAGGTGTTACGCGAGGTGTTGGAATTAGAGGCTGGGGCGCGAGGAATAAGATATCTTCTGTATAGTATTTAAGTTTGTTCACATGAACTGTATCATCTTCTTTATTTAGGGGTCGATTGGGTCTGTTAATTCGGACTACGTTTGGGGATATTATTTCTATAATTGTAAACGGACCGGTGAAGTATGGTGCCAATTTTCCCGTATCGGGATGTTTATAATTTTTTACGAGGACTAGGTCACCAATCTCGAAATGCGGGGCTTGATGACCTTTATCATATCTTTGTTTGTCCCTTTCATGCTTAAGCTGTGTTCTGCTGGAGGCGAGTTGCCTAGCCTTCTGTACGTCGGGGAACGGGTTGTAATGATTTTTTAGTTCTGGTGGGATGCTATTAAACATCAAGAAGATCGGTGGGAAACCTGTGACGGTGTGCGGGGATTGGTTATAGATTTGGACAACTTGTTTAATTAGTTTGGTCCAAGATGTCTTCGGGTTTTCGAGATAAAGTAACCTTAGTTTTCCAGTGATGGTGGCGTTCAATCGTTCTATCAATCCGTTAGCTTGCGGATTGTTACTGGTGGTAAGCAGTGGTTGTATACCGCGAGATAGCAGAAATTTGCGGAATTTTTCGGAGGTGAATGCGGGCGCTCTATCCGGCAGTAGACGTTTTGGAGACCCTTGTTGTAGTACCTTTTTTAGGGTTTGGATGTACGTTAAGGTACTTGTAGATTTCGAGGGGAATGCCCAAGCGTACCTGGTCAAGTGATCCACTATAACATGGAGATACGTCTTGGAGTGTCCGTATTTCGAAAATCCGGCTATTGTATCTATTGATATTAAATCGAATGGCTGTTGGGGTGGGGGAATTTGTCCTAAGGTGCCATAAGGTTTACCTTTGGGTCTTTTGATGATTTGACAGGTATGACAGGAATTTACAAATTTTTGTATGGACTTGGCCATACCTTTCCAGTAATACTGAGTAGAGATTAGGCGAGTCATTTGGGAGATACCGGGATGGTTGTATTCGCTGTGAACCTGGTTCATAAGCGAGTGTTGAAGAGCTTCGGGTATTATTATTCGATTTATACCTTTACGCTGTATGGTGTGTAGACCGTTGACGTCTACAGCGACACTGGAATCTGTGATATTCGGTTGGTGTTTCTTAATAGTACGGGCACTGATAAATCCACAAAATGGATTGCGAGAAAGCAAATCGGCCTCGTGTTGCTGGGTTCCCTTGAGGTACTGTATTTCATAGTCGTAAGTGGATAGTCTTAAACTCCACCTAAAAAGTCGTCCTGACGGGTTTTTAATAGTTTTAAGCCATTGTAGGGCTTGGTGGTCGGAGTAGACAGTGAATTTGGTACCGGATAGATAGATGCGGAATTTTTCGATGCTTTCTACGATCGCTAAGCATTCTAACTCTGAAATGGTATAGTTGCGTTCGTGAGGACGTAGTGCTCTACTGTAATACTGTGTGGGATGAGTTTTTCCATCCGGATGTACTTGTTTGAGAATTCCTGCGATTCCCTGGGTGGAGGCGTCACAGTACAAGCGGCAGGGTAAGCCATCCTGATACAGATGTAATACGGGCTTACGTGTTAAGCTCTCCTTGAGAGCCGTGAATGCCTGTTGACATTTGTCGTCCCATTGCCATTTAGTGTCTTTTTTAAGTAAATTGTTGAGTGGGGTTCTGAGACGGGCATAATTTGGTATAAACTTGTTATATACGTTGACGGCTCCTAAAAAGGACTGTAATGTTTTTTGGTTGAAGGGAGGTTTGATAGCGTTAATAATATCGAGGTTACGGGTCTGCGGTGTGTAAGTTCCGTTCTTAACAGTGTATCCTAGAAATTCTATTGATGTCTTCAAAAATTCACATTTTTTATAGTTTAGTTTAATATTTTCCTGTTGGCAGATCTCCAGGAATTTTTCTACGTGTTGAATATGCTCTTCTAAGGTATCCGAAAAGATAATAAAATCATCGAAATAGTGGGCTATGAAGTTTAACTTATATTTTTGGAATATTTGGTTTATTGCACGTTCAAAAATCTGTGGTGAGTTGCGCATCCCAAAAGGAAGCCTACAAAATTCGTATTGCCCGTCTAATGTCACGAAAGCTAAAAGGTGACGGGAACTGGGATCTATTTCGACCTGCCAGTAGGCAGAAGATATGTCGGCTGAGGAGAAATATTTGGCGCGTGAGAGTTTGTCGAGTATATTCTCTATCAAGGGGAGAGGATGGACGTCTGGTGCAATGATTTCATTAATCCTACGATAGTCAACACAAAAGCGTTTTGATTTGTCACGTTTGGTGACAAGCGTAATAGGACTGGCATAGGGAGATACTGAGGTTGTAATTATACCGTGTTCAAGCATGTGTTCGATCTGTGTTTGTATTTCAAGTTGGTCATTTAGGGGTACGCGATAAGGACGTAAGGCAATTACCTTGTCCGAAGTAGTATTGATTTTTACGGGAGGTATTTTAAGCTTAGGGACGTCGTATTTATTGGCGGCGAAAACGGATGTAAATTGATGCAGTACCTTGTGTAAATTATAGGGACAGTGACCTAGGTTACTTGTGTCCAAAGATATGCAAGAGGAGGACATAGAGGCGTTGAAAATAGGATCAGGAACATTACATTGAGGCCAAATAAGAGTGTTGGAGTTCACCACGTGTGAGCAACCCGTTCCAGGAGGGGAAGATTTAGTAAATGAGACAGTTGTATTAACCTGTCCATGGGACACGTGTTGCTTGCACGAGGTGAATTTGTATAAGGTAGTTGGTAGAGGTACATTATCTTGATACAGGAGTAGCTGAGGACAGTTTATAATTAGTAGAAATCTTTTTATGGAGTTAAGGGATAATATGCCAAAAGGCAAGGGGGCATCTATAATATGGAGTTTTAGGTTCTGCGTTATGTTACCTATTTTTACGTTTAAAAAGATATAACCTATGGTGAAAATATTGTTAGCTATGGCATTAATAGTTAAGTTAAATGGGTGAACAGGTATTTTCTTTTGCAAATTGGTTTCTATTATTTTAAAAGTATTCCGACTAATTATATCGATAGATGCTCCTGTATCAAGTAGTAGAGGAAGGTTTACATTATTGGGCAGTTCAGCTCGAACGAGCAATTGTTCAACGAAAGTTATGTGAGGAGGAACCTACTGTTGTGCTGTCTTGGGCGTCGGAACAGGCCTGTTTTGGTGCCGTGGTCGAGGTACCTATGGGACAGCTAGGGTTCACTGCTTGCGCTGGGCTCGTGGTGTAGAGAGGATCAGGGGAGCGGGTAACATGCGCTCGCGTGTTGTTAACTTGGAAGGGTGCGGGAGAGGAGAACACAGTTCGGTCGTGCTGCGGATAAGTTGTGGCTCGGTACACAGGTCTTGGACGGCTCTGTGCAGGCCGTTTGGGACACTGGGCGTGCCAGTGCATGGCGCCACAATACCTGCAGGATGAAGGTGGTGGATTGTCAGAGTAGTTGGGTCGCGCTGACCATGGTCGCGGAGCACTGTACCTCGGTGACGGTGCGAAGGAAGGGTTGGGCGTTGTTCTGGTCGTCTGTTGGCACACTTGCGACGCACTGTGGGTTCCTCTTACGCGCGATACTACACTATACCACGCTTGGAGGGTGTTCGGTTGCACGGCAGCGACAATGCGCTGATCAGCGACGGGTAACCCATCAGTCAGGGATTCTAAAAGGATTTTGTGGGGAAGGTTCAGCTGTAGGCCACACACCGTCTTTTTTTGATAATATTCCTCTAACGAGGAGCGATCTGTCAACTTAATGGCCAAGAATTGGGCAAATGACGCGTTTGTGGTTTCAGGAAAGAGGTCTATCAGGGCCTGCCTTGCGTCAACGTAATATAATTTGTCTAATTTTAGGCTGCGGAAGTAGTGCAGGGCCTTACCTTGTAGGAGGTTGGGAAGCCTTCTCAGTCGGTCGGTGTAGTGTAGTTGGGCCAGATCAGCTTGGGCGTCGTAGTTGTCGAAGAAGCTCTGCGCCTCGTACGAACCATCGTAACGCGATAGCTCCACATCCCGCGATAGTCCTGTCGCCGAGGAGAGCTGATATATCGTCCTGGCTAAACTCCCCAGGACATCTGACACCGGCGGCGGGGGTGTGACGTCTTCCTGGCCGGGGGGAACTTCCTGCGTCCTACCGAGGGTGTTTTCTTTCTTCGGAAAAGTGTTTTCGCCACTTTCGGAGTCGGGATCGGACTCCATGGGTTCCTTTGGATTCTCCTCTCTTCCCTGTTCCATCTTTCTGTACAGACAGTGGTCTACTTGCTTACTTGTACCTTGGCGTCCACTATCCTGTCGACTCTTCGTTACGGGGGAGTCTGTGATATCTTGGGACCTCTGGGACCAGTGTTACCTGATGCTAGACGAACCTCGATGTCAACTCTACCGTGCAGTCGTGGTGGAAGGCGACACAGCTGGGCCAAAGGTGAAATAAACAAACAGAGATTCCACTAAAAGCGTCTGACGTCAAGAAGGAATGGGATGAGGAGAGAGAGACTTTAGAGCAAGTGTTACCGTTGGGAGCCAAGCGAAGACTGACAATTCTAGGTCCTTGGTTTAACACCACGACCTTGCTTCTTTCTGATTGGCTGACCTATTTAGGTGATTCTTTCCTAATTGGTGGGACTTTTTCACGTGGCCGTAGGCTATTGGTTGACCTACTTAGGTGATGTCTTCTGGCGGCTTTCTTTGATAGAAAATACGTCCTGTCTTGGCCCGGAAATTGGGCGTCACTCTTAGATTTTATGGTTTCCTCGATATCAGATACGCCCTGTCCTGTCAGGAAGTATTGACTTGTAAATTATTTATAGTTGGGCTGGTTTTAAGCCTCTTTTGCTAGGCCTTGCTTCGACTTCTGTCCTAAACCTGATTTGTTTTAACCTTAACTTTCTCCTGTCTCTCTCCATTCCTTCTATCTGTACAGTTGCAATACTTTATTAGATTCTTACGCGGTACAGATTGATGTTAGTTGAGGCTTTCTATGTGCAGTACATAAGAAGTTATATACAGTCATGGGGTGGAACATGTGGTAGTGGATATTTAGACTATTTACAACAATTCCATGGTCTTAAATCATCACATATATATATACAGCTTTATTAAGACCACCGGTCTTATACAGATTCACCACAGGAAGAAAGGAAGCATAGATGGAGCTCCTATACTCCAGGTAGCACAGAATCCAAAAACAGCCTCCAGTTTCGATGCAAGTCCAGTGGCCACACGTTCCCTCGTGCAAGTATCACTGAACAGGCTAGTGTGGAATTATATATACAAGTTGTAGGACATGATAATCATGTTCATTAAGAATGAAAAACAGTAAGTCTACTACATTATGTTATATATTATACATTTTGCATTCCAAATTTTTATTTAATTGTCTTTGTTTGATAGTCAAATAGAATTGCAGTAGATTGTGAAAACAGAGAGAGACAGCTAGCAGTCTTCGTCTATTCTATTTAGAGCGTGTAAGTCCCTTGTCTGGAAACTTATCCTATTATAGGGTATAATAGGTTTGGAAAATACCGCCTTTGCCGGTCCCAAGCCCGGACGAAAAAGAGGAAGGGGAGCAGTAACTGCTCGGTAAAAAAACCTAAGCTCAGATGGCCCAGCTGATAGTACCCTGTAAGGGCTCCTAATCCAGGGATACAGGATGAGCAGCGTTTGTACTCCATGTTAGTAGCGGCTGCACATGGTGTCTGTTCCTCATGTCAGAGGCGACCATTTCTTTTGGAGCTAAGTCGGCCTCCTATTAAATAGTGCTCCCAGTCTTAATGACAAAGGCAGGCGCATTCTATTTCACTCAGACTTGAGATAAGAAAGAAGCTTTAGATCGTATTGTTCAGTCATAATCCCATATGATAAAACCAAACATGAAGCGACCAAAGTGGATATCTGGGAGACAGCTTGACCTACCCAGCCTTCACGTCGGATGTGTGTTGAGGTCAGCAGCGCTTATATGACTGTCATCTTCTAGCCCCTCTAGGATTGCGAGGTTCTTACTCAGACTTCTTGTCTATACCTTCATCACTCCTCTTCATCTTTGCCAAGATCATTGTCAACACCTCAGCATATTACAAAAAGCACAAGACGCCATAACCTTTATAAATAAAAATAGTTGCAGCGTCTTATACATTTTTTGTAATTAGTCAAAATCCACAATCCGGTTCTAACGAACATCAGCATATGTATGGCTCTTCACAAACGGCTAAAATATTCCATTTACCAAATGCCATATATATACGTTAAATTATTTGTACTCAACTATAGATTTGTACTATAATTTGTCATGAGCCATATTGAATTGATATTTATTTTTTGAAAAATATTCTTTTAATGCAATTTTTGCACACAGGATCTAGTTGACTAAAGGCAATTAAGACCATTATAAAACAATCATTCAAATAATTCTATTTTTGTATACTTTTATTCGTTGTAACTGAAGAGCATATTTTGTCATTAGGGACCCGAAGAAAAAAGGTTTCTTCACCAGAATGAAGAATTTCTTCACTGGCGGCCCCAAGGTAAGAAACATGTGATAGACATAAGTGTTTTCATAGCAGAACCCGATAAACTAATATTCATTTAGAGAAATAATAAAACAATTAACATTGTGTTCCCTGTTCAATTGTAACTTCATAAAGACAGCTTGATGGCATCTGAATGAGTTAATAAGTAGAGGAAATAATAAATAACTGTTAATTAATATTGTAGCAAAGTTTTTATTATTTTATTAGCAGAGTATAATTTTTAATGTCTATATTTTTCTATACTCCGTTAACTTCCCACGTTGTTTATCTTTTGTTTATCATTCTTAGTTTGTTCTTGTCTTGAATAAATTGCTGTCCCATCCTGAAGTTGGTCTTCCCTAATTTTCCACGTGGCAATATCATGGTATGAAGAGGATGGCGGAGGAAGTATGTAGACACCATGTGGCCAGCCACTCTCAGTAGAGGAAGGCATTGAAGGAGGAGGAGGAATATCATAGTGTAAATATTTTGTCAAATTAGTTTTTAAAAAGTTTGATAATAGGTGAAAAACATCAGTTCAATTTAAATATAAAATGTTCAAATTATTTAATCATATTCAAAATTTTATATTTTCGGTTTTTTATTCATTTGTGATAGAGAAAATGTGATAATCTGAATCAATAATAATCCTTTAGGTACAGTTATCATCATCTAGTTTTGCATATATTCAATAAGTATGTCTTTATATATATAGTTGTTTTTCTTAGTTAGTATAGGCTTTGTTTGTATGTAAATATCTAACGTGGTTGAATAAAGGGTTGCTGTTCTTCTCGAGTGAATTCTGTTTTAGTGAAGAGTAAGACGCATCAGAGAGAGACCATTTAGTATCTCTATAAAGAAGTGTATGAACTTTCAGCTATAAAGGTTTAATTCAATGATCTACTTTACAATTTGCTTATTGCTCTATATATGTATCAGAGAGTAAATAAATTTAATAATTTCTATATTTATATATATAATTTAGAGTAATGCCTAAGTATTAAATCTATATTTCCAATTTTGAAGCTCTCTATGAGAGGGAACTTTAAGAAATGATTTTATATTGAATATTTGTTGTTGAATAATGGAGATACACTTCGAGATGTCGGTTAGACGACGGACCGGGTGACAGAAAACAAACAAACCTCCTCTCCCGCCAGCGGCGTCAGCCGGCAACAAAGGATTAGCGCGCAGATTGGTGTTTTCCCTCTGTCCTCTCAACATGTTTCAAATAAAGTCAGTTTAAAGGAGACTTTTGCCCTCTTCTTTCTTCTATTAAGTGATCTGACTAAAATCCTTGCAACAGCCTACAAACGAATCACCCCTTCGAATTCTTATACCGAATTTCGTATCATTGTTTTGTGGAACGTTTACCAGCATTTTGATCACTCTTTTCATAACTTCTATATATTTCTCGGTATAGCTGAATTTGGATATTAGAAAGTTTAATATAAATATATGTAGGTTTTAGAATGTGAGGATAAATATCTAATGTATGCAAAAGTCTTGTTTATATTCCACAAATGCAGAAATTAATCAATTCCATGTATATGAAGAAGTCTTCATGATGTGTGAATGTATTTCTGCCTTTAATTCAAAGAATTTGAAATCCATACTGTATATGAAGGTGACTTCATGATATGTGAATTTATTTCTGCCTTTGATTCAAAGAATCTGAAACCCATACTTTGGTAGTCAAACTTAGAATTCTATCTGGTTCTTTCTACAATAGAAAACAGACAGCTTTGCTGCAGATCTTAACATGGTCTCAGACAATGCTCTTGATTGTTATGGTTATGTTTGATTGCTTTCTACATCTGTAGACAAGTGGTACGCTTACAGTAAAGGCAGTCGCAAACTAATACCCACCATGCTTATCACTAGCCTGTACGACGTGTACTAAGAATATAGGGATAATAATCAACAAAAAAAACTTAATCGTGGCATGGAATTTTACCATTCACCTAGGCTCTTATTTAAATATAAGGTTGTCCCAAAAGTTCGTGTTTTTCTTAAATCTTTGTTTTTCGTATTACTTTGAGAATAATATAATTACGGCGAGAGAGAGAGAGAATACATAATAATACATAATACAAATACTAATTCATAATGCAAAGAAATTATACATAACGTCATATAATATTATGGCCAATAATATTGGTATTTCAATTTTTTGCAATAATATCTATAAAATACACGCGTGTGAACTGATATTAAATATATATATATTTCCATTACCTATATTATTTCTCACTTTCCCATGTTCTCTATGGCATTTTGCATATATTTGTATTTTTTCACAGAATGTCTCATTTTTTATCACCAATGTCACCTATGTCCTACATTTTTTACATCGCATATAATGCCGAGTCATCATTAATTATTAATATAGTTTTTATAATTAAAAATCTACTATCATAATTGAAATGTCTATTTTTGTGTGTTTTATCAGAATTTTGAAACCCAAAATGAAGGCACAAGATCTGTGCATTTTGGAGATTGCCCTAAATTGCATCCCTTCAAAAATTTCCTTCCTGAATTCATCCGCAGAAAATGCAGATGGGAAGAACAAAGAAGTCTAAGTAAAAAAAGGCGTAGAATTGCCTTCCAAAAACTCAAAGAACAGCATTCTTCTAAAATGCGTAAAACGCGAAATGCAGCAACTATCAAAAGCAATGCCCATGAATTGATTGAAAAAGAGATTGATAAAATAATTTCAACTATACTACAAAATAAAAAAATAAATAATATCAGTAAAATAAATCTGAACTATGAGGTAAAATTGATTGACAAAGGATCTATTAAGATCGTTAATATTATTCTTGGAAATTATAAACTTCCATTAACGTTTGCAACGAGGTTAACGCCGAAGAAAAATGCTGCGAAGAGAAAAAGGCCTAGATATCTGGTCGTAAGACGAAGATTCTGAATCTTCAAAGTAAGTGAAGATAGACGTTGTCTAACCGACACATTCATTGTTCTTAGAAACACACTTCGTTCAGAAAATATGTCTATTTTCTTGACGTTTCGACAAAAATATTTGTAGCAAAATATAACGACGATAGAAGAGTAGTGTCTTATACAAACTTTATTCGCAAGCTTTCGGACGTCCTTCTACAGGCTTTACTATGACAAAAAGAAAGAAATTTGAGATGAGTATTAATAGAACAAGATATTTTTTCATATGATAAAAATATAATATTTATGAATATAGATGAAAGTGAAAACGTAAATTTCGTATATACAGAATTAATATGCAAAATTGTGCTGAGAAATTTGAATTTATGAAATTAAAAACATTTTTACTATTACACCTTCGAACCGATAAATATAATGCCAAATAAACAACAGAGGATGATCCTAGAAATAAAAAGTCAAAAATATTTTGTCTTCGTCAAGAATAAATAAAAAATAAACTAGAGCATTTAGCAAGGCGTTATAAACGTATATAGCTTTTTATTTCGCTTTAATTTTTATTTTTTCCTGACGAGGACAAAAGATTTGTGTCGGAACGTCGAAAAAAATAAAAACCGTTTCTGGTCGAAGCATCTCTAATTTTTAAGAACAAAGTAAGTGAGTTTCTATTGCAACAATATATTAGATGGCTAACCAATTTTTGCATCTGCCCAGAAGTCCTCCTCTACGTAGCAGGCGGTAACAGCACAAGTAAGGAATTGCCCTGTAGGGCGAATTACGGTGTCGTGAGCCCCGAGCCGCTACGGTGCCCGTGAACAGGGAATTCAGAAATATGACTGACTAACGGGTAATGGCAACCTCTCCTCATTTTCCCTTGGAGATGGACAAGACACCACCACCATCAATTTTTTCAGGAAACATCCTCTTTCGCCATCCTCTATCATCCCTCCTCCAACCCACCATACTCTATATCGCCTAGTTGCAATGCATCATCCTCAGCCCCTTTCTACTCTGTACAGAAATACCATCAAAGCCTCCAGAATCTATCTATCCCTTCCATGTTCCATACAATATTGGCTCTATATCGCCCCACGTTCCTTCCACTCCATCCAGGAATATCAGAGGACTCCTTCTATCGCAAGTGTTCTCCATATTATAGAAGACCAGTTTCATCTTCCAAGTTCATTATCAATCTCCCCATATCATTCCAGCATAGTTATTAAATGGTAAGTGATCGTTTAATCAAGTAAAAGGAAAAATTGTGTACAGTAAAATCTCTAGATAGAAACCTTTTTTTGTTGTTGTTGTTTTACTCGGGATGAAATTAATCTAAATAAGCATTAGGCGTCTTTCCCGTCGAATCAAACGTCAAAGATGGTGTCTAGTTTTGACGTTTAAATTGATGAAAGAGGCGTCCTATGCTTCTTTAGTGAAATCTTTATTGGAAACATAAAGGAAATCATTAGTATTCTTGATTTTTCATGGAGGAGATCTCTCTGTTTGAGGATTTCGTGTATTACTTACCTCAAAAATGATAAATATTTATTAATAGCGCGTAATAATATATGCCTTATTCTAATACATGATATTATCACTAGAAATATTCAAATACAAAGAAAACATTTACACTAAATTGTGTATGAGAAATTTTCAAATTCATATTAGCTTACTAATAAATTGATTGATGTGCATATATTAAAGGTGAAAGATCAAGGGGATGTTCTCGTACAACATTTGTAGACAAACTGAAGAGATAAACCAAGACTCCGTCTTACCACCTGTTGAAGATTGGGATTATGGATCCATCATGTTGGAAAAATTGTATTGAGGAGTCTCACCAGTCTTTGGAGACTTGATTCACCTGATACGTTTATAATACCGCTGGGAGGGTTCACCACTGATAAGCCAAGCATTCCCAATATATTTTCCCATCGCAATATGGACAGTAGAAGTTTGATTTATTTTTGAAAAGAAACATTCGCGTTTTGGTGTTTTCATTTGTATTATATAGATGGCGTGTTATTGCTATGTATTAATTTATAATAAGAGAACTATTCAGAAAATGGATTACACATCAGGTTGATACATTATTGATTTTTTAGAAGTAGTTCACTGGATGATTGTCCTTTATTCTTTGTCCTTTAAAAGTAGTTATAGGTGAGATACATGTGATCTGTGTTTTGCAGTTGTTGTTACCGGCATTGAAGCACTAGCCACAATAACCTGGACATACTGATGGTTGGTACCGCCTTTCTCTACATGCTGACTCAGCCTGCGTTGACAGCCACTGCTGTGTTAACTAGTGGAGCTCAACCTGGTTGATATGGAGAACTTCAGGCGTTTCCATATCTGCAAACCTCCAACTTTTTTGCAACGGAATTTTTTTTTATATGAGTCTATATGTAGGATAGCCAACATGTGTAATTACCATGGACTTGCGTGAGACTATCTTTCCAAAGAGAATATATGACACATGAACTCTAAGAAGAATGCATATCCAAAAGGTAAATTTCCTGATTTCAAACTGATATATATGCTGAAGATGAAGATTGCCTGGCCGGCATTAATATTTCTATGAAAAATTAGACTATACCTGGCCGAAGTGTTTATTTTTCATTGAAATATATGCGTTAATGCTTACTAAAATGAAATATTAATGGTTATTTCTCAAGCTGATATCTATGAAAGACTCGGTCTTATATAACGGCTGACTCACTGTATAGTGGAATCTCTCTCAAGATGGCGGGGGGTTCTACTCTGTGGCTGGTGGCCTCCTATCAAAAGGATTCTGCGCAATTGTATCTATCGTGAAAGACAACTGCCGATAAGACAATTAGGTTCTGTGTGATATCAGCTGTCAGGAAGAAGCAATGCCAGTAATATCTACTGTCTGAATATGGAATTTGAAGAAGTTTTCTGTCTTTACGTCTAGCGGACTATCTACCCGACATAGCTGGTAGTTATCAGCGAAGGCAATGTCTTTTTTCTTATCTTCTTTTAACCTTACATTCGGAATCATGTTGTGAAAGATCGTGAATGGAGGCAGCGGAACAGACAATGTAGTAGTACCTACTCTCTGAATATGGAATTTGAAGAAGTTTTCTGACTTTCTGTCTAGCGGACTATCTTTCGACATAGCTGACAGTTATCAGCGAAGGCAATGTCTTTTTTCTAATCTTTTTTCAACCTTACAATCTAATGATGTTGTAAAAGATTGTGAATGAAGGCAGCGGAACAGACAATTGGGTTCTGTGTGATATCAGCTGTCAGGAAGAACCAATGCCAGTAATATCTACTTTCTGAATATGGAATTTAAAGAAGTTTTCTGTCTTTCCGTCTAGCGGACTATCTACCCGACATAGCAATGTCTTCTTTCTTTTTTTTTAACCTTACAATCGGAATCAATTTGTAAAAGGTCGTGAATGAAGGCTGTTGAACAGACAATAGGACTTTGTGTGATACCGGCTGTTAGAGAGAGCAAATGGTAGAAGTACCTGCTTCCTAAATATATTCCTCAGTGAAGGTAGTTGTCTGCTTGACATAATAAACAGACGACAATCAGCGCAAGCATTTTTCCCTTTATGTTTTTCTTGAACAGAACGATAAGGATTAATTTCTTCACAAACAGTATTATTTGTTTCCCATTTCGAATACTACATTTACAACTACAAGAACTACTTAAGGATGTTCTTTTGAATTCGAAGCCATGCAATGACAGAATAGATGGTGGTCACTATCACCTTCGTGTAACTGCAAGCTTAAATTTTTCTGAATTTTCAGCTGAACAGTTCAACAGCACATATAGATTTTCTAATTTAAACTTTGCCAGGCTCCTACTATACATATTGTTTAACCTCCTCCAGATAATATGAATGCGTGTTGAAATTTATTTATGATATCATCTAAAAAGGCATTTGAATATATATCCTTTTGGGATTGGAGCAGTATAGACAAATAGGTACGAAACTGGTATACAGGCAAATGCTTAGAGTTTCTTACTGGTAGACTAAGTACTCCGAATTTTCTCATAAGGGTAAGGGAAACATAAAAATATATCGACCAGCACGTAGCCTCCACCATGCACGTATATTTACAAATATTGTTTATAACACACAAAGAAGGTAATATATATTTTCTCCCCCTTTCAATATCATTAATATTTAAAATATGTAAAAATTAATTTGTATATAAAAATAGTATACATCATCAATTTATTATCGTGATACTCCTGTTGAAGGACTGACAAGTCCGAAAACTTTAAAATAAAATTTTGAACAAGAAACTTAACCCTGGAAGCTTTATTTATTTTATAATAAAAATATACTTTTTATATCCTGTTTTAGGAAATTTATCACTCAATACTCTCAATAGTACTGTAATGATTGAATATTTTACTGAATATTTCATTTTAATTGTCTGTATATTGCCACGTGTAAAATTAGGGAAGACCAACTTCGGGATGAGACAACAATTGATTTCAGGCAAGAACAAACTATGAGTGATAAACAAAATATAAGCAAAGAGGGAAGTGTACATAGTATAGCAAAATATAAACATAAAAATAATACTCTGCTAATAAAATAATAAATACTTTGTTACAATATCATGACAAAGTTTTCTTTGGAATCCTAAAAGTTGAAATATGCTGTTTCGATTTAAGTTGCTAATATAATATGTTTCAGGCTGCACCGTCTACTCCTAGACCTTTTGACACGAAATACTGTCATGAATGCCAACCGCATGCCAGACTGGAGGCGTCAGATAAATATTTGACAATATTTGAATATTGAGGCTGTCAACTGTTGAATGAAACTGTGAACGAATGTCAAAAGAATATTCAAATATATCTCTGTTAAACAACTCTGATAGGCTTTCAAGAATCGCAGCATAGAATATCTGTCTAACGACTGTCCATATAGAGCTGCCTCAAAAATATCAGAACTCTGAATTAAGAAGGTCTTTAAGAATAGCATCTGTCTAACCCAAGTCTAATGAATGTGATGTCAGAATGGTTGGTCATGGAGATGATATTTGACTTCATTGAGGCCAATCCTGCCCGCAAGAACCTATTCCACAAAGAACGTGACTCCCTATCAGCAAAATTCTACTTGCTTACAACGGAATCTGACATTACAGATCTACAGGATGGCTAATAACGGATTATATTTTTGACGCTGTTTCAAGATTCTATCAAGACATGAAGCAAACTGCGTAAACTATACACTCTGAACAAGACTGCCTGTTACGATGGTTGAAAGTGTGTCTGTCAAGTGGACTCACTCGATTATTGCTATAAAAAGACATTGGCCATAGCAATATATGACTCAAACTGTGCCGTCGGGATAATCAACTTGCCACTGACCATTCCTAAGAAAATATTCACAAAAAGATGGTATGAAATCATATCTAATGAAATCTGTTTGGAATGAACATTCATAAATGGCGTCAATCTTCTGTTATAATGACATATGAGTTAATGCTTGCTGCATTGAATGCGGAATGCTTTCTTCTAAAGCTGGAATCTACACAAGACTCGATGTCTTGGAGGTCGGCTGCTTCACTATATAGTGGAATCTTCCTCAAGAAGGCGATCCTATATTGTGACTGACTTTCTAGAAGATTCTGCGCAATTCTATCTATCGTAGAAGGCGGCTGCTGATCAGACAATTAGGTTCTGTGTGATACCAGCTGTCAGGAAGAACTAATGCCAGTAATATCTACTGTCTGGATATGGAATTTGAAGAAATATTTTGTTTGCCTGTCTAGCGGACTATATTTCGACATAGCTGGCAATTATCAACGCAGGCAATGGCTTCTTTCTTTTCTTTTTTTTTTCAACCTTACAATATGAATGAATTTGTAACGCAGTATAATCTGTCTTTTATTTATGATTCTGCATTACCATCACGAGAATTGTATCTGGATGCTTCTCCGCATTCAAGATTTAGATCGGCTACGAAAGAATAAATGGTTGCTACAGCCTGACTTCGAGTAAAAAGTAAGTTTCATATTCAAATTATATTATAGCTAAAATTATTTGATTTCTACCTATACATACTATCGATCTTATATATATATATATATATATATATATATATATATATATATATATATATATATATATATACTAGCGGATGTGTACCCGGCTTCGCCCGGGTTTTATCCGAGTGAAAGTTTGCCTAACGAATATTATTGATAATAATATTCGGGTACACACAGAATATTATGATAATAATGATAATTATATTCGTTACGTCATATTTTTATATAATATATGAAATTTATTTTTCGAGCAAACATATCCACTCTCTACTGAATAGATTTTTAAAAAGATATACATAAATAGAAATATCTAGACATATACTACATAATCTTAGCCAAAAGGCCGAGAAACGATATCCTTCCTTATATCTATAAAAATGAAATGCGAAATCGATGTTTGTTATCGCTTCACGCAAAATCTACTGACTCAATCATTATGGAATTTCGCATGTAGGTAGCTGAAGATTTCGTTTAACATATAGGCTATTCAAAAAACTACAAAGGTTAATGTACTTATTTTTAAAAATGTTTAACTGAAATATGGATTAGTTCCCGCCTTTTGCCGCTTGGCGCCGCACTGGTCGCGACGAATTTGATTGGTTAATAATTTAACACTTATTTTGTTAGTTTACACGCTGCATTTTTCAAAAGGTAAGATTATATATATTTATTTAAACCCTTGGAAATATTATTGTTTAGAAATATTTTTCTAATTTAATTGATACTACGTTTTTTTAGATAAGGTATACTGTTTGATTCTCATAAGGAATATTCATATTATCATATTATTAATATATACAGTTATCACAGTCATGCACAATTCTGTCACGTTAAGTCACGTGTCAAGTTACGGTAAGTAAAAATTTTAAAATTAAAAAAAAAGATGCCGAAACCCGAGATCGAACCAGGGACCTTTAGTCTAACGCTCTCCCAACTGAGCTATTTCGGCTTTTTTAGTTATTTCTATAGAGGCTTCTATCTTTATAATTATGTATATTTTCAAAAAGTCAATTCACACCTCTTCGCTGGAGACCATGGGAATACTGATTAATTCATTATGCTAACATAATTATAAATACAAATATCAGAGTCATCAACAATTCTGTCATCGTTTGCTTTTGTGAATGGAATAAATACCCAAATAGGGCCATTTCTTATAAGCATCGGTGGTTCAGTGGTAGAATGGTCGCTTGCCACGCGGGCGGCCCGGGTTCGATTCCCGGCCAATGCATTTTTTTTTTTTACAATTTTTAAAACTCATTTATATTATTATCCCTATATATATAAAAGTCAGCGTATGTATGTATGTATGTATGTTTGTCAACTATACACGTCCACAATATGTAACTAATTTAACTGAAATTTTAACAGTATATAAAGTAGAATCTGCAAAAACTCTTAGTGAAAATTTCAGGTCTCTATCCCGAATATCCGTCGTGTTATTTGCAAATTTGCTCTTTCGCTCGCGCCTCTAGCGGTGAAAATGGGGGGTAATACCAGCTGATCTAATGTACATGTAAAGTTTGGAGCGGGATGTTTTACAAGAGTGACATCCACGGCTCCAATTTATAATTGTAACGAATAGTATTTGAATAAAAACATTTAATCGGGTAAAATCCGGGCGTTGCCCGGGTCATTCGGCTAGTTTTATATATAGAGATGACCTGGCTTCGTGTGTCTTCTGCTCGAGTGAATATTTCGCTGGTAGAATTTTGTTCCTGCCTACTATTAATCATCATCTGGCTTCGCCCGTGGTCTGCTTTAGTGAATATTTTCCAAAAGATTTTTTTAATGCAATCAAGCATGATACGGCAATATTGTCATCATCATTTCTGACTAAAAAAATATTGTTGCTCAGTACTTGGTTAAATATAATTTTTCTTGGTTAAAGTGCGACAAAAAAACTCTTCCAGATTTAACACTCTGTCCTGTTCAAATTTCAGCGAGATTAGTTACATATTGAGGGCTTGCATAGCCGACAAACATATATATATGTTCCCGGATTCGCCCGATTTTTACCCGAGTAAAAGTTTGCTTAACAAACATTTTTTAAAACGATTCTAGCAAACATCCAATCCCTACTGAATCTATACTTGTCTACACTCTCGATAATTTTTTCCCGGTCCCTTGAAAAATACTCGATAAGTTGAAAAAATCAGTATTAATTGGTCCACTCGGTAATTTGAAGTTGAAGGAATAGTATCTTGCCACAAACGAAGATTTGTAAATAACTGTATTTAGCGAATGTACCCGGCTTCGCACAGTTTTTATCCGAGTAAAGGTTTGCCTAACGAACATTTGTTAAAACGATTCTAGAAAACATCCAATCCACCTATATATTGATTTATAAACGTATATAAATATAAATATTGTTATATGCGTTTAAATACATTTTTGAAACACATAATTTTTTTAAAACATTTATTATATTTTAAATAAGATATTGTCACTTTTGTGAATTCGATAATTAATTGTTTATTTTTTCTCAATGTGAATTATATATATTAATTTAAAAATTCATTTTTGTTATCATCATCACATACAATGTAATTTTTTTATATAAACAAACGATAATAAACAACAACAATTATGGGCTCAAAAATAATCTATTATGGTTAGCAGCTCCGTAAATAAAGATATTTTTACAACAACAATTAAAGTTGCATCATCATTTTTATAAAACAACAGCAAATTAAATTAACAATGTAAAAATATATTTTGACCTTACATTTTAACATTTAACACAAAACGTTACAATTTTTTCTTTAAATATATATTAATATTGAAAAGCCAAATATTTTTTACGTCATTGGATTATTATATTACTAAATTCTCAAATTAAATTTATTATACTTGGAAAACAATTTAAGCATTGTTACAATTTATAAATATAATTTCACCAGACGCCGCTAGAGGCGCTGCTTGCGAGTGAAAGTAGAAAATTTGCAAATAAAATCGAAAATAATATTTATTTCAAATCAAATTCAAACCAGAAATCTTCCCAGTAGTATAGTAAATAACTTCCCAAAGTTTCACGGCGATTGGATAATCTTACCTTTTAAAAACATTCATCGTGTGAACAAACTAACATTCATCGTGTAAACAAACCACGTGTTAATTATTAACCAATCAAATTCATTTATCGTCGCGACCAGTGCTGCGCCCAAGCGGTAAAAGGCTGGAACTAACGCTTTTTGGTTTTTTATTTTTTAAAAAAAGCACATTAACTTTTTTAGTTTTTTGAATAGCCTATATGTTAAACGAAATCTTCAGCTACCTACATGCAAAATTTCATAATGATTGAGTCAGTAGATTTTGCGTTAAGCG
Organism: Cordylochernes scorpioides; assembly: GCA_030710605.1. Classification (NCBI taxonomy): domain Eukaryota; kingdom Metazoa; phylum Arthropoda; class Arachnida; order Pseudoscorpiones; family Chernetidae; genus Cordylochernes; species Cordylochernes scorpioides. The sequence goes on from CP092869.1 coordinate 21,898,404, forward strand.
ATAACAAACATCGATTTCGCATTTCATTTTTATAGATATATATATATATATATATATATATGAAAATATGTCGGAAGGATATTGATATAAAGAGATAAAGGTCGCCTCTCCCGTCAAAATAGACGTCAAAACCTGACGCCATCTATTGACCGTCGCCGCAAACTAGCCGCCTCGAGTCGGTTACAAAGCCACAACGACAGCTTTTAACGGGAGAGGCGACCCTTGTCTCTTTAGATCAATATCCTCCCGGCAAAATTCCCATCTATATTTTAGCCATAGATTTGGCCCAGCTACTTTGCAAGCTAAATAGCTATTTAGCAGATTGTCAATATTTCATTACATCCCGTGTGGATCTCATGGCATAAAGTCCGCCCTAGGCTGACGAGGGCCATTAGCCCGAAACCATGGTCTCTAGGTGGACGCTTCTCAGTTTGCCAAAGCTGGTGTAGTGGCTTTGTCACAGACCCGAGGCCGCTAGTTGGCGGCGACGGTCAATAGATGGCGTCTGGTTTTGACGTCTATTTTGACAGGAGAGGCGACCCATATCTCTTTAGATATATATATTAAAAATAAAAAGGCATTTCCTGAGCAGGAGCATATGTGTTTTACAGAAGGCAGAGCGCCATCTAGTGGAACAGAAATCAACTAAACATTGATTTAGAAACATTTAGCTTGTTCCCTGATATTTGGCCAACCCAATTTCTTGATAAATCAAGAAAAGCCATCCACAAGCGCGATCGGCGCTGTTAGCGCTCGTCAGCGTGGAGTAGGGTGCAATTATAAAGGGAGAGGTGCCTCTTTTATTATATATTAATACCATCTCTCTGCAACATATGTTGTTATATATTCCAATGTTATATAATAGCTAGAATCAATTCTGTCCTGTGCAGGTGTCAACGTAGGCTATCACAACCCCAGGATCGACAACTGACAACACCAAGCGATATCGTCACCTACCTATATATTTTTTCTTTCATTATTATTATTTTTATTTTATTTTATTTTTATATAATCTTATATTATTATATTTATAATTTTTATATTTAATTTCTTTTTTATATAATAAAAAGCATATATATGATATCCCGTTATATTTAATGTAATAAATTAACATGCTCTTCCTCAAAGCTTATATCAATAACTTATGTGAAATAGCTTTCCCCAAGAGTGAAACAAGTTTCCCACACAACATCAACTTATCTTATATACGTATATATGCTTGTATTCGTGGAGTGTATCATAAAATGTAAAGTATTACAGGAAATTCATTAAAGTTCTGAAATCCAAATAAAGAAATATATGAAAGATGCGGTATAGTCCTTTACCATAACAGCTTTAGCAAGACTAAGAAGTGGCCATTTCAAAGTTAAAATTTCAAAATGGACAAAAACTTCAATAACTGTTTGAAATGTAATAGTACGGAAGCTTCTCCGGAACATATCATGCTCATAACTGACAATAGAGGACCTATTTTCCAGGCCTATAACTACCATCGCTAAATTGGAGAGGAGTGGACTTCAGGAATTGGTTCAACCATGGACATCACCACGGTATAGTCCAAAGCTTTATAGGGAATATCCAATGAGAAAGTGATTTGAGTAAAAATATCTGGTCTCCAGGGAAAAGTAACTTTTCAAAAACCTTTTTTAACCTCTAGTGTTCTAAAACTCGTGTTCTATTGGCGAATTACCATACCATTGATTTATGTCCAAATTCGTGTACATAATTAATTTTCTGTGAAAAAGATATCAATAAAAACCATCAAGAAATTAGAAGAATATTATTCTTTTGAAAAAAGTATTATTGTTCTTGGTTTTGAAGCCTTCCTTTATATAAGCTTGTCCCAAAAGTTTTTCTTTAAATATTGTTTTTCTTATTAATTTGCGAATAATATTATTACGGCGAATACATGATAAATGCATGATACAATTACTTTATATATAAAAAAATACATTATACATAACGGCGAATTATATTGGTATTTCAATTTTTTTCAAGTGTTTACGAACTTTTTTGGGAAAACCTTGTATTATTATACATAACATTTGTATTTAATAATTCATTATTTGTATATGTTGTATTTCCTATAAATTCATGCTAGAAGTTATTCTTCAATTGATATAACGCAAAATACAAACTCATTGAAATGCTGTCAATTCCACCTATACTTTCTAAGTAATTTATTTAAATATCAGTAGGTACATGAAGTGAGAGAGTGTAATTAAAAAGACACAGCCTGAGATTTTAAATAAAGTTTTTATTTTCACATAAAATTTATTAGATATCATCATACACAAAGTTTATTGTTATTGGTAGCATATAATGTTAAATTAGTAAAACTATATATATTACATTAAAAAATGCTAAAGTATTTTATAGAACACTTTTTTTGCAATAGAAAATGTAACAATACATTTATTTTTGTGAAAAAAAAATAGTACAAATGTGATATTGTATTGGGATAAGATTCATAAATTAAAAAATAAAAAACGCATCTCCTTATCGGGTAACTGAAAGTTACTGATGGCTTGAGCCATCTATCGGAATAAATATAAACTATTCTCTTTGATTTTTAATTATTCCAGAATTGGTCAAATACCCATTCTTGTTTAATCATGAAACGCATACGTGGTTAGCTTGGTTAATCAAGAATGGGTATTTGGCCAATTCTGGAATAATTAAAAATTAAAGAGAAAAGTTTATATTTATTCCGATAGACAATTGACAATTAAAATGATTTTATTGACATCTTGTCAATACATGCAAAGTGCACAGTCTGCACTATTTAAAAAAGATAATATGCATTATATACACTATGTTTCAATTTTTATTACACTATTATTCCGATAGATGGCGCAAGCCATCAGCAACTTTTATTTGCACGATAAGGAGGTGTCTTTTTTTTTACATTTATTTGTGTTAAAAAACAAAACAAGATTTCTTGCAAATTCGTTCTTCTGAATATATCATAAATAAAAGGATGGGTACTGAACTATTTACAAAATAAATAAACCCATTAGATTAAAGATACGTTTATATACCTAATATATATACCGTATATATATCTAATAACGTATATATATATATACTAGCGGATGTGCCCGGCTTCGCCCGGGTTTTACCCGAGTGAATGTTTGTCTAACGAACATTTGTTAAAACAATTATCTTTAAACTTATAAAACGTACTCGGCTTCGCCCGGGGTTTTACCCGAGTAAAGGTTTGTCTAGCGAACATTTGTTAAAACAATTCTCTAAAAACTTATTAAAAAATAAAAAAGATATATTTTGATAATTTGAAACTCGTAAGTTTGAATCTCTCGATAAAGTGAACATTTTTTCCCGGTCCCTGTGTGCCTTGTCATCCTGAATTTTGTCTTTCCTAATTTTCTACATTAGAAAATCATAGTTTTATCTAGTGAACATTTTTTCCCGGTCCCTTGAGAAATACTCGATAAGTTGAATAAAATCAATATTAATTGGTTCCCTCGGTAATTGGAAGTTAAAGGAATAGTATCTTCGCCTTGGAATTGTATCATTATTCTTGTCGCAAATAAATTGCCGTGTCATCCTGAGATAATCTTACTTTTGATAAATAATATTTAAGATAACAAACTTAATGATAAGAAAACTTGTTATCATCGTCACAATGGGGGCGCTGCTTGCGAGTTAAATCTACAAATCTGCAAATAACTCTAAGGATATTCAAGATATTCATGAAATTATTTTTTCAAAAACCTTCCCGGTGATATACCTAATAATATCCCAAAATTTCACGGCGATTGGATGTATGGTTTTTGAATCTATAGAGTGCAGACAGACAGACAGACAGACATTCAATTTTATATAAAATAATATAAATGAGTTTTAAAAATTGTAAAAAAAAAAATGCATCGGCCGGGAATCGAACCCAGGCCGCCCGCGTGGCAGGCGAGCATTCTACCACTGAACCACCGATGCTTAAAAAAATGGCCATATTTAGGTATTCATTCCATTCCGGATTAGTCCGCGTAAAAAAAAGTTCTTCAAATGAAAAAAAGAAATAGCCAAAAATACTAATCAAAATGCAGCCGAAAATTTTCCTCAGGTTTATAAAAAGCGACATACAAAATTTGGTACCAATTGGTTCAGTAGTTTTTGAGTTTATCGCGAAACAGACAGACAGACAGAAATTGGCTTTTATATATATATATAGAGATTTACTCTTCATTGTTGGCTTTTTAACTTACATTCATTCTTCATTGTTGGCTTTTTATATTACATTCACTCTTCATTGTTGGTTTTTTATCTTACATTCACTCTGTTGGCTTTTTATATTACATTTACTCTTCATTGTTGGCTTTTTATCTTACATTCACTCTTCATTGTTGGCTTTTTATCTTACATTCATTCTTCATTGTTGGCTTTTTATATTACATTTACTCTTCATTGTTGGCTTTTTATCTTACATTCATTCTTCATTGTTGGCTTTTTAAATTACATTTACTCTTCATTGTTGGCCTTTTATCTTACATTCATTCTTCATTGTTGGCTTTTTAAATTACATTTACTCTTCATTGTTGGCCTTTTATCTTACATTCACTCTTCATTGTTGGCTTTTTACCTTACATTCATTCTTCATTGTTGGCTTTTTATATTACATTCACTCTTCATTGTTGGCTTTTTATCTTACATTCATTCTTTATTGTTGGCTTTTTATATTACATTCACTCTTCATTGTTGGCTTTTTATCTTACATTCACTCTGTTGGCTTTTTATATTACATTTAATCTTCATTGTTGGCTTTTTATCTTACATTCACTCTTCATTGTTGGCTTTTTATATTTTATTTACTCTTCATTGTTGGCTTTTTATCTTACATTCATTCTTCATTGTTGGCTTTTTATATTACATTTACTATTCATTGTTGGCTTTTTATCTTACACTAGACGAATGGCCCGGGCAACGCCCGGGTTTTACCCGAGTGCGTATATATTTTAGTAATGTTTTAATTAAAATACTATTCGTTACAATTATAAATTGGCGCCGTGGATGTCATTCTTGTATAATATACTAGCGGATGTACCCGGCTTCGCCCGGGTTTTTCTCGAGGGAATGTTTGTAGTCTAGTAATAAGAAAATATACTACACCTAAAAACTATCAGAGAAAAGAGAAACCACGGAAGGTGAACAGAAAAATGCTTACAATGGATGTTATGTTTACGATATCAAGTTAAATAAAAACAAAGATAAAATTTGCATATGTTGGTCACTATAAATTTGTATATTTGTTAGGCGAAATTAGAAACATGATAAAACAATTGGGTATTTAAAAACAAATGTAGAAATAAAAGTTGAAGTATAATAAACAATGTTAAAGATTAGTTTTAATTATTAATCAGATTGTGTGTAAATATGTGAGAAAGATGTAATATCGTTGTTGTTTTCTTGGCCGACTGTTTTACATATGGTGTTATCTTAAAATTGCTTGTTTTGAATATTTTTTAGATTGAGATTATTAGCTAGTATGTAAAAAAATTAACTCTGTTGAAATTTAATTTTGTATTTATATATAAATAAAATTAACTCTGTTGATTTTTTTTTTGTATTTAATCGATAACAGCGAAGTTACGCATGTTAATGTTAGGAAATATATTTTGATGTTAAGCAAAACCTGCTCCATCTCGTTTTACATAAATGTTGAAAATTTGGTTGAAATTGATGCATTGTAACGAAATTTTTTAGTGATGTCCACTTATGAAATTTCCATTTTATTAATATAGATAAATGAGTTTTAAAAATTGTAAAAAAAAAAAAAATGCATCGGCCGGGAATCGAACCCGGGCCGCCCGCGTGGCAGGCGAGCATTCTACCACTGAACCACCGATGGTTATGAAAATTCCCATCCGTGAGCTTCAGACAAACGAACAGACAAACAAACAGACAGAATAAGTCAAATATATAAGTAGATTCACTCTTCATTGTTGGCTTTTTATCTTACATTCATTCTTCATTGTTGGCTTTTTATATTACATTCACTCTTCATTGTTGGCTTTTTATATCATATAGAAAATCATAGTTTTATCTAGTGAACATTTTTTCCCGTGTCATTCTGAGATAATCTTACTTTTGATAAATAATATTTAAGATAACAAACTTGGTGATAAGAAAACTTGTTATCATCGTCACAATGGGGGCGCTGCTTGCGAGTTAAATCTACAAATCTGCAAATAACTCTAAGGATATTCAAGATATTCATGAAATTATTTTCAAAAACCTTCCCGGTGATATACCTAATAATATCCCAAAATTTCACGGCGATTGGATGTATGGTTTTTGAATCTATAGAGTACAAACAAACAGACAGACATTCAATTTTATATATATATATATATATATAGAATAGATATATATATATATATATATGTTATATTAAAATATTATTTTATTTAAAATTATATATCATAGATTCAAATACTCTGTTGAATCGACCGCCAGAGGCTTACGCTTCACCTATAAAAACTCTTTGTTGTTGTTTCCCGATGGCCGGCTTAAACGTTTTGTACATAATGTAAATAAGTTTTTCATTTTTTTTTATTCTTACGCCTTAAGTCAGGCATACCTTTCTCAAATTATGTTTTTTATATTCCATAAGCTCAATTAAAGCTATTTATAGTCTTTACTATTTTAGTATACTTTCAAGAATTTTAACCACGACTTAAGCAGAAAATCTCTTCTTATTTATAACATATATATTATCTATCTAATGTTTCAAGCATTCGGGTATAAAATGTTCTATATGATATTTACCATTTCAATAATAGAGTTTTTATATATTATAAAATATTAATATTAATGAATTATGTAATAAGTCACATATTGAATTCCATATATATGAATAAATTAATATTCATTAATAATATAATAAATAATATTATTTATAAACATAAAAGAAAATTATATATCTTCTCGTATATTATTTACAGTAAAGGCCATAAAATATTCTTCTTGGCTTGAGTAGTTCAGCCAGTACTCTTTCAGATGGCTCAAAACAAGATTACAGCCTATTTTGATAGCTTTCACTTCACCAATCCTCTTTCAGATGGCTCAAAACAAGATTACAGCCTATTTTGATAGCTTTCACTTCACCAATCCTCTTTCAGATGGCTCAAAACAAGATTACAGCCTATTTTGATAGCTTTCACTTCACCAATCCTCTTTCAGATGGCTCAAAACAAGATTACAGCCTATTTTGATAGCTTTCACTTCACCAATCCTCTTTCAGATGGCTCATAACAAGATTACAGCCTCCTTTACTAACTTTCTTTTCAACAGTCCTCTTCCAGATGGTTAAAAACAAGATCACAGCCTATTCTGATTGCTTTCTCTTTACCAGTCCTCTTTGAGATGACTCAAAACAATATTACAGCCTCCTTTACTAACTTTCTTTTCACCAGTCCTCTTTCAGATAGCTCATAACAAGATTACAGTCTCGATAATGCATCATAAATAATGTTTGCAAAACATATATTGTTCAAAAATATAAATAATGCTTTCAAATATTTGAATAAAAATTTGTTGTGAAGATTGTAATCAGTTCATGAGCAGGCTCGGTTGCCCATTCTTCTGAGGAAAGGTATCAATACTGAACAACCAGGGTCACAAATCGATTCCAGGCATCAATCAGGATTTCAGAAATGGGAGTCAAGCAATTTTGGAATACTAATCAACTATCAATACCTATTAGATCATCCTTTTAGGCTGAAAATATTGTTTTTGAGGAGAATATTGAAAAAGCAGAAAACGCCTGAGGTTCATTGTATTGACTTTTAGTCATATCTTAAGTCGCTAGTGAATTAAAAGAAGTGTGAAAAAATAGTAAAATTTGATATTGTACTGGGATAAGGTGCATAAATTATGAAAAAGGCATCTCCTTATCGTGCAACTGAAAGTTGCTGATGGCTTGCACCATCTATCGGAATAAATATCGACTATTCTCGTTGATTTTTAATTATTCCAGAATTGGCCAAATACCCATTCTTGATCTCACGTAATTCTGACCTTAACGACCCGTTTCATGATTTTTCAAGATACCTGAATGACCAGTTTTTTGGTCGTTGAGGTACAGCTTTCACCAGGCTGATGAGGACCAACAGCCCGAAACGCGTCCGTGGTAGCTTTTCTTGATTAATCAAGAATGGGTATTTGGCCAATTCTGTAATAATTAAAAATCAACGAGAATAGTTCATATTTATTCCGATAGATGGCGCAAGTCATCAGCAACTTTCAGTTGCATGATAAGGAGATGCATTTTTTCATAAAAGAGATGTGATACAGATCCACTTCTGTTGTTGTTGTTGTTGTTGTTGTGTTGTGAAAATGGCTCGCATCATAAGACACTAAAAAACTCTCTCATTAGAATGATTATATTTAGTTTATTTTATTTTGTTAAATTTATATAATTCTTTGTCTCTAATTTTGTATTAATCACAATGAATTTTTCTCTCTTCCCATCAAACAAAAAGTGTTGCCATCGTTTTGCTTTTCTCTACGCTGCATTGTGCCGTTGTTATATTGACAAACAGTTATCTTTTATCTCGGTTTTAGTGGGAAAATGTTTTTGTTTGTCAGTGAACCAATCTCTCCTGCCTTCTCATTGGATGAATGTGGCCATGTTTGTATATATAGGGGGCTATGGTAATGCGATGATAAGTGTGGTGGATTATCGTGTGGAAACGCTTAAAGTGCTCTCTGTGTGCTTTATCCGTGTCTGGTGATCTCCTCGCACACCTGTGTATTTCCGGTCCGATCCCTATCAACGCTACCATAAAATATAAGTAATGTTTTTTTATGTTCAAATCAATAGGCTTGAGGGATAAGTCTCTTATAAATACATAAATGTATTTATAAGAGACTTATCCCTCAAGCCTATTGATTTGAACATAATATTATGGGATTACCTATTAAATGTTTTTATCATTATTTTATTTAACAAATTGTGAGTTATTATTTACCTTTTTTTTTTGTGTTGTACTCTTGAGTGTACGATTATTTTTGTGTGTTAGATTACTATTACTTTAGGCCCAAGTAATTTGCAACTTTGTGTGTTAACCCGTAAATAGTAACTTTTGTCACCGTTCCGTGATTCGAATATTGTTGCACAGCAAGACAAGGTGTGGAAGGCTAAGAATAACAGATCAACTTATCAGCCGAATCCAGCATTTCTTCACAAAGTGGACGATACTATTGTACTGAAGCTAGTGATGGGTCGCTAGAGGAGACTCGGAACTATTCGATGAAGAGGCGTTATTTGAATAAAATAAACTCATCTGGTAATCAGTGTTTGAAAATAATGTCAAGTGGCTCTGCAACTCCGGTCACAAGAAACTCCATGGGACACCTGTCAATCATCCCTGGACTCTGGGGGACGACCACAGGGGTGAGGGGTTCTCGGAATCTTATCGACAAATAAGGAAAACAGGACGGTGGCTGACCACTCTCATTATTATTATCTTTACCTTTGGATAAGTTGTTATCACTCTCCTACTACTAGAACTAAAAGGTAAATACCCACCTTTATAATAAATTAGTTATCCCCAAATTTTCCCTTTATTTATTTATCACCGCGACAATAATTTGATATATCATTTGTTGTTGCTTATTCCTTAAGTCTTTTAACCGATCTCCATTAGGTCCCATTGTCTCAGCTTTTCTATTATAGATATATTATTTATCTGTTAGAGAGAAGAAATGTAATATTTCAAAATGTTATCTGTTTTTGCCATACAAATATTAGTATTAGTCACCAGACCACCTCTTGGAATGTATGGGAGCATCAAGACAAGACCTATATTGTAACACTACCAGGATTAGAAAGAGGGAATCATATATCGCCGCAACTCTTTTTTATTAACGCGATTAAGGAAGCTTTCGGGCAAGCCCTTCTTCAGCTAATTATAGTGTACAAACCAGGAGAGATTATATATCGTTAATATATCTATAATTAGCTGAAGAAGGGCTTGCCCGAAAGCTTTCTTAATCGCGTTAATAAAAAAGAGTTGCGGCGATATATGATTCCCTCTTTCTAATTTGTCGAAATCCGCAAACCGTTTATCATGACTACCAGGATTGTGAATTTGACCTATGAATATAGTCTCCATGACTTTATATAATTATATAATGGGATAATAATTAAAACCTATTAGTATACGAGTGGCCTTTTATATAAATTTGGAAAAACTTTAACTATTTTCATGGTTATTGCAGAGATTAATAAAATGTACAACAACAACAGCTTTATTAGGTCATTTCCGTCCTGTAAGGACTCGCCATACATCATTTTCGAAACTATTATAGACGCGTATGATTCTTTTGAAAATTAAACAATTTCTACTGCCCTTACTGCAATGGAATTCAAAATTTCAAAAGAATCATACGTGTCTATAATAGTTTCGAATATTAATAACAGATGACGCGCTATGCATCATGATACATCATTTCATGGAGAAAAGGAAAAAAAAAAACATAAACAAAGGAGAGAAGGGAATAATAAAATGTATTATTTTATGCATTATATTTTCATGGAAATAAAGTACCTTTTAATACACTAATACTATATTTATATTTTTAAAAACTGACAAAATTATAAACGTATATTAATTATTAAATATCGAAAAAAACAAATATTTAAATTATCTGTGGTTTGAAAACAATAAGAAAATTCCCACTCCACCGCCATATCTGAAACAATTTTCCAATTTACAATGATCAATCTGATAACAACAAGTTTGGACATTAATCAAGGAATTGATACAAACTCTATCCAGTTTATTACCGATCTCCAAAATAACGTATTTATATTGATTCAGGCTGTTAATGTCTCCAGGATAAATATTGGTAAAAGACACCTCAATATAAACTTTCTTGACACCAATCCACCATCGCCATGTTATATCATAGTCTGTATTATCTATGGACCCATTCCAATCAATTATAGGAATGTGAGTTGAAAATACAGCATCGTAATTCGACCATCAGTCTACTTGTATTAAACAGAAATCATCAGAACTGATCGAATCTTCAGACAAATATTCTTGAATTAATTCATCCATTCTTTTATGTCCAATTCCAGGCATCCAATTATGAACACCAAATGTTAGGTCTAGACCCACGTTCGCCATTCGTACTAGATCATTAGAATTCTCACTATCTCCAACATTTCTAAGTAATGCCAAAGGATTTCTAGAACTGGAGGAAGCCTCAGTATCTAATTTTATAATGATATCATTTAATTCTTTCTTCATATTCGTCATATCTCTCTTAATAATTTGTAGATTTGGATTTATATTCTCTATCTCTTTTTTCATACACACTTGATCACCTTTTATATTCTGAAGTTCAGTTTTTGTAATTTGTTGTTCTTTTTTGATATATTGAAATTCTTCTTGGATTAGAAGTATTTTAGCATCAATATTGATTAGCTCTGAAGAATTTTTCGTTGATATTTCACTTAATTTATTTGACAATTCCTTTGTTTGGGCAGCAAGTAATTGTTTTATCGAATCTTCTTGTTGATGTATTAAGCCAGTTAGAAGATTCATATTTTCACTCAAAGTTTCAATCTTTTTTTCTTGGTTTATTAAAGTTTGTATTATATGTTCCTGTGACTGTACATCAGTATAGTTTGGTAATTCTTTCCCTGTTATATTATCATGGTTGGTATCGTTTATTTTCTCGCTTAATTTACATTCTTCCTCATGTTTCTGATCCATTTTTGGACTTTCTAATCCAAGTCCCAACAGATTTTCTTCAGTCATATCCTGAAAACAACACAGATATTTGTAAAACAAATTTTAATTGCAATATATGCATTGATAGAAAGTTAGAAAAATAAAATTACCAAGGATGTTACTTATTCTGAATTCTAATATAAGAAACTTATTATTTGTAATTTTCTTTTTCTAATAATTATCGAAGGATTTTAAGTTGATATTGATAGAAAGTAAAAAAAGCAGACTCATAACAATGCTTCATTTTTTAAAACTCTTATTGTAAAAGAAGCTTTTTTTTTCAATAAACCTTTTTATCAACACAGAGGTTTGTCAAGAAAAAAGGCATTTCCTGATCGTGCAACTGAAAGTTGCTGATGGCTTGTGCCATCTATCGGAATAAATATCAACTAATCGTTGCTTTTTAATTATTCCAGACTTTCAGCAAATTTCAGTTGCACAATCAGGAAATGCCTTTTTTCTTAATTTATCTACAAATTCACTTTTGTACATTTTTCATATTGATTGGCATTTTCACGCCCTTCCGGCCTAAATACCTGTTTCATGGTTTTTCAAGATGCCCCAAAGACCACCTTTTTTGGTCGTTGAGGTATAGCTTGCACCATGCTGACAAGGGCCAACAGCCCGAAACGCGTGTGTGATTAACTTTACTTGATTAATCAAGAAACGGTATTTGACCAATTCTGGAATAATTAAAAATCAACGATTAGTTGATATTTAGTCCGATAGATGGCGCAAGCCATCAGCAACTTTCAGTTGCACGATCAGGAAATGTCTTTTTTCTTAATTTATCCACCTGATCCAAATACAAATTCACTTTTGTACTATTTTTCACAGAGTTTTGTGTTATAAAATATAAATGAAATTTAAAATATATGAAAATAACATGTATTTAGAGAAAAGGAAGATTAAAAGTAGATAATCAATAAATAGGAATATTTTGACAACTATCGGCGCGGTGAAGTGATGCTACTGTGGAGGAGAAATTCAAGACTCGAAACATCTACTTCTGGAATGTCCAATTTTACGGGATTATAGGGAAAGAAAATTTGGTGGCATCGGAAAGCTACATGAATTCATAGATGAGAAAATAACTATAAAAATTTTAATCAATTTTGTAAATATATATATAACTATCTTTGGAACTGGGAAAGAGAAGGAAATAAATTTTGAGAGAATTACTTTTGTATGTTTCTCTTTTTCTCCTTGACCTTTCTCCTTGTATATAGCCAATTTGCTATGATGTAAAGAAATGTATTGACGCATATATTCCTGAGTTTGGGATATCGCGTTATAGGATGTTAATAAAGTTAAAGTAAGTATATAGGAAAATCATTTTTTATTGTTTAAAATAATTAAAATAAAAATCAAATTAGATATTTGAATCACATATTATAAATCGTATGAGACTAGAGTATCAGTTCGTTCTAATAACAGATATAAAATAGCACTTAGTTCTGAGCCATATAAAGTTTCACCTTATTTATTACCAGTTGCAAATAAGACACGCTATATCCGTTCTATATATTTTGATCTATTATCCCAATATATATGTTTTCAACTTTTAATTAGACATTTTAAATTTTAATATAGACATTTTCAATTCTAATTTGTACATTTTTTTATTTTAATTCAGACATTTTCAATTTTAATTTAGACCTTTTTAATTTTAGACACATGACCTTTTTATATAAAACTTTTCATTTGAGAACACTTTAAAACAACTAAAAAATTTTTGAAAATCGTTTTTATTATTCGAAAAATAAGCACTTTAAATGGAAAGAGCGATAAGGGGGTCCATTAGAATAAAACTAAAAATAAAGTGTCCGGAGGATTATCTGCTTGACTAATTGATCTTTAATTCTACCTAATCTACATATACAGCTTCATTAAGACCACGGCTCTTATAAAGATTCACCGAAGAAAGGAAGCATAGATGGAGCTCCTATACTCCAGGCAGCACAGAACCCAACAACAGCCTCCAGTTCCGACACATGTCCAGTGGCCACAGATTCCACCATGCATACGTCAAGGTTAGCGTATCACTGAAAAGACGATTGTGGAATCAGCCGCGTTCCAGTCTTCGTATTCCTCATCCAAGGATCTCAATAAAATTATTTTAATTGTCAAATGTCTATATTGGCGAAAATGTATCTCAGGATCTTTCTTGAGAGCTTGTGTAGCAGTTGGTGAGCGCCTAGATGGTTCTAAAATGAAATCTATGAATAAAATATAGTCTTCTGCTGTCAACCCATCCAGATAATTTTGAGTGATTTAAACAAGGTGATATATTGTCAATTAGTTAAACAATATCTGAAAGCCAAAAAATGGTATTCTCTTCATATTCTTTGACAATAGAAGTCATGTTAGAGCCATGAATTCATGGTTAGATGAAATAACAATTAATCAAAACACTAATCAGTCTGTTTTACGATTAAACGGATTAAAGAAGAAACTAGAAAAGTGGTAATGTGGATGATTTGTTTGCTCTATCATGATGAATAGGTGCATACATTATGAAAAAGAAAATGGAAGCTCCTTATCGTGCAACTGTAAGTTGCTGATGGCTTGCGCCATCTATCGGAATAAATATCGACTATTCTCGTTGATTTTTAATTATTCCAGAATTGGCCAAATTCCCATTCTTGATTATTCAAGAAAAGCAAATCACGTACGCATTTCGGGCTGTAGACCCTCATCAGCGTGGTGCAAGCTATCATAATGACTAGTAGCATCATACAAGATGGCGATAAATGAGGTACTCTGGATCACTAAGAATCTCTGTTTGACTCGCTTTATTTATCTTCGTGCAATAAGGAGGACAAGCTAGTAGCACCAGATCGTCCAACAAGGCTGTCGGAAAGATGAGAATGACTGTCTGACGCTAGCTAGGCTGCTACTGATTGGTTCCAAATTTCCTAAGGGCCGTACCTCACCGGGTACTCCGCCTTTGCTGGTCCCAAGCCCGGATGAAAAGGGAGGAGGGGGGAGCAGTAACCAGCTCACTAAAAAACCTGGGCTCAGCTGGCCCGGCTGATAGTACCCTGTAAGGGCTCCTGATCCAGGGATACAGGATGAGCAGCGTTTGTACTCCATGTTAGGAACGGCTGCACATGGCGTCTGTTCCTCATGTCAGAGACGGCCATTTCTTTTGAAGCTAAGTCGGCCTGTCACTGAGTAGTGCTCCCAGTCTTAATGACAAAGGCAGACGCATTCTACTTCATCCAGATATGATTGAGTGGAGATAAGGAAGAAGAAGACCTCACCGGGACGTCATGGCGACGTAGCCAGCAACTGAGACTGAGGAGGTCGCAATCTTGCGGGCGGCGTTCTTGACGACGTGTTTTGACGACCCACGGTTGCCTGGAGTAGCCGGGACGACGTCTTTGGCTACGTCGCCATGGTAAGGTACGGCCCTAACACGTACGTGACCTCCAACGGTTTCTGCTAGCGTCTCAATTTGTTCTTCCAGGCGCCGCGCGTCGAAACAATATAAAATTTAAAAAATATTTTTTCACAGTAATTACGGAGTCGTTTGAGTAAAATAAAATAATAAATTATTAGGTGACTCTAAATAGCTAAATAGTTTGAGAGATAAAAATGAGAAGATATAAACTAAGTTGAATGGATAAAAATAATTATAAATTAAGGAAGTAATGTCAAAGACCCAAACGGCTGGCTATCGGCTACTCCCTCCAAGATGGCGGCTAATGTTTACAGAGTTCCCGCCTATGGACCGCGCCATCTATCGGAGCTTAGGTACGTAACATTCGCCAAGCTGCCGATGTATTATTTGCAGTTACACGCTATGTACATTTTTGGTTATGACACAATATATATTGAAAAATTCTATAATAAAAATATTTTTATCTTTTTCCCTTTTTTATGATATGAAATAACATTTCATAAAATGTTGCGTAGATTTACAAAATTGTGAAGTCAGGAGAAAAGTGTAATGTTGAAATCCTTGTAAAGATTAGATAAAGGACATCCTTCACTACTGTCACTAAGGTGATAACACTTCGTTTACATTGTCAACATTTATATCACAACTCTGAATAAATCCGGATTGCATATATATAAAGAGACAATACCACACTGACTGACTTTGGCTTCGACCAATTGCCAAATAGGAATGGCCTTCTATTCCTAAAAGGCGCCCAACGTGGGGTCGGAATCCGAAACAACGCATTGGTTGTTGTTGTTGTCGTGCCCAATGAAGAGCCTCAGATGTCTTCGTACATCTCTATCACAGTAATTACAATGTTCTCTATCTTGGGTGTGTAAAGTTTCTGCTCTGGGTCCATGTCAAATTTCTGTTGTTGTCGTGCCCAATGAAGAGCCTTAGATGTCTCCATACATCTCTATCACAGCAGTCGCAATGTCTACTATCTTGGGTGTGTAAAGCTACTGCTCTGGGTCCATGCCAATTTTCTGTTGTTGTTGTTGTGTCCAATGAAGAGCCTCAGATTTCCCCATGCATCTCTATCACAGCAGTCGCAATGTCCTCTATCTTGGGTAAGTAAAGCTGCTGTTCTGGGTCCATGTCAATTTTCTGTTGTTGTTTTTGTGTCCAATGAAAAGCCTCAGATGTCCCCATGCATCTCTATCACAGCAGTCGCAATGTCCTCTATCTTGGGTATGTAAAGCTGCTGTTCTGGGTCCATGTCAATTTTCTGTTGTTGTTGTGTCCAATGAAGAACCTCAGATATCTCCATGCATCTCTATCACAGCAGTTGCAATATTCTCTATCTTGGGTGTGTAAAGCTGCTGCTCTGGGTCCATGTCAATTTTCTGTTGTTGTCGTGTCCAACTAAGAGCCTCAGATGTCCCCATGCATCTCTATCACAGCAGTCGCAATGTCCTCTATCTTGGGTGTGTAAAGTTGCTGCTCTGGGTCCATGACAATTTTATGTTGTTGTCGTGTCCAATATAGAGCCCCAGATGCCCCATGCATCTCTATCACAGCAGTCACAATGTCCTCTATCTTGGGTGTGTAAAGCTGCTATTCTGGGTCCATAACAATTTTATGTTGTTGTCGTGTCCAATGAAGAGCCTCAGATGTCCCCATGCATCTCTATCACAGCAGTCGCAATATCCACTATCTTGGGTGTGTGAAGCTGCTGTTCTGGGCCCATGTCAATTTTCTGTAAGGCTGCGGCCATTGCTGGGCATGAGAATATGTGAGTAGGTGTCAATTCCACACCAGGACAGTTTGGGGGGGGGGAGTTCGACCACACTTCTCAGCGGTCCCCCCTGGACACTTGGAATATTTGACCAAATTCTGGTTCGTTTCCAAGGTGACTAACGCGGCAACGGCACCCATTTTCCAATGATGAGCAAAACCACATATTGGCCATGGTTCTATATTCTCTCTTCATCCGGGAGGACTTCACCATCATCCAGCGGTTCCCTGACCTGCAGAGCTGAGTCTTCGGGCATGGCCTAGACGATGATACTCTGGCCATCCTGGCGTCTACCAAGACACACATCTATAAGTACTTCCTCGGTGTGGAACTGAGGAGTGTTCAAGAAGACCTTGTCTGGAGGAGAACTCTCTCAAGGTGGGGCAGCCTTCCTTGCTGAAGAAATTTGTACATTTATAACTGTATATATTTCCCTACACATTTTATCTACCCTTTATTTACTTCTTCATTTTTTTTCTCTTTCTGTAGCAATTAATTAGAAGAATCAATAAATGGTTTAAATTGTCAAATTGTCTATATTCTATTTTTCTCTTCTTTTATTTTCTTGTAGAACGCTTAAAGGTCCATGTTTCTCTTCTGGATTTCTTTATAATATCTCTCTCTCTTTGTAAACCCAAAATAACTTTATTAGGTACCACTCAAAAAGAGCAACCTTGTTTATGATAATTGTAACAATGAATAATATGTAAAGGTTATTCACACAAATATTAAACAAAATGTTAACGCGGGATTCGATCCCGGTTCATGGCTTTCGGGGATCGAGGGTTTTAACCATTCGTCCACCGACTCTTCTCTCTTCTCTTTCGGTTCCAAAATCACTTTATTAGGTACCGCTCAAAGAGAGAAACCTAGTTTATGATATTTACAACAATGAATAATATGTGAAAGTTATTCATATATTAAACAAAATGTTAACGTGGGATTCGATCCCGGTTCATGGCTGTCGGGGATCGAGGATTTTACCCACTCGTCCTCCGAGTCTTTTCTCTCTCTTTGTACATAGATAAGATATATAACCCAAATTTATGTATACTAGATTGATATCCTAACTATTCAAATTAATAAATATACTTATTTTTTATATAACAAACTAGCGAATGTATACCGGGTTCCACCGGATTTTATCCAAATTAAAATTTGCCTAAAGAATATTTGAAAAAAATATTTTCCAAGCAAACATCCACTCTCTACCTAATATATTCTCTTATAAAGATAAATCAAGGTTTGTTACTTTTCTCCAAAAAATAATAAATGAACCAATGTAAAAGTTTGCATGTTGATAGCTGATTATATAGATCAATATACAAGGTAGGATC
>CP092869.1:21916791-21934579 GCA_030710605.1 Cordylochernes scorpioides
AGAGCTGTTACTTGATTGTACAAATTTAGGTTTATAAAGGTGTTTTTTGATAAATTTATCAGGGTAATAATTGTTTTTTAGGTCTTTAAAAATTCTATTTCTCTCCATATTTTCATCATTTTCCATTGAGCAATGTGTTGTTAATCTTATAGAGAGAGTGTTTACAACTGAAATTTTGTGATGGACTGGGCCGAAAGAATTGAAATTTAGGTAGTTTCCAGTGTGTGTAGACTTTCTATAAATACTAGTTTCAATTTTATTTTGTTTTTTCTTAATTTGAATATCTAAAAATGCCAGAGAATTGTTTTCTTCAATTTCGTGTGTGAATTTCAAAAATGGTTTTAGATTATTCAAAAAATTTAGAAAGATTGAAATTTCTGATTCAGTTATACAAAAAATGTCATCTATATATCTTTGCCATGAAATTATTTTTAAATGTTTTGATTCTGTAACAATTTGATCAATTTGATTCATGAAGATATTTGCCAAAGCCGATGATATAGGGTTGCCCATCGGTAGGCCTTTAATTTGTCTGAAGAATTGGTCTTTATAGCTGAAATAATTATATTCTAAGCAAAGTTTAATTAATTCTATCAAAGCTTCACATGAAAAAGGAAGAATAGAGTGTTGATGGGTTTCAATAAATTTTTTGAGAGTTAAAATTGCTTCATCATGTGGAATTGAAGTGTATAAAGATTCAACGTCGAATGATACCATTCGGCTTTGATTAGAGATTGAAAGGTTTTGGATTTTTTCAACAGCTACAGTTGAATTTGGGACAGTGTGTGGAAGTAATTTCTGAAGTAGGGAGATAATGGATGAAATAAATTTTGTGAGAGGGTAAAGTGATGAGCCAGCATATGACACAATAGGGCGTAACGGTGTGTTAGGCTTATGAATTTTTGGAAGCCCATAAAAGTGAGGTAGATTAGTGTCTTGTGCTTTTAAATTTTCGAAGGTTTTCTTCTCTAGTTTGTGTACACGTATTATTTTGTTGAGTTATATATATATATATATATATATATATAAGTGGGTCAGGTGTTGATATTAAAATTAAAGAAGGCATCTCCTGACCACGAGCACATGTGCATTTTAGATGGCAGAGCGCCATCTAGTGGAGCAATAATAAACTAAACGTTTATTTAGCTTGCTCCGTGATATTTGGCCAACCCAATTTCTTGATAAATCAAGAAAAAACAAACACGAATGCGTTTCACGCTGTTGGCGCTCGTCAGTGTGGAGAAGGCTGTAACCACTGCGACCAAAAATATTTTTGGTCCCAATGGCTTCTCGAAAAATCAAGAAATAGGTATTTAAGGCCAAATTTGCGTAAAGACGCTTAACACATGAAAAAACAATAGAAAAAAAAAAAAGATAAGTGGGTCAGGTGTTGGCCTTAAATACCCATTTCTTGATTTTTCGGGAAGCCATTGGGACCAAAAATATTTTTGGTCGCAGTGGTTACAGCCTTCTCAACGCTGACGAACGCCAACAGCGCGAAACGCTTTAATGGATGGCTTTTCTTGATTTATCAAGAAATTGGGTTGGCCAAATATCACGGAGCAAGCTAAATAAAGGTTTAGTTTATTTTTGCTCCACTAGATGGCGCTCTGCCATCTAAAAAGCACATGTGCTCGTGGTCAGGAGTTGCCTTCTTTAATTTTAATATCAACACCTGACCCACTTATCTTTTATTTTTTCTATTGTTTTTTCATGTGTTAAGCGTCTTTACGCAAATTTGGCCTTAAATACCCATTTTTTGATTTTTCGGGAAGCCATTGGGACCAAAAATATTATTGGTCGCAGTGGTTACAGCCTTCTCCACGCTGACGAGCGCCAACAGCGCGAAACGCGTTTGTGGATGGCTTTTCTTGATTTATAAAGAAATTGGGTGGGCCAAATATCATGGAGAAAGCTGAATAAACGTTTAGTTTATTTTTGCTCCACTAGATAGCGCTCTGCCATCTAAAAAGCACATGTGCTCGTGGTCAGGATATGCCTTCTTTAATTTTAATATATATATATATATATATATATAGTGTAGAAACTATATAACAAAATTATAACAGTGATTCTAATTTTAAAACTTAAGGAGCAAACTGATAATAGTGATAACTTATATCAATTAGATTTGATTAGATTAGCAAGCTAAATCTAAATTAATTATAATAATAAATAGTTATTTAATTTTATAGTCCAGTTTTGTATTAAGATTATCTTCACTATTATGATCATTTAAATTCAAATTATAAAATTTGTAAAATGTTATTAATTTGTAGATAGAGAGAGAAAAAAAAATTCTTTACTTCTAATACATCCTCAAGTTAATTATATATTTATAATTAATAACAATAAAAATTAACAACGTAACGTCTATTACATCGGCTTTTACACGTCATTTAGACATACTCTAATCCTATATATAGAATAATCGAAGAGAGAATATATATAATAGTTAGAAAAAAGAGAGAAAGACAGAACCATGCACTTTTAATCAAACTAATAATAAGGAAAAAAAAAAATTTTTGTAAAGAAGGTAGATAAGATTGTTAGTATATATATATATTTTTATGATTTTATATTTTATCCTTTTTTTTTTTAAAGATTTTTAAAGGTTTTTTTATTTTATAATATGATTATAAATAGTTGTATTTAGTAATATATCTATAGTATGAATTAACATTTGTTATAAGTTTGGATATTATGTTTTGAAACCCTAATGGTAGACCAGACATACACAAAAAACTTTAAATTGAAATAAATTGGAAAAAGAGATCTGCTGGACCGGGGATCTTCAGATAAAAGTCCAACGACATTTCACCCCTTCTTTATTATGTCATAGATCTCTTTTAAACCGGATTTTATGTGTTAATATTAAGTTGTTTCAGTGAAATATTTAAATGAACATATATAACAGATACAAGTGTTAACAAATTCAAACTGTAAACCTACCTCGACCGCGGCGTCCTCCATTGTGAATATCTATTTCTGGCTGACACATGTTGCGGGAGGGGAATGTCCCCCCACATTTCAAATTTAGACCATTTATTCAGAATTTTTTTGAACAACAAGAAAATTAAAGAAGAAAGGAAAAATAGTTAAGGGAAGAAAGCTGAATTTCATAATCTTTACAGTTAGTTATATCAGAATAACTGATTCAACACTTATTCATCTTTTAATATTCCTTTAAAAAGGCAAATTATAAGAGTTTAATAAAGCTATTAATTGTGCAAATTCATCTTTATTTAACTTCCATTTTCCTCCCCAGAAATTGGAGATTAAATAAAATGAACTTTATACTATAACACTTTAAAAATCTTGTGAGAATATCTTTTAATCAGTTATTTAATCAAAGTTTAATTAACTGTTAAAGATTATAAATTTGTATTAGTTAATATTAAGAGAAATTATAGAAAGTTGAATTTATAAATGGATATTTCCATTTATTTTTTTTTTTAATATTTTATAATTGATATACTGTTGAAATATTTTACTTGTTTGATACTAAATTTGTTTTTAATAAATTCCATGTTTAAATTTTTAACATCTTCTATGAAATTATCTAATATATTATTTATTCTATAAAATCTTAGAAAATGACCATAATATATACCTTTACAGCAATTTAATGATATATTAGAATTCATATTACAGTATTTTATAATATTGAAATTATAATTACTCTTTTTATTATAAACTCTAACAGCACTATTTGTAAGGTCTATATTCAAGTCTAAAAAGTTAACTTTTTTGTTTCTATAAATTTTTTCATTGTTCTTAAGTTTCAAGTATTTAGGATATATTTCAGGTATTAATTTTTTAAACTGTGGATTATTAAATATTATTATGTCATCTACATATCGGAATATTTGCCAATTAATATTATTTTGTAGAAAGTATTCTCTTTCGTACCAGAACAATATTAGATTTGCTAATAACGGACTAGAAGAGGTTCCCATGGGAACGCCTTCTGATTGAATATATATTTTATTTTTAAATTCTATATAGTTAAAATTTAAAAATGTTTCCAGTAGAGTTTTTGCTGTTTTAAGATCTAATTTAAATGTTTTATATCTGTTATGAATAATTTTAATGTAGAAAGTTTTGTCATTAATGAATTCATTAAATAAATTGGTTATTTTATTATTTAGATCTCTTAAATTTATTTTAGAATATAGGTCCTCAAAGTCAAATGTGTGTACTGTTTCAATGTTTGTCCAATTGTTCATTAAATAATTAATGATTTTTTTATTTGAGTCGATAAATTTATAATTATATTTATTAGTTAATTTATTTATAATAAATTGTAGTGTTGAAGCTAATTGTATATCAATATTTTTTATGACTGAATTTATACCAGATGTGATTGTTCTGAAAGAAATAGGTTTTTTGTGTAGTTTAGGAATTATATAGAACTTTGGTATGTTTGGATTTTTGTGGTTATTATAAATTTTTAGTGAATTTTCAACATTTTTGATGTCTTTTTTGATTTTTGTGCCTGTAGTTCTAGCAAAAGTGTATTTATGATTATTATCAATTTCCTTTTTTAGTATATCGTGGTATAGATTTTTACAAATTAAAGATAAATTATTGGAACATTTATCTATAGGAGTGATAATATAGTCCTTCTGTAAATTAATTATATTTTCTTTAATAGAAGGAATGTCTGAATTGGGTTTTGTGTATTTAAGTGTATTATTATAATAATTTATAATTTCCTTTTTAATATTATGTTTCCATTCCAGAAAAGTAAATTCTGGAATACTGTATTTTATACTAGTTTTATTTATGAAATATCTATATCTTTTAATATAGATTTAATTGTATTATTATAATTGTGTTTAATTTGAGGTATATATTTATACCCTTTATTTAGAATTTCTTGATATTCTGGATTTAAAAAAGAAAAATTGCTAGTTAATATATGACCTGAGAACTTATATTTATCAATATAGTTGTTGCAATTACATTTAATTTTTTTAAAATTTGCCAAATTATTAATAAATTGGTTATAATTGCAAACTAAATTACCTATATTTTTATTGTATCTCCAGATTGTTTTGAAATTTAAATTTTTTATAGGGAAAAGATTATTGATGATTTGGTTATTAAAAATATCATTAAATTTAATATGATTAAATAAATTGTTATTAAATTTAATGATAATATTAATGTTATTAGTAGCTTGTTTAATTTTTCTGTATTTAAAGATGTCGTGTGTGATATCTATTAATCTGTTAGTCAGATTATGAATTTTAATATATTCTATGAGTTTGATAAATTTATTATTATTTAGTTTAAATAATGTTTTAATAAATTTATCGACGAAGTTGTTAGTGTACATTTGTTTTGGGTCCAGTAATTCTTCAAATTCAATGTAACCTAATTTATTTGTAGTTTTACCTCTAGTTTTATTAGGTTTAGTTTTAAATTCATTTTTTTTTGTATTTGCAACTGATTTCATAGGTTGAAATTTCTTCTGTTTGTGGTTTGTATGTGTAGTTTAATTCGTCGTTAAGTCCATAAGGGAATAATGTGTTGTGTTTATAAATGTAGTTGTTTTCTAATAATAGTCGTTGTTTTTTGTTTTGACATATGTCTAGTATTTCTATCTTAAAGTTGTTAAAAGTATGTAATTGATTGTGTTCTTTCATATATATATTACCAATTGATTTTTTAGCGTGGTTTCTATGTAGGTTTATTCGTATATTTAATGGATTACAAGTTTGTCCTATATATGATAGTTGACAAATTTGGCATGTTAATTTATAAATAGTATTCACTAATTTACAACTAGTTGTTTGAAAAGTGTCATGGTTCTTAAGAGAGGGACAAGTTTGACAATTTTTTCTTAGGCAATTCTTAGCGAGTTTAAATTAACATAAAAGAGGTGCTAACACTAATATGTTTGTAGTTTTTTTTTTAGTTTTTTTAGTTTGTTATTCTTATGAATTTTTAAGTATATTTTTCTTAATTGTTTTTGTGGTGATAAAATTTGTAATAAATTGAATAATTAATCTATAAATATATAGATATTACTGTTTGTTATCTGTTATATTTTTAAGAATAACTAATAAAAAAAAACATCTTTAAACTAACTAAACAATGAAAAAAACAAAAGTTCTGAAGTTATTTTTTCTAGAATTACTTTTATAATTTACTTTTTAATAATCAAACAATGAAAGATAATTAAAATTTGTATGAAGATTTATTTATATTAGAATATCTAATATAATTTAATTTGTATATTATGTTATATATAAAAAATATATCATAGAGCAAGCTCATATGAATTAATATAGTGTAGAAACTATATAACAAAATTATAACAGTGATTCTAATTTTAAAACTTAAGGAGCAAACTGATAATAATGATAACTTATATCAATTAGATTTGATTAGATTAGCAAGCTAAATCTAAATTAATTATAATAATAAATAGTTATTTAATTTTATAGTCCAGTTTTGTATTAAGATTATCTTCACTATTATGATCATTTAAATTCAAATTATAAAATTTGTAAAATGTTATTAATTTGTAGATAGAGAGAGAAAAAAAAAATTCTTTACTTCTAATACATCCTCAAGTTAATTATATATTTATAATTAATAACAATAAAAATTAACAACGTAACGTCTATTACATCGGCTTTTACACGTCATTTAGACATACTCTAATCCTATATATAGAATAATCGAAGAGAGAATATATATAATAGTTAGAAAAAAGAGAGAAAGACAGAACCATGCACTTTTAATCAAACTAATAATAAGGAAAAAAAAAATTTTGTAAAGAAGGTAGATAAGATTGTTAGTATATATATATATATTTTTATGATTTTATATTTTATCCTTTTTTTTTTTAAAGATTTTTAAAGGTTTTTTTATTTTATAATATGATTATAAATAGTTGTATTTAGTAATATATCTATAGTATGAATTAACATTTGTTATAAGTTTGGATATTATGTTTTGAAACCCTAATGGTAGACCAGACATACACAAAAAACTTTAAATTGAAATAAATTGGAAAAAGAGATCTGCTGGACCGGGGATCTTCAGATAAAAGTCCAACGACATTTCACCCCTTCTTTATTATGTCATAGATCTCTTTTAAACCGGATTTTATGTGTTAATATTAAGTTGTTTCAGTGAAATATTTAAATGAACATATATAACAGATACAAGTGTTAACAAATTCAAACTGTAAACCTACCTCGACCGCGGCGTCCTCCATTGTGAATATCTATTTCTGGCTGACACATGTTGCGGGAGGGGAATGTCCCCCCACATTTCAAATTTAGACCATTTATTCAGAATTTTTTTGAACAACAAGAAAATTAAAGAAGAAAGGAAAAATAGTTAAGGGAAGAAAGCTGAATTTCATAATCTTTACAGTTAGTTATATCAGAATAACTGATTCAACACTTATTCATCTTTTAATATTCCTTTAAAAAGGCAAATTATAAGAGTTTAATAAAGCTATTAATTGTACAAATTCATCTTTATTTAACTTCCATTTTCCTCCCCAGAAATTGGAGATTAAATAAAATGAACTTTATACTATAACACTTTAAAAATCTTGTGAGAATATATTTTAATCAGTTATTTAATCAAAGTTTAATTAACTGTTAAAGATTATAAATTTGTATTAGTTAATATTAAGAGAAATTATAGAAAGTTGAATTTATAAATGGATATTTCCATTTATTTTTTTTTAAATATTTTATAATTGATATACTGTTGAAATATTTTACTTGTTTGATACTAAATTTGTTTTTAATAAATTCCATGTTTAAATTTTTAACATCTTCTATGAAATTATCTAATATATTATTTATTCTATAAAATCTTAGAAAATGACCATAATATATACCTTTACAGCAATTTAATGATATATTAGAATTCATATTACAGTATTTTATAATATTGAAATTATAATTACTCTTTTTATTATAAACTCTAACAGCACTATTTGTAAGGTCTATATTCAAGTCTAAAAAGTTAACTTTTTTGTTTCTATAAATTTTTTCATTGTTCTTAAGTTTCAAGTATTTAGGATATATTTCAGGTATTAATTTTTTAAACTGTGGATTATTAAATATTATTATGTCATCTACATATCGGAATATTTGCCAATTAATATTATTTTGTAGAAAGTATTCTCTTTCGTACCAGAACAATATTAGATTTGCTAATAACGGACTAGAAGAGGTTCCCATGGGAACGCCTTCTGATTGAATATATATTTTATTTTTAAATTCTATATAGTTAAAATTTAAAAATGTTTCCAGTAGAGTTTTTGCTGTTTTAAGATCTAATTTAAATGTTTTATATCTGTTATGAATAATTTTAATGTAGAAAGTTTTGTCATTAATGAATTCATTAAATAAATTGGTTATTTTATTATTTAGATCTCTTAAATTTATTTTAGAATATAGGTCCTCAAAGTCAAATGTGTGTACTGTTTCAATGTTTGTCCAATTGTTCATTAAATAATTAATGATTTTTTTATTTGAGTCGATAAATTTATAATTATATTTATTAGTTAATTTATTTATAATAAATTGTAGTGTTGAAGCTAATTGTATATCAATATTTTTTATGACTGAATTTATACCAGATGTGATTGTTCTGAAAGAAATAGGTTTTTTGTGTAGTTTAGGAATTATATAGAACTTTGGTATGTTTGGATTTTTGTGGTTATTATAAATTTTTAGTGAATTTTCAACATTTTTGATGTCTTTTTTGATTTTTGTGCCTGTAGTTCTAGCAAAAGTGTATTTATGATTATTATCAATTTCCTTTTTTAGTATATCGTGGTATAGATTTTTACAAATTAAAGATAAATTATTGGAACATTTATCTATAGGAGTGATAATATAGTCCTTCTGTAAATTAATTATATTTTCTTTAATAGAAGGAATGTCTGAATTGGGTTTTGTGTATTTAAGTGTATTATTATAATAATTTATAATTTCCTTTTTAATATTATGTTTCCATTCCAGAAAAGTAAATTCTGGAATACTGTATTTTATACTAGTTTTATTTATGAAAATATCTATATCTTTTAATATAGATTTAATTGTATTATTATAATTGTGTTTAATTTGAGGTATATATTTATACCCTTTATTTAGAATTTCTTGATATTCTGGATTTAAAAAAGAAAAATTGCTAGTTAATATATGACCTGAGAACTTATATTTATCAATATAGTTGTTGCAATTACATTTAATTTTTTTAAAATTTGCCAAATTATTAATAAATTGGTTATAATTGCAAACTAAATTACCTATATTTTTATTGTATCTCCAGATTGTTTTGAAATTTAAATTTTTTATAGGGAAAAGATTATTGATGATTTGGTTATTAAAAATATCATTAAATTTAATATGATTAAATAAATTGTTATTAAATTTAATGATAATATTAATGTTATTAGTAGCTTGTTTAATTTTTCTGTATTTAAAGATGTCGTGTGTGATATCTATTAATCTGTTAGTCAGATTATGAATTTTAATATATTCTATGAGTTTGATAAATTTATTATTATTTAGTTTAAATAATGTTTTAATAAATTTATCGACGAAGTTGTTAGTGTACATTTGTTTTGGGTCCAGTAATTCTTCAAATTCAATGTAACCTAATTTATTTGTAGTTTTACCTCTAGTTTTATTAGGTTTAGTTTTAAATTCATTTTTTTTGTATTTGCAACTGATTTCATAGGTTGAAATTTCTTCTGTTTGTGGTTTGTATGTGTAGTTTAATTCGTCGTTAAGTCCATAAGGGAATAATGTGTTGTGTTTATAAATGTAGTTGTTTTCTAATAATAGTCGTTGTTTTTTGTTTTGACATATGTCTAGTATTTCTATCTTAAAGTTGTTAAAAGTATGTAATTGATCGTGTTCTTTCATATATATATTACCAATTGATTTTTTAGCGTGGTTTCTATGTAGGTTTATTCGTATATTTAATGGATTACAAGTTTGTCCTATATATGATAGTTGACAAATTTGGCATGTTAATTTATAAATAGTATTCACTAATTTACAACTAGTTGTTTGAAAAGTGTCATGGTTCTTAAGAGAGGGACAAGTTTGACAATTTTTTCTTAGGCAATTCTTAGCGAGTTTAAATTAACATAAAAGAGGTGCTAACACTAATATGTTTGTAGTTTTTTTTAGTTTTTTTAGTTTGTTATTCTTATGAATTTTTAAGTATATTTTTCTTAATTGTTTTTGTGGTGATAAAATTTGTAATAAATTGAATAATTAATCTATAAATATATAGATATTACTGTTTGTTATCTGTTATATTTTTAAGAATAACTAATAAAAAAAAACATCTTTAAACTAACTAAACAATGAAAAAAACAAAAGTTCTGAAGTTATTTTTTAGCTTTTTGCAAATGGACAAAATACGAAGTCGTTGACGGTAGAGTGGTTGGTGAAAGGGGCTCTACATTATAGCAGTCGACGCAGCCCCGAATTGATGTTGACAAATCTGAAACTTTACAGACACTAAAAATAAAATACATACAAATAAAGATTCACAAAAAAGTTTTAAGACTATTAGCTTTAAAAAAACAAAAGTTACGGTAAATACAATAATATGCTGAAATATAAATGGACTTTTTAGGTTGCTCTCTGTTTTTCCACTTCTCGAGTACATTAAAAATTACGAGATCTTCTCTTTACTTGAAACATGGTGTATAAATCTCACAAATATAACATTAAAGGATTTCCAAATTTTTGATCATCCGGCAACAAAGACCACAGAAAGGGGTAGGGGATCAGGAGGAATAATTGTGGGAGCCAAAAAAGGGGGGCATTACAGGTTGCACAGTACAGAAAAGAATAACATCTGGATATCGATTTTCTTATCACAAAACATAGGAACCGACAAACCTACCACCTGCTTGATATTTGTATATCTCCCTCCAAACGAACTGTACCAGAATAACTTAGCTAGATTAACTAAATATATGGAAAAACAGATAACTGATGGGAAAGAACTAATTCTAATTGGGGATTTAGATATTAGAACTGGAGGGCTCGGGGGACTGTATAATCCAACAAATCTTCAACTCTCTTTAGTTTCCGAAAGAAAAGCAAGAGATCTAATAATTTCACCTCTGGCTGAAGGACTTCTCGAATTTCTCGAGGACAATTCGCTGACAATAATCAACGGAAGATCAACAGGAGACAGAGAGGGAGACTTTACATATGTTTCGGAGAGAGGCTCATCAACTATTGATTACTGCATAGTTTCACAAGGAATACTGGAAAAAATATCAGACTTCAAGATAGAAACCCAGATGTATTCAGATCACCTTCCTCTTATCCTGAAGATAACAGTCCAAAACACCTATGAAAATAAATCTAAGGTATAAGAATATGGTGTTACGAGATACAGATGGACAGCTGAGGGAATTAAGACATTTAAACAGGAATTAAAGGAATTGCAAGTAGTAAAAATATCAAATCTCGATAGCTCCGTAAATACTTTCACTCAAAGAATTACTGAGGCAATGTCAACTTCAGGAATAATGTACTTAACTAAGGGTGCCCCCGGACAATCTAAACCATGGTTTGACAAAAACTGTCACGAAATGAAAAAGCTAACAAAAGAAAGTCTGAAGGAATACCGTAGAACCAACAGAAAGGAAGACCTTGAAAGCTATGCTCTCCATAGAAATAAATATCTCGGTTTATTAGATGATAGAAGAAAGAAATATATTCAGGAAAAACAAGAAATATTGAGATATATAAAAGATTCAAAGTCCTTTTGGAAGACCATTGCGCTATTTAAAAGAGCAAAAAAATTCAAGGAGAAACTACTGTACAGGAATGGCACGAATTTTATTGCGAATTAATGAGTATTGAGGAAAAAAGAGAAGATTTGTAATATAGAAGTGAGGATCTTGCCGAGCGATCCAATACTTGATCCTGAGATAATTTCTGAAGAGATAGGCAGGGCAATCAGAGATTTGAAAAATAACAAGGCAAGTGGACCTGATGACATCCCCAATGAAATAATAAAAGTACTCCCAGACTCATACATGGGTTTATTAGAACAATTTTGCAATAGAGCTCTGATAATGGGACACTATCCTACAATATGGATTAAATCGATCATACATCCAATCTTTAAAAGCGGTGACAAAGACAACCCTTCAAATTATCGTGGTATAGCACTGATAAGTAATTTATCGAAACTGTTTACGACAATACTAAGATCAAGACTGAATGAATGGGTAGAAAGAAGAAACGTCATTCCAGAAAATCAGGCGGGTTTCCGAAGGGGTCGATCGTGTGTGGATCTGATATTCACATTGACCACTCTAATACAACTTTCACTGAGGAAAAAGAGAGGAAAATTATATGTATTTTTTGTTGATTTGAGAAAAGCATTTGATACAGTTCCTCACTCATTACTTTGGAAGAAATTAACCAATCTGGGCGTGAGCTTTCAATTTATACATGCAATTAGAAATTACTACGAACAGGCGACTGTGGCAGTCAAATGGAGGGGATCAATTACAGAAAATATTAAGATACAATCGGGTGTTTTACAAGGAGAGCCATTATCGCCATTACTCTTTATATTATTCATGACGGACCTGATTAAAATGTATGACAACTCAGATCTGACGAGTGTATACCTGCCGGAATTTGGTGATGTTCACCTGCTGATGTATGCAGATGATATTGCTATTATAGGGGAGTCGAGGATAAACCTCCAAAAAAAAAAAAGATTAATATATTGAAAGAATATCTTGGTGAGAACTATATGACACTGAACGAGTCCAAATCGAAGGTTATGGTATTCCGCAATGGTGGTAAACCCTCAAGAGAAGATAGATGGTACTGGAATGGTAAACCTCTGAGGGTAACAAGAAGATATAATTACTTGGGATACTCTCTGGTCAGTACAACTAAACCCACTCAAGCCGCAAACTTTTTCAAAGGAAAAGCACTCGCGGCAATAAATGCTACAACCCCAATATTGGCAAAATCAAAATTTAATTCATTAACCTCTGCAACGAAACTGTTTGATTCTATTGTGATGGCTGTTTTGATGTATGCTGCTCCAATTTGGGCAACAGAGTATAAAGATTTATTAGACCATATACAAGATACATTTATTCGTAGGTTCTTGAATTTGCCTAGATATACACCAGGATACATAATAAGACCAGAAACAGGCCGCGTCTAATTAATAATAACAGCTCTGAAATTGACCTTGAAATATTGGCTGAGTATGGATACAAATAGATTGTCTCGAATATGTTTAAATAGAATGAGGCAAATATCCTGTGCTACATGTGCGCCCATCGAGTTTATAAAACAATTAAGCAATTTACTCAATAATAAAGGATCCTCGTGGCTTACTTATTGTAATGATCCTGATTCACTAAGGAATGCTATCCCAGGAATATTAAGAACTGCGATAGAGCAAACAATACAAAATGACTTAACAAGAATAACCCAATCAAAGTTATATTCCCACTATAGAGATATATATTCAACGTTTACCACCGAAGAATATTTCTTAAGTGAACTCCCTTTTCCTGCCATCAGATTAATCGCACAATTTAGAACCCTTTCATCTGATTTTATTGAGGCGTGAAGCCCTGAAATGCACTTTCTGTGGATCAGGAATAACAACGGAGATGTTGCACTACTTATTTGACTGTGCTGCTCTGTCTGAGGAAAGACGAAAACTAAATGATAAAACGGGGCAACTTTGTCCATTTCCGGCACTAATTAATGAAATATCAAAGAATAGGTATATGGCGATGGCGATATTTGGATTCCACAAGACTATATCCCGGAAAAGGCCACACAGTGTTCTCCCCATCCATTGTGAACTGGCGAATCCTGTATAGGGCGAGAGGCCCTAAATAAAGGCTTTTTGTTGTTGTTGTTGTTGAATACTTTAAGCACCCTTTAATTTCCCTTGGGATGATGGACACTACATGCAGGTTTTGTGGGGCCTTAAGATGGAAAGATGAGTCTTCTGGAATGTGCTGTTCAAACGGGAAAGTCAGTTTGTCATTAATTGACTTACCTCCCGAGCCGCTTCGCAGCCTATTATCTGGAGAGAATTCTGATTCAGTCCATTTTTTGCGTAATATTCGCAAATAAAATTCCTGCTTTCAAATGACATAATTTGGAGCTGAAAACCAAACCCACTCTGTTACTTTTCCAACCACATTTTCTATCCAAGGCCAGGTCTACCACAGAATAGGTTCACTTATTCCATCTGAGAACCAGCCAAGTAGATTTCTTCAGATCTATTTTATGGACAATGATGATGATGATGATATTCAGACTGATCGAAGATGCCAGCAAATACAGGGAGTATGTCGTAATATTGTACAGGGTTTGCAGCGCATGTTGCACCAACACAATCTACTGGTTCAACAGTTTAAAACTGCACTGTCGGTGGAAGGATGGTTAAACCGTTTGGTTTTCGACCACTAGGACCCGGGTTCGATTCCCGCATTGGACACTTTTTTCTGTTAAAAAAAAAACTGCTCCAATGGCCCCCGATTCTTGCAAAAGTTCAACCCCACCAGCGAGTGCAAGTAACCAAACGGGGCTCTGGCATTTGTAAGTGCAAAGTCGAACTGCTTTTCACATGTGTAGACATGTGGTGCGCTTACAGTAAAAATCAGTCGCTAACTACCCACCATGATTATCATGGCCTGTACCACGTGTACTAGAGATAAGGAAAAATAAACTGCACTTGAAAATATCCCCAGTGATGCATACAGAGTTGTTGTAAATGCTGATCGGACACCTCCTGGTCAACATCCTAGATGGTATAATGCTCCTACAGCTAATGAGGTTGTGGTTGTCTTAGCTGGTAATCAGTTTGGCTCACGTGACATTGTTTTACGTCAGCGAGATAATTTGCTGCAACATGTTAGCGACACACATCGCTTTTATGATGCCCTTCAATATCCTTTAATTTTCTGGAAAGGCCAAGAAGGATATTCTTTTCATATTCCTCAGATCGACCCAAACACTAGACAGCCTTTGTCAATCAAAGTGTCTTCTATGAATTTTTATGGCTATTTTATCATAATTCGCAGAAATAGTCCAAATGTCATTGTTCAATTTGGCCAGCTCTTTAATCAATTCCTGGTCGATATGTATGCTAAGGTAGAGAGTGAACGTTTGCGCTATATTACGCTGCACCAGAGAAACTTGCGTGCAGAGAGTTATATTCATTTGCGCGATGCCCTGTCAACTGATGCAAATATTAACCCTAATAGCTTGGGTCAAAGGATCATTTTACCATCAGGTTTTGTCAATAGTACCAGGTATTTGGCAGAATATACGCAGGATGCTTTTTGTTATGTTCGGAAATTTGGGCGTCCAGATCTTTTTATTACTTTTACAAGTAACCCCTCTTGGGAAGAGCTATCTGCAGCGTTGCTACCAGGACAAAAACAGCTGGATAGGCATGATTTCACAGCTCGGGTTTTTCGGCAAAAATTAGTTAAATTTATTGGAGCTCTAACAAAAGGCCAATTGTATGGAGCCACAGTTGCGTGGATGTATTCTTTTGAATGGCAGAAAAGGGGACTTCCTCATGCTCACATATTAGTTTGGCTAGCAAATAAGCTCCGTCCCACTCAGATAGACTCTGTTATATGTGCTGAGTTTCCATATCCTATTCAAGGCCCGCTATTGTATAACATTGTGGTTAAGAATATGATCCATGGGCCTTGCGGTGAGTACAACCCTGTGTCCCCCTGTATGAAGAATAGTAGTTGTTCTAAAAAATATCCGAAACAGTTTTTGCTGGAAACCCAGACTAATGAGAATGGTTATCCTTTATATAGGAGATGCGCACCTGAAGCAGGTGGCTTTACTGCAAAGGTTAAAATACGTGGACGCGAAGAAGTCACAATTGACAATCGTTGGGTGGTGCCTTATTCTCCATTGCTATCGAAGATGCTTTGTGCGCATATCAATGTTGAGAACTGTAGTTGTGTTAAGGCAATAAAATATATTTGAAAATATATTAATAAGGGCAGTGATCAAGCTATTATTAATTTACACAGAGTAGATAGAGGTCCTGACCCTCAAAATGAGGTGCGAATGTATCAGTGTGCCAGATACATAAGCAGCAATGAAGCTGTTTGGCGTCTTCTCAGCTTCCCTTTACACCAACGCCATCCAGCTGTTATCCATTTAGCTGTGCATCTTGATAATGGAGAATGGATATATTTCAATCAAAACACTCTTGCCCATCGAATGCGTGACCCACCACGGACAACCCTGACTGCATTTTTTTCATTATGTCAAACTGATTCCTTTGCTAGGACCCTGCTCTATCCAGATTTTCCCCAATACTACACTTGGAATTCTTCTGCCCACGAATGGAGAAGGCGAGTTCAAGGCAAGCTGGTCGAAGGATGGCCTGGAGTGAACAGATCAGACACTATTGGACGGGTTTACGCTGTGCATGTCAGTAACTTTGAATGCTTTTGTTTACGTATGTTACTACATAACATCAAGGGACCAACTTCCTTCGCATATTTGAAGATTGTTAATGGCAGTCAATACGAAACATTTAGAGAAACATGCGCAGCTCTTGGATTATTGGAGAATGATTACCATTGGGTTGTAACAATGGATAAGGCCGTTCTTTGTCAGGCTCCTACAAGAGTAAGGCAATTGTTTGCCATATTAATTTCTACGTGCACAATTTCGAACCCTCAGCAGTTATGGATTATATATAGAGATTAGATGGCAAGTGATATTCTTAATCGTTATCAGCTTCTAGATTCCTCCATCAAGTATAATGATCTGATATATAATGAAACATTGTGTAACATTGAGAATCGTGTCGTATCTATATGTGGGAAGAAACTGCAGGAATCAGGCTTAGGAGCACCCAGGAGAAATGTGGTTACCAATTCTGACATTTTGAGAGAACTTGCGTATGAAACGGCAGAACTTGAAGACAATGTTGCATCCATGATGCACAAACTCTTGCCAGAACAAAGAAGAGTTTTTGATGCTGTTTTAGCAAAAATTAATTTGTCACAACCCATAATTATTGATACAATGGTTGATCCTGATGAATCTGTGTCGTATCCCACTGAATTTTTTAATTCACTAGAATTGTCTGGTACACCTTCACACAAAATTGTACTAAAAGTTGGTGTGCCAGTAATTTTAATACGAAACCTTGATCCACCCCGTCTCTGCAATGGCACTAGATTATGCATCACTCGAATGGGCACTAATGTTCTCCAGGCTCGAATTTTAACTGGCTCTTTTCGAGGGGAAGAGGTCCTTATTCCTAGAATACCTATTATTCCAAATGATCTGCCTTTTAAGTTTAGATGCTTGCAATTCCCAGTTATGGTTGCATTTTCTATGACAATTAATAAATCTCAGGGTCAAACATTGCAAGTAGTTGGTGTGCATCTTGAGTCTCCCTGTTTCTCGCATGGGCAACTTTATGTAGCATGCTCCCGTGTTTCCAGCCCAAAAAATGTATTTGTCTTTAGTTCTACTTTTAGCAAGACACGCAATATTGTTTATCAGGGGGCTTTGATATCTAGATTTTGACAATTTTGATAGAGATTTCTTCGAATAATGCTTTTGGGAAGCTTGACTTTTGTAAATACATAATTTGTCAATAATATTTGTTCATTATTGCTCTACTGTAGTTTCATCAATAAAGATTTTTTTACTTTATTTTTTTCACATTTAATTCATTTGCATAACTCTATTCTTGAAAATTGTTTTTTTTT
>CP092869.1:21934679-22032719 GCA_030710605.1 Cordylochernes scorpioides
ATGGTGTCAACATTTTTGGTTCAATTAAGGTTTTTGTTAGCCTGCAACACACCTTATCATAACTCATTGCATTTATCAGGATAACTTTGCTGTTTTGAATTTTACACCATTAGTATTTTCATGACTCTATAATATTATATTTGTTTGCAGAATTTATAAACAATTTGGTTTGGGTTATGTACATTAAGAATTTGTAAAAATAAAAAGGTCAAAGTTTTACAACAAAAAAAAAATTGGAACACCATTTCTCTCCCATTTAATTTAATGATGCTTCATTTATGATTTTTAGAATTGTATTATTTTCATGCATATTATTTTTAAAAATGTGTGTTAGCAAGACATGGAATATTGTTAAGTTAATGTAATATTAACAGAAACTTTAACAACCCATGAAGCGTTAGCTCCAGTCTTTTACCGCTGGGGGCAGCACTATTAGAGCTAATAAATGCTTTCGATTGGTGCTTACTTTTACATGCTGTTTGTTTTTAGATTAAATTGATACAAATCAAGTTATCATTTTTTTCATGCTTCAAAAGTTAAGATTATATTTTTAACGTTTCATAATACTTTTCAAATTAAAGCCGGAAATAACATTGCTTTTTTCCAATCCTGCAGGTCTACATTACCCTGCAACATGCTATCATAACTCTGGCTTTTGGCATTGATATTTATGTATTGTGAAAGTACTGTTTGCTACCTTGAGCTCTGGAGAGATAATAATGTGTCTACAGATCCATCATGTGGAAATCACACCATAGTAAAAATGCATTTAGCTGGTAGCAATGTATCGCATGTGTAGACATGTGGTGCGCTTACAGTAAAAGCAGTCGCTACTTACCCACCATGATTATCATGGCCTGTACCACGTGTACTAGGGATAATTTAAAAAAAAAGGGAGCGAGACCGAATACAAATAAATACATTATGTGTGGTTTCAGTTACAACATTTTGGCTATCTTCAGACAAAGGTACTGAATACATTCAGTAATTTTGTCTTTATATTGCAACAATGCTGTTACTGAAACATCACACATAATTTGTTTATTTTTTATTTGGTCTTGCTTTTTTGGTATTTTTAAAATTGCCCTTGACTATTAGAAAATTATGCAAATTTCCTTTTTATTTTATATACCATTTTAAAAAGTACATTCTTTTGTTAAAATATCCAAATACCCACACCTTTCTAAAACTGCAACAATAACTAAAAAAAAATTCTTCCAAGTCCAGGTATTTCAATATTGCAGAAATATATTACATTTATAAAAGTTGCTTAACTATTTAGATATGTAAATGCCGGATTAGGTGCCCTTTAAAAGGTTTGCTCTGGCTGTTTCTTCTTGGACAGCCGAGAGTGAAGTGGACAAAGTGAAAATTTCAGGTTGTGCCGACCATTTTCCTTTATTCACACTAATCATTAGATTTGTTTTTAATTTTTAAGAATAAAAGCCCAGTTTGGTTACTTGCACTTTCTGGAGGGGTTGGACTTTTTCAAGAATCAGGAGCCATTGGGGCATTTTTTTTTCTGAACAAAGTGTCTGAATCTGCATTCGATGATCCCGGGTCATGGTTTTTAAAAATTAACAGTTTAGACCACTTCTCCAAACAGCACTCTATTCATTAGATGTGTTTGTGAAATTGATCCTATATTTCAGATTTTTTTACAAGCATTTTCGATATTGCTGTTTGCAGTTTATCTCCATTTTGCTGAAAGAAAATTCATTGAGTTTACAAACAGTTGGGGCCTCTATTCATTCATGAGTAAACCCCACTCGAACAATACCCGGGCGAAGCCGGGTCCAGTCGGCTAGTATATATATATATGTTATAATAAATATTATTTTGAGATAGAAATTAATTGCTGATTCTTTTGAGTACATGAGTACCTAATGGTATCGTTTGCAGTCGTGTCATTTTGAAAGAAAAGCAGAAAAATAACTATTTACTATCAAGTAGTTTTTATATTAAATTACTTGAAGAAAATTACAATAAGACATTTTTACAGTCACATAGAATTTATTAAATGAATTCTATATTAGTGAATTTCAAAAAAAGGTTAGATAACTACATATTTACAACAAGTATTAAAAGTCGGCGTATTCTAAAACTATGGTCAAAATACAAGTAGAATTATCAATGAATGAAAAATTAAAATATAATTTTTAAATTATAGAAAATTTTTATATTTAGATTATATAATATTTTTTCCCCCCTGTGAAAAACTTGAATTAGCGGGTTCAGAGAAAAGTTAGAAAATATAGTTAAGAGAGTGTGATTATGATATAAATGCAAATGACAAAAAAAAAAAATTGGTAAAGAGTGAAAGTCAAAGTTTGCTATCCATTATCATATTGGCTTTTTGTGAACCAATAGATTGGAAAAGACATGAAAAATAATACACATTATGATAAAAATGAGAAGGAAAATAAAATGAATATTGAAAAGTATATAAATGAAAATATAAAGACGAGATAACATTGGCAACAATATAAAATTAATTACATTAGTAAAGGATTGGTGGAACATTAAAACATTGGATATTTTATGAAAAAGGCCATTTTTGAAAAAGCATTAAACATTAAGCAAAGGTTAGTTATTTACAAAGGCAAATGTGAAACAAGGAATGAACATGTAAAGATAAGGTAAAGATAAAAAGTAATGGTAAAGCATAAAAATGATCACATTTAAACAAAAGGAAAAAGCTGGCTTGAGTTGATGATTTTGGAAAATGGTTGTAGTTGAAGAGAACTATGGTTGCCTGTTGAAAACCATTTTTGATTGAAGAAAACTATTGTTGATTGTAGATGAGAATTGTTGCTTGTAGAAGACTATATTTGATTGGAGAGGGTTATGTTTGGTTGAGGTAGGCTATGTTTGATTGAGGTAGGCTATGTTGGTTGAGGTAGGCTATGTTGGTTGTGGTTTTTCATTTTTAAAAATAAGATATTTTCTCTTTTGGCATTTTGAATGAATAAACAGGTAAATATCCTGTCGGCTTATGTTAGTTGTAGAAGGCTATGTTTGTTTGGAAATTACTATGTTTGGAGATAAATATGGTTGGTTGAGGATTTTTATAAATAAGATATTTTCTCTTTTGGCATTTTGAATGAATAAACAGGTAAATATCCTGTCGGCTTATGTTATAATAAAACTTATTTTGAGATAGAAATTAATTGTTGATTCTTTTGAGTACATGAGTACCTAATGGTATCGTTTGCAGTCGTGTCATTTTGAAAGAAAAGCAGGAAAATAACTATTTACTATCAAGTAGTTTTTATATTAAATTACTTGAAGAAAATTACAATAAGACATTTTTACAGTCACATAGAATTTATTAAATGAATTCTATATTAGTGAATTTCAAAAAAAGGTTAGATAACTACATATTTACAACAAGTATTAAAAGTCGGCGTATTCTAAAACTATGGTCAAAATACAAATAGAATTATCAATGAATGAAAAAATAAAATATATTTTTTCAAATTATAGAATATTTTTATATTTAGATTATATAATAGTTGGGGTACAAACAGTTGGGGCCTCTATTCATTCATGAGTAAACCCCACTCGAACAATACCCGGGCGAAGCCGGGTCCAGTCGGCTAGTATATATATATATATATATATATATATGTTATAGATTAGAAATTTTTTGTGTGTTTGATTGTTGAAAAGAGGTGCAGTCGTGGAAAAGTGAAGATAATTATTTACCTTTCAAGCAGATTTTTATTTTGAATCTCTTGAAGTAAAAATATACATAAAATTATTTATATCACAGTAATATAAAATTTAGAAAATGAATTCTATATTCGTGATTTTCATTAGAAAAGGTAGGGTTCACTTTACATATTTACAACAACAATAATTAAAGTGGTATGTTTTTGCATCTATGGTCAAATATATATAATAGTCAATGAATGAAAAAATAAAATATATGTTTTTAAAAAATATAAAATATTTGTATTTTAGATTATATAATATATATATTATATTTTGATTTCTATTTTGAAAGAAAATGGTGCTGAGATGAGTTTGCGCAGTAGAGGCCTTTTGTTGAAAAGAGATCAAACACTCCACTATTGAAGGGTTTATTTATTAACCAAATCGTCACAGTTTTTTTTTTAAATCAATGGTAATATAATAATCTTGAGGCATCTTGATAGGTAGAGTACCTCAAAAATTGAAAGAAAGAAAAAAAAAACTTAATAAAAAAAATTATATGAAAATTTACATATTGGCCAACCGAAACAAAAAAAGTCTGACTAACTATTTTTATTTATTTATTTCGTCTCAATTTACAGGTGTTACATTCGAGCACAGCTCGCGAATCACCTTGTCCTGGCTATTTACACATGGCGAGTTGGTGGAGTAGAAGTGGTCCCCCTAGGCCTTGCAGGAGGGCAGCTGTTGGGCGATGAGCTCTTGACTAAGTGTCAGGGCCGGGTCGTCGGAATCGCGGATTGATATCTCCTTTATTTTGTAGAATATATTGTATGGTTGGATTATTTGAATTTTGCATTTGAAGGTATAATTTCTTAAAACGGAAGTTTGGTACATATCTTCTAGATCGGGTTGGTTCAAGTCCTCCTTCAGTATCTTGTTTGATAGGTTGAATGGAGCTCCTATACTTGTCCGAAGGCAGATTCTCATAAATGCGTTTATCCTGTTTTTGTTTGTGGTTGTAATATATTTACACCAAATTGGGAGTGCGTATGTTACTATCGGGAGGATACAACTTCTGTATAGAGTGAACTTTTGTTTGTTGTCAATTTGCTTCTATAGTTGAACAGGCTTGATAATGATATTTTTGCGATTTTTGCTTTCTTTATGACATTTTTGACATGCATGTTGAATTTCAACTTGGAGTCTAAGGTAACTCCAAGATATTTAACGCTGTCAGTCCAGTTAATAGGGCTCTGGTTTAACTTTAGGATTGATTGTGGCTTGAATTTTTCAACTGACTAACTATGCAAAAAAAACTATTTATATATACATCCGCGCCGTCTGGTGTTCTCGGCGTCACAGAGTTCATCTATGAAAATAAATAATAAAATAATAAAATAAACAAGTTATGTAGAATATAATATTACCAAATTATCTACAACATATATATATATATATATATATATATATATATATATATGTTATATAAAAGTATTATTTAAAATGTTATATTAAGATATTATTTAAAATGTTAAGATATTGATTTATTTAAAAATATATTTCATAGATAAAAATATTCTGCTAAATCGGCCGCCAGAGGTCATGCTTCCCATATAAAAACTCATTGTTGTTGTTCCCCGTTGGCCGACCCAAAACTTTGTAATTATGTAAATAATATCTTAATATAACATTTTAAATAATACTTTTATATAACATTTTAAATAAAATATTTTAATATAACATATATATATAGATGGCGCCAGCCATCAGCAACTTTCAGTTGCACGATAAGGAGATGCCTTTTTCTTAATTTATGCACCTTATCCCAGTACAATGTTACATTTGTACTATTTTTTCACATATATATATATTAAAAATAAAGAAGGCATCTCCTGACCACGAGCACATGTGCTTTTTAGATGGGAGAGCGCCATCTAGTGGAGCAAGAATATTGTTTTTTCATGTGTTAAGCGTCTTTACGCAAATTTGGCCTTAAATACCCATTTCTTGATTTCTCGGGAAGCCATTGGAACCAAAAAATATTTTTGGTCGCAGTGGTTACAGTCTACTCCATGCTGATGAGCGCCAACAGCGCGAAACGCGTTCGTGGAAGACTTTTCTTGATTTATCAAGAAATTGGGATGGCCAAATATCACGGAACAAGCTAAATAAACGTTTAGTTTAGTCTTGCTCCACTAGATGGCGCTCTGCCATCTAAAAAGCACATGTGCTCGTGGTCAGGAGATGCCTTCTTTATTTTTTATATCAACACCTGACCCACTTATATTTTATTTTTTTCTATTGTTTTTTCATATATATATATATATATTAAAAAACGAAAGAAAAAAATAAAAGATAAAAAGATCAGGTGTTGAAATCAATATTAAAAATGGCATATCCTGACCAGGAGCACATCTGAAAAGCACATGTGCTCCTGGTCAGGATATGCCATTTTTAATATATATATATATATATATTTGAATAATTAATCAAAAGAAATAAACACAAAAATATTAAATTAAATGAATGCAATAAAGAAGAAAATAATGCAAAATAGATATATTCGAAAAAACTATGATGATAACAACTTGAGAATTATAGAAGCAAACAATGTTCACAGAATATTTCACGCTGATATATTACACATACATACATACACTGACTTTTATATATATAGGGATATATGTTTGTCAGCTATGCCCGCCCTCAATATATAACGAATCTCGCTGAAATTTGAACAGGATAGAGAGTTAAATCTGAAAGAGTTTTTCTGTTGCACTTTAACCAAGAAAAATTATAATTAACCAAGTACAGAGCAACAATATTTTTTAGTCAGAATTATTATGACAATATTGCTGTATCATGCTTGATTGACATAAACTAAATTCTATAGGGGAATATTCACTAAAGCAGACCACAGGCGAAGCCAGATAATAATTTTAGTAGGCAGGAACAAAACTCTACCAGCGAAACATTCACTCGAGCAGAAAACACAGGAAACCAGGTCATATCTATATATAAAATATCGTTTCTCGGCCTTTTGGCTAAGATATTTTAGTATATCTCTAGATATTTTTATTTATATATATCTTTTTTAAAATCTATTCAGTAGAGGGAGTGGCTATGTCTTCTCGAAAAATATATTTTATTTATATATTAAATAAATATATAATGTAATGAACATTATTATCATTATTATCATAATATTCTGAGTGTTCAGGAATATTTTTATCAATAATATTCATTAAGCAAACTTTCACTGATAAAACCTGAGCGAAGCCGGTAGCCGGTACACATCCGCTATTATTTATATATGCATGTATATAAATATTACTTGATGAATAATATAATTTGTGCCACAGAATAATACCAACATTCTATTCCATATTGCAACAAAATACTATCAGCATTATTCCTTTTTGTTGTTGTGTATATGTAATATTTTATTATTTGTTGTTGATCCTATGTAAGATCCTGTTGACTTACTGTAGGATTGGTGACTTGTGGTGGTTGATGATTGAGGGTGCAGCCGTTGGTTGAATGGTAGGGTTCCACAGGGGAAATAACGAGACAAAACCAGGATGGGATTGAATCTAGACTTCGCGA
Source organism: Cordylochernes scorpioides (assembly GCA_030710605.1). NCBI lineage: Eukaryota > Metazoa > Arthropoda > Arachnida > Pseudoscorpiones > Chernetidae > Cordylochernes > Cordylochernes scorpioides. The sequence continues at coordinate 21,941,946 of CP092869.1, forward strand.
TAAAGGGAGAGAGTTGTTGATACTGGAGGAGGTACCTTGCCTTTCACATGATCGAAGAGAATTTTACCTTGGTTGGAGTTGGAGTTGAACATGCCTTGCTTCTAGCCTGGTCGTCTGCCTACTGTTTAACTTTGAGTCCGAGATCTTCCTCGTTAACTCTCTCGGCTTCTCATTGGATGGGATCGTCCTACGTGTTTTCCTCTCATTGGTTCTTAGTTATTCATGTTTAACTGTGATTGGTTGTTGGTACCTCCATTGTCGTCATGATTGCCATCTTCCAGGAAGAAGGTTTTTGAACTTTAGTTTTATGGTTCCTAGGTACCTTTACTTCCTGGATGATGCAATCCTGGTAATTGCTGTTCTCTCTTTTCGCGAAGCCTAACTTTTATTTAAAACTTTTGATGAAATATTGCATAGATTGTGGTGGGATTACATATTGTTATATACAAATTATCACATATATATATATCCTAATAAAGATTATATGAAAGATATTTTTATCTCTCCTATTTTTTAGCTATATGGATCATTAAAAGCTTTTCTATTTATAACAGATTCATAAAGGCACATTTTTGAGTCCTCCAGGGTCGATATGATTATTTATGTAAACCAGATTTCAGGCTGAAGGATGCTTATTACTGGTTCTCTAAAGTTAATTAGCTTCTGGGCATAGTGCATCAATGGCTCCAGATTTGATGAAGTAGGGGTATTGCGCATCAATAGTTTATAAGGTATCTCATGTATAAATTAGCTATCAGGTTTTTCGCATTCAGGACAAAAGATTTAATAACAAAAATAGAAAATTTGGCCTGTGTGTGTTGGGACATTTTTCACAAAACAGACCCAACAATGATGTAAACATTTTACATCATATATGTACAGTGTCTAGTCGAAGTATTTGCTGTCCAGATGGAGGACTTGGACTAGCTCTGGGCTTGTATCCTGAAGCCCGCTGCAGAAAGGCCCAGATGGAGAATGTACAAATGTAACAATATGTATTATATACCAATCCCTTCCTTTATATGCAAGATGAAAGGTCTAAAATTTTTTATTACCACATTGAAATTTAGATACATAAAGTAAACAAATTAAAAATATATACTTTAGATAAATTAGGTATTCTAAAGATAACAATATAAAAATTTTAAGAAAAAATACTAAATTAAAATCTCAGGGAATCAACCTGATATATTTTATTATTTTTTATTATTAATTTAAATTTTCTTTTATTCCAAAGAATAATTTTTTTTTTCGAATATATTCTGCGAAATTAAATTACTCTATCTTTTTACTCTGTAAAAAGAAGATAAAAAATATTTTGGAGGGACTCGAATTTTGAAATTTTAGTCAGTTAGAACCGAAGAGCCGAAGGGAATAGAGAGAACAAATCGAGTCGAGAGAAATGGGCCTAGGATGGTGAGTAAATTAAAGCATAATGGTAAGTTAATATTATTTTTTCATTTTTTTGCGCGGGTCAAAAGGCCTGATTACAAAAGGGAGAAGTCTCTTATCGTATTTAACAAGTTTTGTTATCAATTTTTTTTGTTTATTTAAGCATGGCGTGCTGAGCTATCTTTATAAAATCACGATTCCCGCTATGTGTAGAGTATTCCAAATAAAAAAGGAATTTTTTGGTTATTATCGTTTTTATACAACATAAAAATTTAAAGTAAAGGTTCCGCTTGTTGGGAATATTTTATGGTTCAGACAATGAAACAACAAATAACAAGTTTACTTACAGCTGAAGTGGTTTTAAAGAATTAGGCGATTTTACCTTTTATGAAAGTATTTTTAATTTATTATTTTCAAAGAGAGATAGAAAAGAACATTTAACAATTTACATTACAATTACTAATTTTGTAAACAAAACCAACACTCCTTTGTTCTCGTTTTTATATTACAGTGTTGTCAGTCTAAAAGTATTTCAAGATCATTGATTTACTATTCTTCTTTTTTTCCAACACCGCTTGCATAAAACGAGATTAGGAGAAAAGAACTACTTACAAAGTATTAGATTTTTTTATCTTGCATAAAACCTTCCCTGTGTCTTAAAAATATAGATAGTTTTAGTTATAATAAAATTTCATATGTATTCCCTTTATCAATTTGTATTTTTCTTGTGTTTTTATACCAGACTAGATATACAATAGTATCTTCCTTGGTTGTTAAAACAATGTGCTGAATGTACACACCCCATTGAGAATCGAATCTGTATTTGTGTGAATTATGCTTTGGTGTGTTTGCATTTGGACAGGTATCTAAAGGTCCAACATTTTTGTAAATTCCCATAAAGTGTATTGGAATGGAGTGTGTGTGTTTTTCAAAATCGTAAAGGTGATGATTATACACTTTATCATTAGAAAAATTGACCCAATAATATTGTTGCATTAAGAAATGTTTTTGTTAACCCACTTTGAGGTTTACCCTTGGTACCATGTTATAATACGGAGGTTGAACTTTGCATAGAAGGATTTGATATACTAAATAAATTGCTAAACTTGAAAGTGTGTTAACATTTAGGTGTTTATATTAATCGTATATTGTATTTTTTTTTATTTTTTGTGTGTTTGCCTTGGTGAGTTTAGTTTATCAATTAGGTACCAATACAACATATTTCTACATGCACGAAATACGTCTTAACATTGGATGCCCAACGTGGCGCCGAAATTACCGAAAATTACAAATACAATTTTTTTTTGTGAGAAGTAGGCCAACGCCCCTGAGATTGAGAATTATGTCTCTACCCAAAAAATTGAAAAATATTTATGCCTTAGTATATGCGTTATTTTAGCTTTTCAATTTCAGTGTTAAAGAAATATTTAATGCTTTAGTGTGTACCTTATTTTAATTCTAATTTCAAGTGTTAAAGAAATACTTATGCTTTAGTATATGCGTTATTTTAGCTTTTCAATTTCACATGTTAAAGAAATATTTAATGCTTTAGTGTGTACCTTGTTTTAATTCTAATTTCAAGTGTTAAAGAAATATTTATGCTTTAGTATATGCGTTATTTTAGCTTTTCAATTCCACGTGTTAAAGAAATATTTAATGCTTTAGTGTGTACGTTATTTTTAATTCTAATTTCAGGTGTTAAAGAAATATTTTCTTCCTTGTTATATATGTCTTGAAATATTGGGACATGAAGTTAGGCTTAGAACAATGTTTTCCCACACATCAGAGCTTCCCACAAAAATCCAAATTTAGAGCCCCTTGGGACACGCTGGGAAGAGGGGGGCCACATCTGTAAGGGGACGAAAATAGCTGGGCTTGAGAAAAACAACACATGTGAAGCACATGTGAAGACGCTAGGCGGGAACTACCGAGGGTCAATAGGGTCAGTTGGTATCTGGCTTCCGAACCGAAAGGTGGGTTTGCTCCCTCTGCCTCTCGCGTCTGCGAGAGGGTTTCACTCTTAAAATATTTCATCCTCTTTTAAACTTTTCTGCTATTTCTTTTAAAATGTATAGGCCATATAATTTTTAATTTTGATTATACCAAAGTATAATGATTTTATATATATATATATATTTTTAATTTTATTCGTCTGAATGATTTCGCTAGGCATATTTAAGCATATATTACTTATAATTTTTTTTGATAATCCAATTGTTTATTTTTTGATCTTATGTTATCGCGGGGATATTTAGTTTACTAGGTTGATTTCAGAGCTTTCCTGCTATTTCTTTTAAAATGTATAGGCCATATAATTTTTAATTTAGATTATACCAAAGTATAATAAATTCATATATATATATATTTCCAAAATTTGTATTCTTCTGAATGATTCCGCTAGACATATTTAAGCATATATTACTTGTATTTTTTTTTTATAATCCAATTGTTTTTTTTTTTATTCTTTTGTTATCGCGGGGATATTTAGTTTTACTAGGATAAGCGTAATTTCGGAGCTTTTCTGCTATCTCTTTTAAAATATATAGGCCATATAATTTTTAATTTAGATTATACCAAAGTATAATGATTCTATATATATATATATTTTAAAATTTTATTCGTCTGAATGATTTCGCTAGGTATATTTGAGCATATATTACTTATAATATTTTTTCCTGATAATCCAATTGTTTATTTTTTATTTTATGTTATCACGAGGATATTTAGTTTTACTAGGATAAGCGTAATTTCGGAGCTTTTCTGCTATCTCTTTTAAAATGTATAGGCCATATAATTTTTAATTTAGATTATACCAAAGTATAATGATTTTATATATATATATATATATAATTTTTAATTTAGATTATACCAAAGTATAATGATTTTATATATATATTTTTTTTAATTTTATTCGTCTGAATGATTTCGCTAGGCATATTTAAGCATATATTACTTATAATCTTTTTTCCTGATAATCCAATTGTTTTTTATTTTATGTTATCACGAGGATATTTAGTTTTACTAGGATAAGCGTAATTTCGGAGCTTTTCTGCTATCTCTTTTAAAATGTATAGGCCATATAATTTTTAATTTAGATTATACCAAAGTATAATGATTTTATATATTTTTTTTCTATAATTTTTATTCTTCTGAATGTTTTCGCTAGGCATATTTAAGCATATATTACTTATAATTTTTTTTCTGATAATCCAATTGTTTATTTTTTATTCTTTTGTTATCGCGGGGATATTTAGTTTACTAGGATGACTTCAGAGCTTTTCTGCTATATCTTTTTGTTAGAAATGTGAAATTTATAGAGTCGCTGTATCATCCCATGTTGACCTTCGGCACATGTACACTGAGGCGGCGCCACCATATACCATGTATGACGTCACTACTTACCCCCCCTTCCTGCCTGCCTGCTGCAAGCTGTTTACAACTGTCATTCTATCGCTCTTTTGATTTTCTCTAAACTTGTATAACCAATAAATCAATTGGGACTCTGCTTTAACGAGTCTTTAGTTAATATTTCCAATAGGTTATGGGTCCTGACTACGCCCCAAATTTGAAGAAGCAAACCTAAAGTGAAACTGCTAAGCCTAACTCGTGCTAAATATGACGCACCTTGAGAATCAAGTCCGCCAGTTCAAAGGCGAAAACTTCTCCCTTTGGAAATTTCAGTTCCGACTACTATTAGAACAAAATCAACTTTTGGATATCGTGGACGGCAAAGAAATCAAACCAGAGGTAAGTGACGCTACCTCTGCTATACAGGATGCATGGAACGCCAAAGATATCAAAGCCCGAATGCTTATATCACAGGCACTTGGATTAATATTTCTAGAACCTTTGATGTCCTGTAAAACTGCCGCTCAAATATGGACAAGGCTCATGTCCATCTACAAACAGAGATCAGAGATCGCAATTGGCATGTTGTGGCAACAATTTTTTGACGCCCGAATGTCGTCATCAGAGGATGTCAGCAGCTATATCGCCAAGATTGAAAATCTTAGTGCAAGAATTCAGGATGCAGGAGGAACGATTACAGATGACCAGAGAGTGGCAAAGATAATAAACTCTCTTCCTTCGAGCATGCGGTATTTCATCACAGCATGGGAGTCTCAAGCGCCGATTACGCAGACTCTAGAGAACTTATCAGCACGTCTTCTGATTGAAGAATGTAGAAACCAGCAGGCCGATTCCTCGCAAGGTACAGCATTCTACCAACAGACTAAACCAAGAATCAAAGAAGATAATATAAAGAAGACTGATTCAGGAAAGATATCAGAACTAAAGAAAAAGACTGAATGCCATTAATGTCACAAGATTGGTCATTGGTCACGGGAATGTCGGAAACGGATTACCGACCAGCAGAAGAAAAACGAGAAGCGGAAGAACCAAGCAGGAGATTGTGATCATAAAGGTTTCAACGCTGATACCATCCTAAAGTGGAATGATTGCGACATATGGTGGGCAGATAGCGGAGCTAGCTGCAGCATGACCTTCCGACGTGAATGGTTCAAGTCCTTCACTCCGATCCACAACGATCGTAGAATATACCTTGGAGACAACACTTCCGTCCTTGCAGAAGGTACAGGTGACATTGAAATCCTTGCCATGGTGAATGGAGAATGGATTACAACATCAATCAGGAATGTGCTCTACTCTTCGAAGCTCAAGAAAAATTTGTTCAGCCTGGGAGTGTGCACTGAAAAGGGATACCGAATAGACATCGACAAGGATGAGCTGCGCATCTACTCAAGAAAAGATCTGAAAGCAGTTGGACAACGCCAAGATGGGCTCTACAAGATGATGTTCCGAGTTACTTCATCTTCACAAGGATTTTCTGCAAAGATCAACAACCTCCAACTGTGGCACGAAAGACTAGCACACATCTCACTCACCACTATTCGAGAAATGGCCAAGAAAGGATTGATCAACGGTTTGCAACCCGAGGACATAAAAGAAGACGATTTCTTCTGTCAAGGCTGCCAAGAAAGAAAAGCTCACAGGAAGCCTAGTCATTTGTCTGAAACAAAGGAGTACAATCCTGGTGAGTTCATTCTAAGTGAAATCTGCGGCCCTATGCCAACACAATCAATAGGAGGATCACTTTATTTCATTTTATTCAAAGATTATTTCAGTGGCTTTCGCCATATAGATTTCATTAGACACAAATCCGATATTTTACACAAATTTGAAAACTTTGCTAGATTCAGTTATAATCAAACAGGCAATAAAATTAAATTGATTAGAACCGATAATGCGCTAGAATATACCAGTAAAGATTTCACAAATACTTGCAGAAAGTTCGGAATAGTGCATGAATTGTCAGCTCCATATGTTCACGAACAGATAGGGCGCGTATAACGAGACAATAGAACTATTGTCGAAGCAGCTCGATCGATGCTGTGCGCACGAAATCTTCCCGAAGAACTTTGGGCAGAAGCTTGCAATACTGCAACCTTCATTCTAAACCGAACATTCACTAAACAAGCTCCCAATACCACACCCTATGAACTATTTTTCGGAAGAAAAGTTAGTTTATATAATCTAAAGATTTTCGGCTGTGAAGCATGATTGCATACACACCTAAAGAACGTAGAAGGAAATGGGATAAGAAATCACAAAAGATGATTTTCTTAGGGTACGATAAAACATGCACTAACTTTCGACTCTGGAACCCTTCTACTAGAAAGATTTCTATCTCTAAAGATGTTACTTTTAACGAGACAAAACTCCAAAATTACGAACTAGAGGGAGAAAATCTCATCCCAATAAACCTAGACATTGACCTTGATCCGCCGGCACCAACGACCGAGGATGAATCACCTACAGCGCTACGGTTTCCCACGCCGCCGGGATTCCACCCGATGATAACTCGATCTAAAAAGAAAGCAGATTCTTGTAACTACCATTTTGTCGATGAGCCTTCAACCTATAAAGATGCTATGGAAAGTCCAAATGCCGAAAAATGGTTGGATGCAATGAAAGAAGAAATAAAAGCCTTAGAATCTAATAACACATGGTCACTCGAAACCTTACCAGACGGATATAAGCCAATAGGAAGTAAATGGGTTTATAAGCTAAAATCCCATCCCAACTCTACGGCACCTAAATTTAAGGCTAGACTTGTAGCTAAGGGTTACACACAAAGGAAGAACGTAGACTATTTCGACACCTTCAGTCCTGTTGTCAGATATGATTCACTTCGAGTGTTACTAGCAAACGCGGCATCAGAAAGAATGTTCTTAAAACAATTTGACGTAAAGACTGCATTTTTATATGGTGACCTAGACGAAGTCATATACTTAGAACAACCAGAAGGTTTCTCTCAAGGAGACAATTTTGTTTGTAAACTACAAAAGAGTCTATATGGACTGAAACAAGCGTCCAGAAATTGGAATAGGAAGTTCAAATCCTTCTTAGAGAAACACAATTTTTTCCAATCTAATGCAGATCAATGTGTTTTCACCGGAACTATTAACGACACTCAAATGATCCTTGCTCTTTACGTCGATGATGGACTTCTCATGTCTCGGAACAAGGACGATATCGATTCTATCGTCCAGGAACTATCTCACGAGTTCAATATAACGTCTAGAGATGCAGATTATTTCGTAGGACTTCAGATTGAACAATCAGAGGATAGATCGAAGATCTATATCCACCAATCTTCATACATAAACAAGATTTTAGATAAATTCAACATGATTGATTGCAAACCCGCAGCAGTACCCATGGACCCGAGTACAGTCCTAACTAAAGCTGATTGCCCAGACTTAGATAAAAATGGAAATTCACCAAAATTTCCTTACAGAGAAGCCGTAGGCTCACTAATGTTTGCCTCTTCTGTTTCTAGACCGGACATAGCTTTTGCAACATCACAGTTAAGTAAATACCTTGACAACCCAGGACAGACACACTGGACAGCAATTAAAAATGTATTTCGCTACTTGAAAGCAACACCACAATTAGGAATATTGTACGCTAACCATCAAGAGTTAACAGGTTACTCAGATAGCGATTATGCTAGGGACATTGATTCAAGGAAAAGTACTATAGGTTACATCTTCATGTTAAACCATGGTGCTGTTTCATGGTCAAGCCAAAAGCAATCGACAGTTGCCCCCTCGACAACAGAAAGTGAATATATTGCTGCCTGTGCTGCTACTAAAGAAATGGTCTGGCTGCGCAGACTTCTTAAGGATATCGGGATTAAGATGGACAGACCCACAGTACTCAACATGGATAATCAAGCAGCCATAAAGCTAGTGCAGAATCCCGAGTTCCATAAGAGAACGAAGCACATTGATGTACGATATCACTACATTCGTACTAAACAGGAAGATGGTGAGCTGATTACAAGATATGTCAGCACTCTTCAGCAGACGGCTGACCTCCTGACGAAACCTTTGGGACCGAATCACTTCAGGCGGCTCCTAGAAAACTTGAACGTTATAAATTTCAAGAGGGAGTGTTAGAAATGTGAAATTTATAGAGTCGCTGTATTATCCCAAGTTGACCTTCGGCACATGTACACTGAGGCGGCGCCACCATATACCATGTATGATGTCACTACTTACCCCCCTTCCTGCCTGCCTGCTGCAAGCTGTTTACAACTGTCATTCTATCGCTCTTTTGATTTTCTCTAAACTTGTATAACCAATAAATCAATTGGGACTCTGCTTTAACGAGTCTTTCGTTAATATTTCCAATACTTTTAAAATGTATACGCCATATAATCTTTTTTTTTCCGAAACACTATTTACCTCAAAGTATTTTGCGTAATTTTGTCGTTATATGAATATAATGTTCAGACATAAATGTCCGCTTTGATTCATAATTGTCTTTATTTAGTCTTACTTATCCATGGACCTTCTAGCTTAGTTTATTTGAATTTGTAATCCGCTTATTTCTTTTATATATTGGTTTATCAAGAAGCTTTCGCCTTTATAAAGTAGATTAGATTTCATTCTTTTTGAAATACATTTTACTTAATAAAAAAATTCCCACAGTCATGCCCAAATCTAATCATTAAGTGATACAGCAGTATTCATTTATTTATATATTTTACTAGCGTTTAATGAATATGCATTATTTTTAACTTAACCTCCTTCGCATTTAGACAAGCATATTTTTTTCAATTTTTTTTTATTTTTATTGTACGGATATGATATGCATAGGGACCACCCCCATATTTAGTCTATTCTTTTAGTTATACACGGTAGAATGTCTTCTTAAATAATATTTTTAAACTTTGAGAAGTTATTGAATATTATACATATAATTCGCATATCATCTTTAAGATTATTCTTTTATTTTATATATCCCAGTAACCCATATCGTGATTTATCCCTTAATTATTTATCTATTTATCACAAATATTTACATATCGCATTTTAGATTATTATGAAAGTGACTTATTATCTCAATTTTTTTTGTTGACTCGAAAGGTGTATACCCCCCCCCCCCCCCCCAGAACGAGTGTTTAATTTCGTTGCCTCTCTATTCGCTTCCCTTTTAAAGCATTTAGATTATAAAATAGGTCAACTGAATTCATAATATTTACTCGGCCTTTATTTCTTTGGCACTTGTGAGCAAATTCCGCCTAATATTTAATTATATATTTAGATTATAGCAACATTTTTTTATTGCAAACATTTTGCATACCAGTATCACGATAACCCGGATCGTTTTCCCAGTTAATATAATCCTTCAAGTGTTGAATTTCGCCACCTTTCCATCCATTTTTCTGATGCAAATTACAATATAGATATTTGCGTGACGGTCCAATCACGACAGGCTTTCAAGATGGCGGCTGATGGGACGCATCCGACGATCGACTTTCAATCCATGTTCCTTCCAACCATATATAAGATTAAGAAGTTAAAGAATCCTTTTTCCTCTTGAATCCTAAATATCCTATAGACAATAGTAAGAAGTCACCTCAGCATGTCATAAATAAGAAAAATTTATTTTTTTTTTTAGGAGAAATTTCAAACGATTCTATCCCCTCTCCTGAAACACCTCTCCTTGGATAAGGACAAATAAAGGCATCTTATTAGCATTTAATTACAATAAATAATTGCCTGCAGAAGGTCTGATCAGATGCCATGAAATTTAAGCCCGTGTATATTTTGCCTTTTCTTTTGTTATAATTTGGCACAGGTGTGGTTATTCGTTCAATGAGAATTCCCTAGAAATCATACAAGATTTCTAGAATAATAGAAATGTCATGGTATATGTATGAGAATATATAATAACAAAAGTCATGGTTATTCTAATGGTGTGAATTTGAGCATTTCTTTTCAAATAAAACCCACTTCCCCTTGGAGAAGACGAGCAAAATATTTCAACGATGCTAATTCATTATATGGATTTACAGATTTCTTATAATTATCTTGTTTTATAGAGGCAAGCTTTAATTGTGCTCGTGAGTCAGACATGTGGTTTCCCTTCACGACAATAGTGTTTTTAGGCATAGTTTTTTTTTTCGTGAAGGATCTGAGCAGTCTAAATCCTGGAGTTAGAGTGGAAATCTAGATAGGGAGACCCAATCCACTCATCGCAGATAACTCCAGTGATTAATTAAGACAACTTTAACTAACTGGATGTTCAGAAAGCAGAACTTTAAAGAATTAGTCATGTCAAAGACAATGTTCGCGCGGGAGTCTGGGAGTAATGATGCGAAAGGATTACAGTGATCCGACTAATAACAGTTGAATAAAGAAATTAGAAATATCCCATATTGGTTACTAACATCAGTGGGAGCAGATACCACTATGAAATTTATAATTTTTTTTTTAGGAACCATGCATGAGTTTAACAAGGAGCTGACGCCTTTGAGTGGCCTTCTCATTGGGATTGATCGAACTTGCTGCTGATTAGGGGAAGTGTAGTGTGTCAGGCCAGTGTATTAAGAAGGAATAGAGAAGACAGTTGAACTAATAAGATTAACGAAGATAAACAAGATTAAGTAGTTCTTGGATTTTTTCAGTTAATTTTAATTACCTCGATGAGAACGGTATTATAAGTCGGGAGAAAGTTGATTTGGTCGCATAAGGGATGGCCTCCTAGACGTGACAAAGATCACCATGGTACTTATTTTGAATACCGGACGGGATTCGCGTGTAACAACCAAGAGACTAAGAAACACCCCAAAGTATCTGGGTGACGATAAGAATTACGACATAGAACAAGTTCAACAATATACACTGGTCAAATATACGATTCCTTCCACGTCAATGTTTTGACAACCACTTCATTCTGAAAGGGGCAACGAATTTTAACCCTAATGTTAAGGTCCTTTGGAACGACATCTCCTGTTGCATAACGTAAAGACGCATGGCAATAAAGACACTAAAATTCATCTAGATCAACTGTTCCCAGATGAACACTTATGACCTACTATAAGGGCTTCATTCAACCGCATTATTATGTCTTGGACAAGCGACCTAGTCCTATGAGCTACTATCCTGTGAGTTAAGAGTTGTCAACAATGTTAAGGATTTTTTTTTAGAACGAGAGGATTGCATAGTCTGATTCAACCTGCGTACAATATTTATAATATTATACCAAGCTATTGTTAGCATCTAGAACCTACAATTCTGTAAAAGGCTTGCATAATCTCTTGAAGGGAATATTGTTCAGCGAAGTTGTAAGACAACCGACTTTTGTACATATATATCTCTGTTTTACCATGATATAGTTGCCCTATCTCGTTTAGTGGGAGACGGTACTAAAGAAGATTGACTTGTCAAATTCCCAATAACAACAGTAAAGTGTTTGCTGACTAGCCTAGACAGGATTTCAAAGGCCCTCGAGACAAGCTTATCTCCTGAAAAGGGGGGGGTCAAGGGGAGACAGAATAAGAGGAAATTTCCTCCTTTCAAATAGGGGGGCAGGACGTTAGCTTTGATAAGAAGTGGCAGGGGAGGGTAAATTCCCAGAAAGGGCCCCTGAAATATCAAAGTGGACTAGCGTACATCGGGATTCATTCCCGATGACGGGTATCGAGGAGACTCCAGAGGGATGAAAAGGCGTTGAAAGGAGCTGAAAGTGATGAAAGAATCATAGAAAGATGATGAAAAGGTGTTGAAAGGTGTTAAAAGGCGTTGAAAAGTGATGAGAAGGTGTTGAAAGATGATGAAAGGCGTTGAAAGGTGTAGAAAGGTGTTGAAAGATGTTGAGAGACGTTGAAAAGAGGTGTAAGGTGTTGAAAGAGATGAAAGGAGATGAGAAGTATGAAAAGGTGTTGAAAGATGTTGAGAGGCGTTGAAGAAAGATGAAAAGGTGTTGAAAGAAATGAAAGAAGGTGAAAAGGTGTTGAAAGAAATGAAAGAAGGTGAAAAGGTGTTAAAAGGTGTTGAAAGCGGAGAATAGAGAGGATAGAAAAGAATAAAAAGGTGATAAAAAATAAATGATGAAAAAGATGAAAAAGGTGGAAATGTGAAGGGAAAAGGTGAAGAGTATTGAAAGGAGATGAGGAAGTATGTGTAGATTGATGGAAAGTTGATAAAGAGTTATAGAGAGACGATAAAAAGTTGAAAGCATGACAGTAGAAAAATGATAAAGGAAGGTGTAATTAATGTATAAAGAGAGGTAATTGTTGATTCTACTATTGCCTTAATAGAACAATTTTGACTCTTATAATCTCTGATAATTTGTTTTAGCCTAGAGGCCAATATTTGTAAATAGCACAAAATATGCACTGAGAGTTTGTATAAGCTGATTTTTCTAAAGTTCAGTAACTGTATGCACTAATTTATATGTATAAGTCCATATTAATTAATATGTTAGGTTATATTAAATAACAAATATGTATTCTCCTTTTTGAGAATCAAGAATTTTTTCCTTTAAAGAGTTTTCAGTTGTTTTTTTTTTAACTACATTTTGTTTTAGTGTTAGAATGTGAATTTAAAGTTTTCAGTTTTCTTTTTTTTAGCTACAATTTTGTTTTAGTGTTAGAATGTGATTTAAAAGAGTTTTCAGTTTTCTTTTTTTTTTTCCTACAATTTTGTTTTAGTGTTAGAATATATATATATTTTTACTTATCCTTTTAGTCTAAATTAGACAAGATCTTGGAGGTCGTGCTCGTAAAGAAGCTCAAGAACTCTTCTTGGTTCTCTGTACAGGGATATTTTGTCCTTTCGAATGCAATTTAGTAAATGTTGGGGAGTGGCCTCTTCGGTTTTGCACCTAGTGCACATGGGGAAGCTTTTGGCTCCCTCTTTATAGACTAGAGGGCGCAGGTGACCAGATTTCCATCTGGCAAACTGTGTCAATTCCCTTCTGTTTAGTTGGAGGGTCTGTTTTTTGTGAGTTCAACCGTTTATTTTATTTTTATTTTTTATTTGAAGTAAATAATATCTGAACTCTGGTTCAACTTTAAATATAAGTAAGGGAGCTTAGAGGCACAAGATAACTGCTGTGCTTGTAACCAATTCCCTATGGGCAGGCTTGGAACATGCGTTGGGTAGATTGACACCATATAATCCCTTGTGTCCAGAATGCAGTCCAAGGAGAATTTCTAATGAGAGTGTGTAGGGCAGTTGTGATCTAAGAGTTGATAAGTAGGGTAAAACAAGTGATCTCTGTTGTTAAACTCCAAAACTGGTTAGGTATTAAAAGCCCTATGATTCCAGTATCGGGGGGTTTAGCTGAAGAGCAGGGAAAGGAAGACGCCAATAACCTTGAACAGGAAGTAAGGTCGACAAACACTTGGGGATTTACCCTACCTTTGCAATTGTTGGGTCACATTTCACCAAACAGACCCAACAAAGATGTAAAACACTCTTTTACATCCTATGTACATACACGCAGTGTCTCGCCGAAAGTGTTTGGTGTACAGATGGATGTCCCACGGGAATGGCCGACGGTGGCTCAAAGATCAAGCCGGGGGGGGAGACGCAGCCCTGGACACGATCCCAAGATCTACTGGAGGAGGATGATACCGGCCCCTGATTAAGATGGATACAGATGGATGTCCCGCGGGAATGGCCGACGGTGGTTCAGAGATCAAGCCGGGAGGGAGACGCAGCGCTGGTCGCGGATACCCGTGGATACTAAGATATATCAAGGAAGGCACAGCCCTGGCCAGGAGCCCGACAAAAACAGGAGCAGGAGTCCAACCACAACATAAGCAGAGAGCTGACGGGCAGTGGAGAAGCCACCTCAACAAGAAGAAACGGACATCCAGCATGCGACTTTGTAAAACCTACCTTTTAATTCTTGTATATATGACCTGTGACATGACATTTTGATAGATGGGGACCATTTATTAATACTCTTGGGATTTCTTAAAGAAGAAATTAGCGTATAGGTCTCTCAGAGGGGTAGCATCCTAGATGGGATTTTAATTCCATTGATTAATTTAAATTTATCTCTCAATAAGACAGATAAATTCCGAATTTGGGTTAATATTTAGTTTAAATTGGTCTTTCATAAGTCGTGTAAGAATATTTCTAATTCATAATTTCCTTAAAAAATAAAAAAATTTAATAAAATAATATTTTATCTCAATAAGACAGATAAATTCTGAATTTTGGTTAATATTTAGTTTAAATTGATCTTTCATAAGCCGTGAATAAGAATATTTCTAATTCATAATTTTCCTTAAAAATAAAAATTTAATAAAATAATATTTCTCTCAATGAGACAGATAAATTATGAATTTGGTTAATATTTATATTAAATTGATCTTTTCATGAGCTGAGTTAGAATATTTCTAATTCATAATATTTTCTAATAAAATATTATTTTTTATTCCTTAAATTTTAACCTTAATAATATTATTTTCTATTTAATATTTCGAGAATTTGGTATATTTATTATTCTGTGGGATTGAGAGCGCTAAAAGAAAAAAGGGATAGGGGGCCAGAATTTTGGGGAACTGGACCAAGGGACCAGTCAGTTTGGACGCGGCTTTCGAAGGGGGCGGACGAAAATTTCCCACC
Source organism: Cordylochernes scorpioides (assembly GCA_030710605.1). NCBI lineage: Eukaryota > Metazoa > Arthropoda > Arachnida > Pseudoscorpiones > Chernetidae > Cordylochernes > Cordylochernes scorpioides. Next base: position 21,957,296 of record CP092869.1, read on the forward strand.
GGACGAGAAGTAAGTAGCCGAGATGTTTAGGTAAGTTTCACTCTAAGAAAAATTTTTATAGTGAAGACATATTTTTATACATGACGAAGTCATGGTAGGTAGAAAGTATTTTTCTTTTTTGATAAAGACGTCTTGCCATTTATAGCGAGTTCATAGTGAGAGAGGGACTTATTCATATATTAACAGATAGATTATTTAGCCCAAGCATGATCGCCTTGAATGAGGTGTTATAGATTCATATTTTACTTAACTATGTCATGTCATAGTAAATACAATTTGTTTTACATTTATTTTATATATATCCCTTATTTGTCGAATAAAAGTTGATGTGGTAAATTTTAATGTGTACTAATGTCTATATAAAATCACAGATCACACATGAACTTTGGTGCGTATGCTGTGGATATTGAGTGTATTATAAGAGGTTCATTGCCTTATCATAAACGGAGAATATGTATACACCTGAATTTCTTTATATGCTAAAGGAGATAAAGATATAAATGTTTTTATAATCGAAGCTCAATTACGAGACGAATGTTAATTCGAGTGTATACAATATTTACTGTGTATGATGTAATGTAAGAGCGTATCTTACGTCCCAAAATGTCATCTTAAACAAACCACATATTTTAATTATTTATATGAGTTCCTGTGTTCGTCATACAATATCGAGTGTATACCTGAGTGTAAATTTGGTTATTATATATACTGGTGCAAGTATTTGGCGAGTGTTACATTTGTATGTCTAAGTTAAAGGATGGAGTTTAGTCATCTAGATGTGGGAGGTCCTGGCTTTAGGGTCCATCAATTGGCGCCACTTAACGTGGGGCCGAAGTCTTCCGAAAATCCAAATTTAATAAAATTTAAATTTGCAAGAAGTAGGCCTGCGAATTCCCTGAGATTAAGAAATTAGGTATCGATAAAAGAAGTGACCGTTATTTTTACTGGTTTTTGAAAAAAAAAAAAAAAAAAAAAAAAGGTTTATATTTCTTTTAATACGTTACTCATGCCGCCTTTTTACAATTTTATGAATTTTCACTGGATAATTGTTAGTATATAAAAGAAATACGTTAGGCTTAAATAGAAACCCACGAGCTTTTTATTTCTCAGTTCCACTCGATAAAAGAAATGACCGTTATTTTTTTATTGGTTTTTTTTAAATAAAAACATTATTTTTTTTTAAAACACGTTATTCATGCCGCCTTTTTTTTTTTTTTTTTTGTCAATTTATGAATTTCACTGGATAACTGTTAACAATTCCTGCATATCATTGGTTTTGATAAAAGCATTATATTTTTTAAATTACGTTATTCATGCCGCCTTTTTACAATTTTATGAATTTTCACTGGATAATTGTTAGTATATAAAAGAAATACGTTAGGCTTAAATAGAAACCCACGAGCTTTTTTATTTCTCAGTTCCACTCGATAAAAGAAATGACCGTTATTTTTTTATTGGTTTTTTTTAATAAAAACATTATTTTTTTAAACACGTTATCCATGCCGCCTTTTTTTGTCAATTTATGAATTTCACTGGATAACTGTTAACAATTTCTGCATATCATTGGTTTTGATAAAAGCATTATATTTTTTAAATTACGTTATTCATGCCGCCTTTTGTCAATTTTATGAATTTTCACTGGATAATTGTTAGATATATAAAAGAAATACGTTAGGCTTAAATAGAAACCCACGAGCCTTTTTATTTCTCAGTTCCACAATTGTTCTAACCTTTCAATTTCAAATCTACAGAAGCGTCTTATGTTAAAGTGTACCATTTTTTTCTTTAAGTTTCGAATATTGGCGAAATGGTTCCTTACTTTGTATAGATAATGAAATTTAGGGACGCTAACTTAAACATAGAAATACGTTACTCATGCCGCCTTTTTACAATTTTATGAATTTTCACTGGATAACTGTTAACAATTTCTGCATATCATTGATTTTGATAAAGGCATTATATTTTTAAATTACGTTATTCATGCCGCCTTTGTCAATTTTATGAATTTTCACTGGATAATTGTTAGTATATAAAAGAAATACGTTAGGCTTAAATAGAAACCCACGAACCTTTTATTTCTCAGTTCCGCAATTGTTCTAACCTTTCAATTTCAAATCTACAGAAGCGTCTTATGTTAAAGTGTACCATTTTTTTCTTTAAGTTTCGAATATTGGCGAAATGGTTCCTTACTTTGTATAGATAATGAAATTTAGGGACGCTAACTTAAACCTAGAAATACGTTACTCATGCCGCCTTTTTACAATTTTATGAATTCTCACTGGATAACTGTTAACAATTTCTGCATATCATTGGTTTTGATAAAAGCATTATATTTTTTAAATTACGTTATTCATGCCGCCTTTTGTCAATTTTATGAATTTTCACTGGATAATTGTTAGATATATAAAAGAAATACGTTAGGCTTAAATAGAAACCCACGAGCCTTTTTATTTCTCAGTTCCACAATTGTTCTAACCTTTCAATTTCAAATCTACAGAAGCGTCTTATGTTAAAGTGTACCATTTTTTTCTTTAAGTTTCGAATATTGGCGAAATGGTTCCTTACTTTGTATAGATAATGAAATTTAGGGACGCTAACTTAAACATAGAAATACGTTACTCATGCCGCCTTTTTACAATTTTATGAATTTTCACTGGATAACTGTTAACAATTTCTGCATATCATTGATTTTGATAAAAGCATTATATTTTTTAAATTACGTTATTCATGCCGCCTTTTGTCAATTTTATGAATTTTCACTGGATAATTGTTAGTATATAAAAGAAATACGTTAGGCTTAAATAGAAACCCACGAACCTTTTATTTCTCAGTTCCGCAATTGTTCTACCCTTTCAATTTCAAATCTACAGAAGCGTCTTATGTTAAAGTGTACCATTTTTTTTTTAAGTTTCGAATATTGGCGAAATGGTTCCTTACTTTGTATAGATAATGAAATTTAGGGACACTAACTTAAACATAGAAATACGTTACTCATGCCGCCTTTTTACAATTTTATGAATTCTCACTGGATAACTGTTAACAATTTCTGCATATCATTGGTTTTGATAAAAGCATTATATTTTTTAAATTACGTTATTCATGCCGCCTTTTGTCAATTTTATGAATTTTCACTGGATAATTGTTAGATATATAAAAGAAATACGTTAGGCTTAAATAGAAACACACGAGCCTTTTTATTTCTCAGTTCCACATATGTTCTAACCTTTCAATTTCAAATCTACAGAAGCGTCTTATGTTAAAGTGTACCATTTTTTTTCTTTAAGTTTCGAATATTGGCGAAATGGTTCCTTACTTTGTATAGATAATGAAATTTAGGGACGCTAACTTAAGCCTAGAAATATTGTTTTCTCAGAATCCTGAGAATTTCACGCGAGCCCCAAATTTAGAATCTCAGGGGGTGTCTTTTGATTGACAAGTGGGAGTAGCGTCCACACCTGGAGAGAGGGGGGATGATTGACGTGAAAAACAACAGATGTGCATGCAAGATGTTTTCGAGGGGGGAAGGACATGTGGAGAAAACACATGTACAGACTTTAGCTGGAAAGTGAGAAAACAATGAGAGGACAGTCCACTGCTAGCTCTCGACTTGAAAGGTTGGTCTTACTATCCTTCCCGCTTTCGCGGGTAGGTTTTTTTCCCGTCTTAAATATTCTATCTTCCTTTGTTCTTCATCATTACCTTCTTTACTATAGGATAAATGAAGCTTATTTTTCTTTTACTACAGCTTAATAGTATATAATTTTTATTTAATTTAATCATATTTTAATTATTTCCGTCCCACAGAATTTCCACTCAATAAGACTAAAGATATTTTTGAATTTTATTAGAATGCTCTCTTAGCTATTCTTTAATCTTTATAATATTTAACGTTGTCTAGACAACAATTCAAAGCATTTATTTATTTTTAAATGTGCATTGACTTACGATTTATTTGATTTTAAATATTTGTATTTTCTGTAATTTTTTTGGCTTCATGCTTGAAATGTTCCATCTCCGTTAGTTTCTCACCGTTATTTCTAAATAGTAGGTCAATACGACTTATTCCAAGGTTTAATATATTTTATATTTAAGTATTTTTTTTTTGGGAACTGGTTCCACTAGATAAATCTGGAGATATGTTGAACTTTGATATTGACATAGTACACCTGGTTTTCCCTTATCTTTCCAATGTCGAGCATTATCAATATAAACACAAAGGTTGAAGATTTTTTTTTTTCCTTATCTAATTTGAAGGAGAAACGTACAATATCACGCGACTAAGCTGATCTCATAAAGGCTTACAATTAATCTTTTAATTTAATTTCTTTAAAGTTATTTCATACTGATTCTTTTTATTATTTATATAGATTTTAAATCTTTAATTGTCTTAATAATTTCGCTTGTCGTTTCCATTTAGCCAATTAGTGATTTGTCATTTTCGCTGACCAAGACAATGTTTACCTCGAAGTATTTTTTTTTTTTCATAATATATAGCAATATGAGTAAAAGGTCTAGACATAATCTTCGTTTTTGATTAATAATTATATTTATGTAGTTTTTCTTATCCATCGGCCTTTAGCTTTGTTTATTTTTAATTTTGTAATCCACTTATTTCATCTTACATTTTGTAAAATGATGCAGCAGTACTTATTGACATCGTTTATATAATTATATCTTAGCAACTTTAGATGAGTCTGCATTATGTATTTATTTTTTTTATCTCCTTCCGCAATCGGGCATGCACACTTATTGATAATTCTTAAATCAGACATCGAATAAATATGATGTATCCAGAGACGATCTCCACATTTGTTTCATTTTCTTGGTTATGGGAAGCCGAAACGCCTTTATGGCCTTATTAGTTTGATTATACTAAATAACTAAGTATTGTGTGTTTTATTCAACACTCCGTTTAAAGCATTCATTCTCTTGACTAAGGTACAGTGTCATATGTAGTATTTGATTTAATTTTGTCAACTTTATGTGAATATACGATTTTCTTTAAAATCTAACCCCGATATCGTAGACAGGCGTATAGCTTAGCTCGCTCCTTTAAATCGTTGAATTGCCAATTTATTCTCGATATGGTATAATTCACAATGTCTGCGTGACGACCGAATCACGGTAAAATTCTCAAAATGGCGGTCGATGGACACGTGTATACTTACTCTATAGAGTGGTTGTATATACACATAGGTGCCTATGGATTTGTTTAATTTTATTATGATCTCCAGCTATGTTTCTGTATTTAAGGCCTCACGTTTGAGATGTTCCATCCCTTCTTAATTCTTCACCATTATTTCTTTATAGGTTCAACACGACTTGTAATTTGTAAACAAAGGCTTAAACGATTTATTTCAAGTAATTTATCCAACACAAAATTTTCCACTCGATAGATATGGAGGCTCATTTTCTGTTGATTTTGCCAGATTGTGCCTTTTGTCCTCTCTTATCTATATGATATTTAACGTTTCAATATAATGATCTGGAGCATTTATCCTCTCATCTAATGCATATAGTTCATGGACTTAATTAATTTATAAACGTTCAATCATTGTTTTCCTGTATTGTATGGTGATCTCATCCTAAAGGTTTAATAGCATAATAGTATTTCATTCTTTTATTCGATATTATTATTGCTTATCTTAATTTTATGTCCATATATGAATAGAATGACCAGGTCTAAGTGTTCGCTTCGAATATCGATCGTAAACAAGTTTAAACATACCTCCCGAAATTCTCTTCCTTAGCCTTTATTTTGTGTAGTGATCAACTTTTCCTTTTGGTAACAACCGTTATAGATCCCTGGAAACGCATACTAAATATTAAGACAGTATTTTGTTTATTTTGTTAACCTTATATGAATATGCATTTCGTTTAAAACTTAACCCCGATATCTTAAGGAGGCATATAGATTTGGTTGCTTCATTTAAACGTTGAATAGGGTCACAATTTTTGATATGACATAATTTACTACAGATAATTACATGTCGAAGTACATTCACAGCGAAGTTTCAAAATGGCGGCTAAAAAGGCACGTCGGGCAACCGATTCCTTTCATGATGTCTCCAACTGCATATGATCTTAAATATCCTGTGTACACTGGTATGAGGTCACCTTGAAATGCAATAAACGTGCAAGGATTTTTTTTTTTAAACCTAAGAAAGATTTCATGAAACCTTCCCGTATGGAACATTTCCCCTTGGTCAAGGACAGATACAACATTTCAATAAGTATTAAGTTACCGTATTTATTTGCCAGCAGAAGGCAAGATGAGATTACACGAAAGTAGGGTCAGTAAGTGTTTAGCTCCTGTTTTGTTAATAATTCTGGACCTTTATAAGGCAATGGAAGGTGGGCATCAAGATATATTCTGATAGACGGGTGTGTGCCTTTGTCAAGGGAAGCAGTTATCCCGTGTAATGGGGATTACAATAATCATCAAATATTAACAAATCATCTTTGGTAGATATGGACAACCAAATGGTGCCAAATCTTTTAGTGTACTTATATTTTATCACTCATTTGTTCGTATCTAATCTTATGATGATCTTATAGTGTGGTGATCCATGTACAGAATTTAATAGGAAGTTTTTTTTTTTTGAAGTAGTGAAATTCGCTATTTCTTTCCCCTAACCCAGCTAAAGGACGAAATCGTTTCATTACATCTTGCATACTTGGAAGCTAATAACATTATTTCAGAACTAAGTGCAATATGCAGACCTGGCAACCTATCAAATGTATAATTTCAAATAACTTTAGATGAACAATAATAGTGGGCCTTGCACCTCGTGTATGTTTACACTTGACTGGTTTTGATAAGCCCTTCTAGAGACCCTTATCTATTTCACCAACTCCAGATTGTTTGGACAGCAGAGGTCTATAACAAAGGAGGATCTTATAACAGGAGAACAGGCCTAAGACTCGTTGCGACATCGGCTTTCATAGTTTTTGGAATGTGGTATTAGGCAGTGGTAACCAGTAGCAAGGATTACATTTCTGAGAGATCGGGAATAGGCATAGAAGATTAAGAAGGAAATCTTGCGTGGTATAAAAAAAAAAAAAAAAAAGGAAAAGGACACCGGAGCATGTAATGTTGTATGTAGAACCTCCATATTATATAATAGGAATATGTTGCTCACGAAGGTGGACGTGAGTGAAGAATAATTTAAAACATTATATCCCAATGGACGCTACCGAGCGTATAAGCCACTTGACATGAATCTGCTGAAGGAAGGGTCACTGTGGTACTATAAAAAAAAACCATCGGAAATATATGCATCATTTATAAAATATAGAGATTTACTCTATATACATCCATCTGCAGGCGATGCACCTGATTTTCGCTCAGACATCTCAAGACCAACTAAAGGACATACCAAGTGAGGTACGCAAGATATAGTAGAGCCAACCCGAATCTAATCAGATGTGTCTAAAGCTCGGTTTCTACTCCATCATACCACTGAAATCACTGCGACAGCCATGTCTTAACGAGGCAAGATCTTTGATACCATTACAACGTATATATGCTAAATATCCAGCACTGTACCCTGACGAAATTCCGATAGGAAGGTACGCTAAATCAAACCAGGTCAGGATAAACTACACGATATAATGAAAGGTGTAAGAGGGATAAGTCAACAATCGACAACAATTTTTTTTTTTAAGCCAACAAGCAGTGAACAGGAGTTCGGGCTGGAATAGGGGAAGGAACAATAAGAAGGGAAGCTGCATAAGAAACAGTCATTCATAGAATTCACCTGTGACACCATAAAATATAAAATCTTATATTGAAGTTTTCAGGGCTACTCGTGTCAATGCATATTACAGATGTAGACAATCAGAATTATTTAATGTTAACAATTAGGTGTAACCCACTTTAACAGAGTTGTAGGGCAACTGACTTTGTACATGCATATATCCCCAACTCCCTTGACAAGGCTACCCTTTCTATTTAGCTGAAGCAAACTACTTATCTAACTTTATTACGTTTTAACTGGCTCGAAGTATAGTGGTTTTCCTTTGTCATTAACAAGGTAAATACCTAATCCAGTGTGCATGAAGGATTTAAAAAAATGATAGACTATAGGAATACTATTACACTAGAAATAATTAATAGTTCATCCTGATACACAGTAGAGGCAGTGAGAATAGCGCCTCAACTAGTAAGCTATCATAGCTAGTTAAGTTTCAATACACCCAGAAAGAGCTTATCTCCTCGAAGGGGAGATTAAAAAGGGGTGGAAACGGGTCCTCTGGAATTTTCCTCGAAATTCTGCGGTAGCTCCCGCCATGAACGAGTGTCAGACTTCCGTGTAGAACTGGCAGGGGAGGGATAGCCACTAGAGTGGTCCAAAATTAAGAGTGATAATAGATCGGGATCCAATTCCCGATGACGGGTTTCGAGGAAACACCAGAGGGATGAAAAGGCAGTGAAATGTGTAGAAAATGATGGAAGAGAGATGAGAGAGAGGTGATGAAAGAGGTGTTGAAAGCGATGAAAAGGCAGTGAAATGTGTAGAAAATGATGGAAGAGAGATGAGAGAGAGGTGATGAAAGAGGTGTTGAAAGCGATGAAAAGGTAGTGAAATGTGTTAAAAACGATGGAAGAGAGATGTGGGAGAGGTGATGAAAGAGGTGTTGAAAGTGATAAAAAGAGTGAGAAAGCGTTGAATGTTGATGAGAAAGAGATAGTAAGATGCAGAAAGATGTTGAAGGAGAAAGAATTGAAAAGGTTGGATAAAGAGTTTTGTAAATAGTAGATAAAGGTTGATAGAAGAAAGTACACTTAATGTGTAAAGCGTAGCTGTCGGCCGCAATATCGCCTCGATAGAAATATTTCTTTTAAAATAATACATATATGCACTGGGGGTTTGTGTAAGCTGACTTACCTAAGTTTCAGCGATTGTATACACTAATTTATATACATGGGTCTTTATTAATTACAATATTGTGTTATATATTAAATAACAAATATGTATTCTCCTTTTAAGAAGCAATTTTGGTTCTAATGTTGGTATATGATATTTAAGAGTTACTCAGTTTTTTTTTAAACAACGATTTTGTCTTAATGATTATTGTGAACTTTGAAGAGCTTGCAGTTTTTTTTTTTTTAACTATAACGTGTGTTTTAAACTTCCAGTTTTTCCTACTTTATTATATGTTAACAATTTTGTCTTAGTGTCATGGTGAACTTTAAACAGTTTACAGTTCTTTTTCTTTTTATAACGTGTGTTCTAGTGTTAAATGTTGAAAGGAGCTTTAACACCATGTTTCAGTGTTTGTGTGTTATTTGTCTCAACATTGCTTTTGTGCAGCATATCGCCTCACAACCTTGCTATAGTGTTTGTTGCCATTTTTAAAGATTTTCACAATTTGTATTAGTGTTAATGTGTCATTTAGAGAAATTGCCATAACCTCATCCTTATATGGTACACCGTTTTTACACCATTTTATTTAATGAGCTATATGAGAGATTTTAGATGTAAAATATGAGTTACTATCTACACGAGCCAAATCGACCCAGCAGTTAGAGCAAAAGGGGGGGAATCAGATGTTTCCTCCTTTCACGTGACGCCACTGTTTACCCCCGACCGGTCGTGCCAGATAAGAGGGAATACCAGGAAAGTCTGTCCTCCTGACAGCGCTCCCTCAACACGAGAAACGGCATTCCCGCTGCTTACAAGTCGGTCACAAGACCTTAGGCAGTCTGTCCTTGTACTTCGGGGTTGTGATAGGGCTCCATGCTCGCTGCAAGAACGACATCTTGGGTTTTCGTGTTCTCCTAGTGTAGAATTGGCTCAGCCTCACTTTAGTGTTAGAGTTGTCTCACAACCTTGTTTTAATATGACACACCGTTTTGAAGAGTTTGTACAACCTGTCAGGATATGATCTAGGAAAATTTTAGTTTCTTTTTATCGATATGTTACAATCTTATCCAACAGTAGAACCAAGGGAACCACAAGAGACGACAATTTTGAGAAACCCGCTAGAGATAGTTAATAGAGTCATTGGTGGCAATGCTGGCGGCGCTGAAGTACGCCGTTCGACCAGGGTCAAGAAACCCACCGAGTGCAGATCGTGTTCAGGTTGCCAATGATTTGACTTATAGGATGTGTACTAGAGCTAGTTGAATTTTGATCATAGTAAAATGTGCTAGAATGTGAGTTAAAGGCCCTAGATTGTGGCTTTAAAGAGATTTCAGTTTTTTTTTTTTTGAAGAAGCTATCCTGTATTATAGCATGTTGTAATTTAACACCTGAGTTCGGCAGTATATTTTGTTTCAATTTTTAATTGAAGGTTATGAATAATGGTTCAACTTCAAGATTAGTTAGGAAACCTAGATGTTTTAGATATCTGCTGTGCTTGTAACCGATTCTCTGTGGAGTGACTTGAAACATGTGCTGGGTAAAAAAAAAGCCCCTATAACTTTTTTTTTTAAGTCATAGTCTAAAGGGGGTTTCTAATGAGAGTATGTAATGCAGTTACAATCTAAGAATTGATAGAGCAACAAGTAACCTCTGTTGTTAAACTTCAGAACGAGCTGGGTATCAGAAGCCCTATAAGTCCAAAGAAAGAGTTTAACTGAATAGCAGAGAAAGAAGAAGCGTTGGCAAAACACTTGTGGACCTATCATTTATTGGCAATGAGGTAAATACTTGAAGTTCAGTTCGCTCCATTTAAGTGCTAGTTTGATGATTCATTTGTCTAGACACCAAGTGTCAAGGTAAGAAGATTTTCAAATTGTGAGACACACAGTTAAAGTGTTAGGTTAGATTTCAGCATTTGATTGTTAACAATCAATTTTGTTAATTTGTTTAAATATAAATAATGTTTATCCACGTATAGATAACTTTTATGTAGAGTTTGTATGAGGCATTTATTTAAGTTAATAGGGCATTAGTTCCCGCTTTGTTTTAATTAGAAGACTTCATTTGATTTCACTTTAGTCCTGGAATTTATCATTTGTTAGGATCTATTGATATAGATAAATGAGTGTTTTGGCCTTTATAGCAGCTTTTAACTTTAGTCTGTTTGCATTCCGCGAATGATAGGGGGGAGGGTGTATGAAAGGATTGGAATAATGAATGTGTAAAAGGGTTAAAAAACTATTATATTGTGAGCCCAAAATACATTAGAATAGGGTTAAGCACTTTGATAGGATCGATTTTTTTTTTATTTCGAATTTGCTAGGACCGAGAAGCCTCAAACAGGACAACTACAACTCTATTGTTAGGAAAATATTCGCTCCACTCTGTTAGGTCTCCTTTTTAGAGGAGTGTAAATATTGATTTCTTTTATTAGAATAATCAGTTACTCTATTTCATTATATCAACTTGAATTCTAAGAATCGTAGGCAATGACCATGTCTCGATTCTCAGACTGGGGATTTGTGGAAGGTCACGGTCAGGCCAAAAGCCTGCAAGTCCTCTCCTCATTAGAGGGAACGGAGAGGTATCAGGTGAACTTTGTGCTAGGTGGGGGGATTCAGTTGCCGACGTCGCAGACTAAGTGTAAAGCGACGAAAACCTCGGGTAACCGATCTGACATCGTAATTTACGACGCTTTGAGCGTGACCGAGATGAGGGTGATACAGTCGGGAGGTTGGAAAGGATCGGCACGTTGGGAGCTCTTTTATATATTGCGCAGCCTGTAACAAATTCCCCGATGGACGAGCTTAGAAAACATGCGCTGGGTAGAGAAATCGAATTCCCTGTAACTCCTTGTCTATAAGTAAAAGCCTAAAGGGGTTTCTAATGAGGGTTAACAATTGAGCAAGTAACAAACAAGTTTTGATTAGACGAAGCGATCCCGTCTACAGATTTTTAGGTATCAGATAGCAAAGTGACAGATGGACTGTCCGGATTCTTTGCGTTTTATATCGCCCCGGGCTGGCAAGAGTTATTCACTTAATTAAAGACTATTAGTCTACCATACGTTTAGTTAGAACGAATTTAAGTCTAAACATCAATTAATATATAGAATTTTTTTTAAGTAATTCATTATAGGATAGGTTAAATTTTAAATTAATAGGACACAAAATGAACTTTTGAAGCAGATTGCCAGAACAAGCCAATATAGCGGTCCAGATTTGAAGAGTGATTATTAATTTTTTTTTTTGGGAAGATCGAATATAAAGTATTTTTCGTTTTGAGACAGTGAAATGACCTAGAGCAATGGGTTATTTGTTTTACAAGATTTGTTTTTTTTTTTCAGAGAGGTACTAAGAACTCAGGTGAGAGGACACATATCACAAGATATGAGCTAGACCTATCCATCATAATTTATTACAGAATTAGTTTGAGTATTTTTATTAAAGCGATTTGTTGGTCAAAATTTATGAGTACACATTCTATGGATAAGCTAAACAATGTATAGTAGGAGTAAACTACATGTTAAAATAAAGGACAAAGGTGGGAGAGATTTCAACCACAGGTAATGTAATTTGGAAGTAATCTGGTTGTGAGAGGCTTCCTTTTGTATTAAGAGAGGCAGGGAACACGCCAGACAAACACTCCCAGTGACAAGTTAGTAAGGACAAGTTTTATCTTTGTTAGATATTACACGAGTTTTGAGATACTAGTGAGATAACCTGGACCCCTCAGTGCATATATATATCCGTTTTATTATTTTTTTATACCATATATCATATATTTTGTTCTCATTATTATATCCATGTATATTCGTATATGTAGAAGCACAATCCATAGCATGGGTATGTGTGACATTTTGGTAGCAGCGTTGTTACCATCTTCGGACAAATGTACCGAATAAAGATTTTTAATCACAATTTATATATTCATTTGTATTCATTATATATATATATATATCAAACCATTTTTTTTTCTTATAGTAAATACCCATTTTTTTACGATTCATAGCATAGATATGTGTGACATTTCGGTAGCAGCGTTGTTACCATCTTCGGACAGATGTACCGAATAAAGATTTTTAATCACAATTTATATATTCATTTGTATTCATTATATATATATATATATATCAAACCATTTTTTTTATAGTAAATACCCATTTTAATATTTCTTATTTTTATCTAACATCGCGTATATCCATATTGTTCCAATATTTTTTTTTGTATGCATCGCATTCGTGCAGCTCTAATATGTATATATTTTTTTTCCGTTTCTGTTTTATACTATTATTTTAATGTCATCGATAAGAGTTGCAACTTTGGATTCCTTTTTTTTATCATTGCCATTTTGAACATGTATAGCCATTCCTTCGCTGCCATATGTATCGTATAGAACTAATAAAGTTTTTTTTTTAGATGTGTTTTAGGAATTGGGCATGTCTACCATACTAACACAATTCCTTGGCGCCCATAATTATTATGTTAACCTGAATGGCATAAGAATCTGTTTTGCACAGAACCTGTGTATAGACCACCCCTTCTCCACCCACTGGGACTGCGGTCGGGGATGTGTGGACTCGACTCACATCTGGGTCAAGACTCCCTGGAATACAGACAGCAAAGGGATGGGCTCAGTATATTGCCCATAGAATGGTAGGGTAGAACTTCCTTCTGTAATCACGATGAACTAACCTGCCCCAGGTTCCATGGCCCGTCTGTTCCCCCTTTGCCGGAGTGACTATGATTGCATAGTGATATCGTAAAAGAATGCATTTCTCCCAATTTCATATTTTCTCATGGAATATTTGATCAGATATGAATTGAAATAAACTCATTCTTTCACTCTGGCAGGGGAGGAATTGTTGGGTCACATTTCACCAAACAGACCCAACAAAGATGTAAAACACTCTTTTACATCCTATGTACATACACGCAGTGTCTCGCCGAAAGTGTTTGGTGTACAGATGGATGTCCCACGGGAATGGCCGACGGTGGCTCAAAGATCAAGCCGGGGGGGGAGACGCAGCCCTGGACACGATCCCAAGATCTACTGGAGGAGGATGATACCGGCCCCTGATTAAGATGGATACAGATGGATGTCCCGCGGGAATGGCCGACGGTGGTTCAGAGATCAAGCCGGGAGGGAGACGCAGCGCTGGTCGCGGATACCCGTGGATACTAAGATATATCAAGGAAGGCACAGCCCTGGCCAGGAGCCCGACAAAAACAGGAGCAGGAGTCCAACCACAACATAAGCAGAGAGCTGACGGGCAGTGGAGAAGCCACCTCAACAAGAAGAAACGGACATCCAGCATGCGACTTTGTAAAACCTACCTTTTAATTCTTGTATATATGACCTGTGACATGACATTTTGATAGATGGGGACCATTTATTAATACTCTTGGGATTTCTTAAAGAAGAAATTAGCGTATAGGTCTCTCAGAGGGGTAGCATCCTAGATGGGATTTTAATTCCATTGATTAATTTAAATTTATCTCTCAATAAGACAGATAAATTCCGAATTTGGGTTAATATTTAGTTTAAATTGGTCTTTCATAAGTCGTGTAAGAATATTTCTAATTCATAATTTCCTTAAAAAATAAAAAAATTTAATAAAATAATATTTTATCTCAATAAGACAGATAAATTCTGAATTTTGGTTAATATTTAGTTTAAATTGATCTTTCATAAGCCGTGAATAAGAATATTTCTAATTCATAATTTTCCTTAAAAATAAAAATTTAATAAAATAATATTTCTCTCAATGAGACAGATAAATTATGAATTTGGTTAATATTTATATTAAATTGATCTTTTCATGAGCTGAGTTAGAATATTTCTAATTCATAATATTTTCTAATAAAATATTATTTTTTATTCCTTAAATTTTAACCTTAATAATATTATTTTCTATTTAATATTTCGAGAATTTGGTATATTTATTATTCTGTGGGATTGAGAGCGCTAAAAGAAAAAAGGGATAGGGGGCCAGAATTTTGGGGAACTGGACCAAGGGACCAGTCAGTTTGGACGCGGCTTTCGAAGGGGGCGGACGAAAATTTCCCACCGGACGAGAAGTAAGTAGCCGAGATGTTTAGGTAAGTTTCACTCTAAGAAAAATTTTTATAGTGAAGACATATTTTTATACATGACGAAGTCATGGTAGGTAGAAAGTATTTTTCTTTTTTGATAAAGACGTCTTGCCATTTATAGCGAGTTCATAGTGAGAGAGGGACTTATTCATATATTAACAGATAGATTATTTAGCCCAAGCATGATCGCCTTGAATGAGGTGTTATAGATTCATATTTTACTTAACTATGTCATGTCATAGTAAATACAATTTGTTTTACATTTATTTTATATATATCCCTTATTTGTCGAATAAAAGTTGATGTGGTAAATTTTAATGTGTACTAATGTCTATATAAAATCACAGATCACACATGAACTTTGGTGCGTATGCTGTGGATATTGAGTGTATTATAAGAGGTTCATTGCCTTATCATAAACGGAGAATATGTATACACCTGAATTTCTTTATATGCTAAAGGAGATAAAGATATAAATGTTTTTATAATCGAAGCTCAATTACGAGACGAATGTTAATTCGAGTGTATACAATATTTACTGTGTATGATGTAATGTAAGAGCGTATCTTACGTCCCAAAATGTCATCTTAAACAAACCACATATTTTAATTATTTATATGAGTTCCTGTGTTCGTCATACAATATCGAGTGTATACCTGAGTGTAAATTTGGTTATTATATATACTGGTGCAAGTATTTGGCGAGTGTTACATTTGTATGTCTAAGTTAAAGGATGGAGTTTAGTCATCTAGATGTGGGAGGTCCTGGCTTTAGGGTCCATCACAATGAGGTAAATGCTTGAAGTTCAATTCGCTCCAATTTAAGTGCTAGTTTTGAAGATTCATTTTGTTTAGTCACCAAGTGTCAAGACAAGAAGAATTTCAAACCGTTAGATGCACAATTTTAATGATAGGTTAGATTCCAGTATTTGATCGTTGACAATCAATTTTATTAATTTGTTTAAGTATAAGTATTATATATAGAGTTTGTATGAGGCATTTTATTTGAGTAAACTAGGGCTTTAGTCCCCAATGTGTTTTAATTTGTTAATAATTTTATATGATTTCACATTTTGTCCTGAAAGATTTTATTATTATTAGAGTCTATTGATAATATTAATTATAGTGCTTTGGCATTTGCAGCAATTTTTAACTATAGTATGTATGCAGTCTGTGAATGTGATATGTATGAATGGAATGACTAATGATTGTTGTCAAAGTTAAAAACTCTTATACTGTTAGCCCAAAGGTACATTAGAATAGTGTTAGGGAATTTAATAGGTTCGATTTTTAATTTTTGATTTCTTTATTTGTTAGGATCGGTAGCCTCACAGGTCTATACCACTCTATTAATAGGAAGATATCCGCTCCTTTTGTTTGGCCTCCTTTTAAAGGAGTATAAGTATATATATTTTTTTTATTTTGTGTAAGTAATTACTTTATTTCATTATAAGCAACTTGCATTTTAAGGGTCGTAGATATTGACCATATCTCAAACCTCAGACTAGGTAATATTGGGAGGTCACGGTCAGACCAAAAAGCCTACAAATCTCCTCACGAGAGGGAACGGAGAGGTATCAGGTGAACTTGGTGCTAGGTGGGGGATTTAGTTACCAATGTCGTAAAGCCAGAGGCATAGCGACAAACCTCGGATTACCGATCTGACATCGTAGTTTTCGACGCTTCAAGCGTGGCTGGGATGAGGGTGATTCAGACGGGAGGTTAGGAGAAATTGGCACGGTAGATGCTCTTTTATATTGCGCAGCTTGGAACCAATCCTCTATGGACAAACTTGGAACATGCGGTGGGTAAATTTGGATTCCCTATAATTCCTTGTTTCTAAGTCAAAGTCCAAAGGGGGTTTCTAATGAAAGTTAACAATAAGAGCGAATAAGAGGCAAGTTACGATTAGACGAAGCGATTCCGTCTACGAATTTAGGTACCAGATAACATGGTGACAGGTGGACTGTCCAGATTCTTTGTGTTTTTATCGCCCCAGGCTAGCAAAGGTAATCACCTAGTAAAGACTATTGTCTGTCATACGTTTAGTTAGAATGAGTTCTAGTCTGAATACCAATTAGTTAAAAGATTTTTTTTATGAGAGTAACTCATTCTATGATAAGATAAAATTTAAATTAGTAGGATACCTAAATGAACTTTAAAGCAGATTGCCAGAACAGGCCAATATATATCGGACTCGAAGAAGGAGGAAATTTAAGGGAAGATTGAATATCAATTTTTTTTTAGATATTTTAAGAGATATTAAGAAATCAAGTGTGAGAAGATATATCATAAGGTAGAAGTAGGACATAGGTTGCTAGTTACCAACATTTATCCTCTTTGAAGATAACAATATATATATTTTATTGAAGTGATCTTTATTGGTTAAATATTGTTACATCATGATTAATGGCGTATTTCTTATATTATTTTTAATATATTTGTAATTTAAATTATATATATTCATTTATTTTTATATTCTATGATATTTATTTAAAACAGATTATTTAGATTATCATCATTTGTATTTAGGCACACGTGTGACTTCACTGCTCTCTTTGATGTGAGAAAATAAATAAATTATTCTGGAGGTTACTAAAAGTAGACTTATCTCATTATTCCCTTATATAAATTTGTAGGATGGTTGAAACACGCTCTGGTAAGATGCAAGACCCAGCACAGGAGAGAATCATGCCTGAAGAGTCTGCCAAGCCGCAACCTGGTGCAACAATTGGTGGAGATGCTAGTTCCGACCCAGTTGTCCTGAATCCCAACATCGACATCCCCAAGTATGATGGAACAGAAGACCCTCGCCCATGGATTGAATCTCTTGAAGAAATTGGCTTCCTGTACCATTGGGCAGACTACATTATCTCTCGTTATGCTGCCATGAATATGATTGGTAGCGCCAAAACCTGGCTGAACCTACACAAGATAAGTTTCACCAGCTGGGAAAATTTCAAGAGCCGCCTAATTCAGGATTTTGCCTCAGGCGCCAACAAAGAAGAAATGAAGATGAGGCTAAACATAATGCAGCAGTGGAATGAACCTGCAATCAGGTTCGCGGAGGATATCCTTGTACTGTGCAACAAGGTCGACCCCCAAATGGAAGAAGAGACTAAAATAAACTGGGTTATTGGAGGGTTAAAAAAAGAATACTCTTTTGCCCTTCACCTAAACCCTCCAAAAAATACCAATGAACTTCTAGAAATTTGTAAAAAGCTGGATTTGTTCGAAAAGAATTACCAAGAACGTGCAGAAAAATCAAAAGCTCTTTATAATGGACCACGCTCTCCTCGTCCCCATCATCAAGAGCAATGGAAGAATGCTACGTCGTTCAGAAGACCATATCAGAACACCTCCAAGCCCCAGGCCCCCGCTCCGAGGTACTACCAGAACACCTCCAAGCCCCAGGCCCCCACTCCGAGGTATTACCAGAACAAGCCTCTGCCTCAGGTATCTGCCCCTAGACGATCTTACACTCCCAATCCTGAGCCAAAACCGGTCTACCCAAGTAAAACATACAATAAGAATTCAAATACAAATAGGAATAGGACAGAAGACGGGAGACCAATATGTTTCAAGTGTAACAAGCCAGGACACGTAGCGCGGTATTGCAGAGTCAGGTTTGTAAGAATTGTGGAAGAGGACCCCATAGTTACACAAGACAAGGTCGAAGAAGAAATCCGAATGGATAATGGAACTCAGAAGTCGAGACCACTGCTCTACGCTGACGTAAGTAATAGCCCGTACTCGAGTATCCCTACAAGGAATAGATATGCCGCATTAGAAGATTTAAACTAAACATCGCGCCTGAGTCCGTCAATCAAAGCAAGTCGACCATAAATGGAATTAAAAAGTTGGACCCCAAATATAAAATGAACATTAACGTGGATAGAATCGGTATCTGCGAAGCTTTGATTGATACAGGCGCCGATCTTTCAGTGGTCGACCTTAGTACAGCTCTTAACACAGGTCTTGAAATAATAAATCCTGATAAAATGTGCTCCGGACCCGATGGCAAAGAATCTTGAAAGGAAGGAAATTTCCTCTTATTCTATCTCCCCCTGATCTTCCCCCTTTCAAGAGATAAGCTTGTCTCGACGGTCTTACAAATCCTGTCTAGACTGGTCAGTAAACACTTTACTGTTGTTATTGGGAATTTTGACAAGTCACTCTTCTTTAGTACTGTCTCCCACTAAATGAGATTGGGCAACCTTATCATGGAAAAATAGCGATATATATGTACAAAAGTCGGTTGTCTTACAACTTCGCTGAATAATATCCCCTTCAAGAAATTATGCAAGCCTTTTACAGAATTGTAGGTTCTGGATGCTAACTATAACTTGGTATAATCTTATAAATATTGTACGCTGGTTGAATCAGACTATGCAATTCCCCTCCTTCTAAAAGAAAAATGCTTAACATTGTTGACAACTCTTAACTCGCAGAATATTAGCTCATAGAATTAGGTCTCTTGTCTAAGACATATTCATGCGGGTGAATGAAGCCCTTCTAGTAGGTCATAAGTGTTCATCTGAGAACAGTTGATCTAGGTAATTTTTATTGTCTTTATTGCCATGCGTCTTTACTTTATGTAACAGGAGATGTCGCTCCCAAGGACCTTAACATTAGGGTTAAAACTCGTTGCTCCTCTCAGAATGAAGTGGTTGTCAAAACATTGATGTGGAAGGAATCGTATATTTGACCAGTGTATATCGTTGAACTTAAACTATGTCGTCACTCTTATCGCCACCCAGATACTTTGGGGTGTCACTTGGTCTCTTGGTTATTACACGCGAATCCCGTCCGGTATTCAATAAGATATCAATGGTGATCTTTGTCACGTCTAGGAGGCCATCCCTTATGCGACCAAATCAACTTTCTCCCGACTTATAATACCGTCTCATCGCGGTAATTGAAATTAACTGAATCCAAGGAGGAATATTAATCTTGTATATCTTCGTTAATTTTATTAGTTCAACTGTCTTCTCCATTTCTTCTTAATACACTGGCCTGACACACTACACTTCTCCTAATCAGCAGCAAGTTCGATCAATCCCAATGAGAAGGCCACTTTAAGGCGTCAGTTTCTTGTTAAACTTGTGCATGGTTCCGAAAAAAAAAAGAAAACTTATATATTTCACAGTGGTATCTGCTCCCACTGGTGTTAGTATCCAATATGGGATCTATCTAATTTATTTATTCAACTGTTATTAGTAGGTTCACTGTAATCCTTTTTATCATTACTCCCAGACCCCCGCGCAAACATTGTCTTTGACGTGACTAATTCCTTAAAGTTCTGCTTTTTGAACACCCTGTTAGTTAAAATTGTCTTAATTAATCACTGGAGTTATCTGCGATGAGTGGATTGAGCCTCCTTATCTAGATTTCCACTCTAACTCCAGGATCTAGACTGTCTAGACCTTTTACAAAAATAAAAAAAAACTATGTCTAAACACTATTGTCGTGGAAAGAAACCTCATGTCTGATTCACGAGGATAATTAAAGCTTGCCTCTATAAAACAAGATAATTATAAGAAATCTGTAAAATCATATAATGAATCAGCATCATTGAATTATCTTTCTCGTTTTCTCTAAGGGGAAGTAGGTTTTAATTTAAAAGGAAATGCTCAAATTCACACCATTAGAATACCCATGACTTTTGTTGTTATATATTCTCATACATATACCATGACAAAGCAATCCCTCCCCGTTAGTGCTGAAATAAATGCTCAACTTGTCTTATATGATTTCTAGAGTATCCTTACTGAACGAATATCAATACCTGTGCCAAATTATAATAAAAGAAAAGGCTAAATATATACGGGCTTAAATTTCATCGTATCTGATCAGACCTTCTGCTGGTGATTATTTATTGTAATTAGATGCTAATAATGATGCATTTATTTGTCCTTATCCAAAGAAAGGTGGTGTTTCAGGAAGAGGGGATTGAATCGTTGGAAATTTCATCTAAAAAAAAAAAAACTAAATTCTTATTTATGACATACTGAGGTGACTTATTACTATTGTCTATAGGATATTTATGATTTAAGAGTAAAATAAATTCTTTAACGTCTTTAATCTTATATATAGTTGGAGGCAACATGGATTGAAAGTCGATCGCCGGGCGCGTCCCATCAGCCGCCATCTTGAAATTTTATTGTGATTGTATTGTACCGTCACGCAAATATCTATATTGTAATTTACACCAGAAAAGGGATGGAAAGGTGACGAAATTCAACACTTGAAGGATTATATTAACAGGGAAAACAATTCGGGTTATCGTGATACTGGTATGCAAATGTGTGCAATAACAAAATTGTTCCTATAATCTAAATATATAATTAAATATTAGGCGGAATTTGCTTACAAGTGCCAAAGAAATAAAGGCCCAGTAAATACTATGAATTCAGTTGACCTATTTTTTAATCTAAATACTTTAAAAGGGAAGCGAATAGAGAGGCAACGAAATTAAACATTCTTTCTGGAGATGGGGGGCATACACCTTTCGGGTCAACAAAAAAATTTTGAGATAAATAAGTCCGTTTCATAATAATCTAAAAATGCGATATGTAAATATTTGCGATAAATAGATAAAAAAATCACGATATGGGTTACTGGGATATAAAAACAAAATAATAATCTTAAAGATGATATGCGCATAATATTTATAATATTCAATAACTTCACGAAGTTTAAAAAAATGTTATTTATGAAGACATTCTTTCGTTTATAACTAAAAGAATAGACTAAGTATGGGGGTGGTCCCTATGCATATCATATCCGTACATAAAAAATGAAATATGCTAGTCTAAATGCGAAGGAGGCTAAGTTAAAAAATTGCATATTCATTAAAGTTAGCAAAATATTAATAGATGAATACTGCTGTATCGCTTGATGTTTAAAATGGGCATGACTGTAGAAATATTTTACGAAACCAATATACAGGGTGATCCAAAAGTCCCGCACAACTTTAAAAATTAATAACTCCGCGAATATTTGCGCTAGAGCAATGCGGTAAACACCATTGTGTTCAGGATGCAATGGGATTTTTTATGGCAAATAATGAAAAATTCGAAATTGATTTTAGTTACAATTTTATTCGCCAGATGGCGTTCTACCAGAATCAGAGATTCAGAGGCCAAATTGTTTGATAAATTGAAAAATATAACTGATCGACACGTATTTTTCCTTTTTGAATACCAGGAAAGACCCCTAATAATATCAAATAACAAATTAATAAAACACCACTTCGCCAAAAGTATGAAGAATTGGTTAACGATTTTCAAATACAATCAGAGATATGTAAAATAGGTAAATGCAAAAAAAACATGTAGCAAAAATATTTATATTTTATATGGGGTTTTGTGAAATAGATTGAATGTTTAAAAACACTGCTGATATCAATACACGAATTTTTGAAATGTTAATATAGTACCAAAAATTATGATGGCACTATTAATGGGATTTCTAGCTATAAGAAATGTGTAGTTTCTTGACTGATTGGCGACCCTTGACTATTTAACTGGATATTTGTCATGATCCAACAAATGAAATATAGAGGGGAGTGACAAAATATATTTGTCGTACTTTATTCCAAATATCCTATGGGCTTGTCAAATGTTATCATTGTTTATTATACTGTACACAATTTTTTTAAATGTGTCCCCTCAAATAAAAATAATTTTTAAATCGACCTTTTGCGTTGAAAAACGTGGTAGTAAAATCATTTTGTATTATTTTTTTCACAAAATTTCTAAAGTTATTGGTGTACAGAAAATATTCCTTATGCTATTTCTTCTAATGAGCGAAAAGCGAAAAACTAAACATAAGGGGAAAAATTGTGTGTACCAGTGTTATTCGAGAAGTTATAACCCTCTGGTTTGCACGACATAATATGTGAGCAAATCACAAACAAAATATTACTGTTCACAAAAAAAAAGAGTCAAGATGTTAGGACAGCATTTATTATCCCCATATCCCAACACAAAGAGCTGCAAAATATTGGTAGATAATATAATACATGGCAGCTTATATAACACATGAGATAACTGCCTTCTCTCTTGTATTAGGTCACAATCCTTGCTCAATGTGGCACCCTTCATTCTCAATCACCGCCTGCAGACGATAAATGACAGAATGGACAGCATTAAATAACATATCTGTTGAAATTGATAAAACGTGCCATCTGATATAAGCCTTCAACATGGCCAATGTGGTAGGCCAGCATCGATAAACACACGATTTAATGTACCACCATAAACAAAAATCGCAAGGCGTCAAGTCTGGTGATCTTGGAGGCCACTGGTATATAAAGTGGCGACTTATCACACGATTTTCACCGAACGTATCTTTCAGCAATTGTTTGGCACCTAGGGAGATATGAGGAGGTCCTCCATCTTTCATGAATGTTATTTCGCTTAGTGCTTTTGCCCTGCAATATGGGAATACCCTTTTCTCTCAAAAGTTGAACATAACGTTCACCAGTTACAAAAACGGTTTTAAAAGTTCTTCCATTGATTTTTCGAAGAAAAATGGCCCAATAATAAAAGAAGTTAACCCACACAAAACTGTAACTCTAGGCTGGTAAAGTGGCATTTCTGTAAAAATCCTAGGGTTTTCTGTTGCCCAAATGCGGCTGTTTTGAATGTTAAATTCTCCGTTTAGAGAAAAGTGAGCATCATCTGTCCACAGAACATTCGACAGCCAGTTTTCATCAATATCAATTTGCCGGAAAACCCATGCAGCGAATTCTTGACGCATCTCAAAATCGCCAACTTTCAGCTCGTGAAATCTTCGAATTTTGTATGGGTACACACAATAGAGGCATTAAGTGAAGCGTCTTCGGATATCACAATCATACTCGGCGAATTTAACGCCAAAAGTTCAATTTGGGGATCACCTGTCCAGGATAACAAAAGTCAGCAGGTTGAGGACATGCTAACCGACCTCGACCTTACACCGTTAAATAACGGAGAGAACAGCTATCTATCTAGGTCCACAGGCACAGAATCCGCAATAGACATCACAGCGATAAATTACAACATCGCACCCACAACACAATGGAAAATCCTGAGAGGTGCAATCAGCGACCACAGACCAATTTTAACAACCCTAAACTTCAAAATTGAGAATGTCCATTAGAATAATAGAACATGGAACTTTAGGAAAGCCGACTTGAAAAAAAATTCACAGAAAAGCTTGAAGAACTGTGCAACGAAAAATTGAATTACAGAACGCTTGACAAAAACTTGGAAAAATTCTCTTCGAACATTTCAAAAGCTGCAAAAGCATCGATACCTAGAGGTAGACGTAAAGACCTGTGGATACCTTACTGGAAGGACCACAACATCGAGGCAAAGATTTCAGAGAGAGAGACAATATCAATGAACTTTTTAAAACAAATAAAACAGAAGAAAACAGAAAGGAACTCATTGAAATTAGTCACAAAATAGAACAAGAAATTTGGATATGCAAACAAGAAAAATGGCAGAATTCTGCGAAAAAATGGATCCAAGAAAGGACAGCCAACACTGGAAAATGATTAGAGTGTTAGAGAACAATCAAAACCAACACAAATCCTCCAATACTCTAGCCGATATGAATAGAACAGCGAGAACGAGAACAAACAGATAGCTAACATAATTGCTGAATATCTTTCAAGCACTTCCATACTCAACTATACGAATGAAGACAGGACTCTAAAAATAATATAAACCAGTTAGTTAAACAAGCAAGAAACTTCCATCAACAAGATATTTTCTCGAGAGACTTCACACTGAATGAGCTAAACTCATCAATAAAAAAATCCAAGAGTTCACCAAGAGATAATCTAATCTTTGGTCAAATGATTAAACACCTTGAAGACAAAGCTAATAATCAACTCCTACGAATACTGAACATTTCATGGCAAACTGGTAAACTATCAAAGAATTGGAAGATATCAATTATAGTGCCAATACTGAAGCCAAACAAAGATGCCAAGGAATACAAGAACTATCGGCCAATTGCTCTCACCAGCATACTTTGTAAAATACCAGAACGAATTATCCACTCTAGGCTCATAGTCTGGCTCACTAACAATAATAAAATAAACTTCTACCAAACTGCCTATAGATCCCAGCACTGTACGACTGATCAACTGTTCTACTTCTGTCAATCAATAATAGATTCTTTCCAGGAAAAACCGCCAAAGAAGACCACGGCTATATTCCTTGATATGACCTCAGCTTTTGATCGAGTGTGGAGGGAGAAATTACGTGAAAAGCTGCACAATATAGGAGTAAGAAGAAAAACCTTAATCTGGATTGCAGACTTCTTAAGGGGAAGAAGGTTAAAGGTTAGGGTCAATGGAGAATTTTCCAAGGAAGGAAGAACATGGGCTGGTGTAACTCAGGGATCTGTGCTCAGTCCTCTACTCTTCCTGCTATATATTAACGACATCCATCCTTACCTCACCGAAGACACAAAGGTTGCCTGTTATGCAGATGATATAGCCATATGGCACACAAGTAGCAGCATAGAAAAATCGTAAAAAATACTGAACACATCAATGAGAGGACTGGAGAAGTGGGCAATGGAACACCAAATGACCATAAACCCAATAAAACCAAACCTATGCGTCTTCTCCACTCACAGGGAAAAAGGGATAAATATAGCCACAATATAAGCATAAACAAACAAATAATTGATAAAATTAGAAATCCATAATACCTAGGTGTGATACTGCAGTCCTGGATCTTTCCAGTTGGTCTCGAGGACCACGCCATCGCCATCTCCTAAGCGGCGAAGTACGCGATCTATTCATCGTAGATCGCAAAATGCGTGGTGTCGCTGGAGACCCACTGGCGATTCTCCTCAAACTCTGCAGCGCTGGCAGAGGCGCCATATTCATTGTACATAGTGTATATAATGCATATTATCTTTTTTTTAATAGTGCAGACTGTGTATGTATTGACAAGATGTCAACAAAATTATTTTAATTATTATTGATGAGGAATTGGAATTTTCAGAACACTTAATTAGCACCTCAAATAGAGCTATCAGAAAACTAAACATTCTGAGAAGGCTATGTGGAACAAATTGGGGGGCAAAACCCAGAATTCACAGAACAACATATACCACCTTAATAAGGCCGATAATGGAATATGCAACACCGGTCTGGGCTCCCTCAAGCTCATCACTAAAGTAAGACTAGACAGTGTTCAAGCAAAAGCGGCCAAAATAATCACTGGTGCTGTTTCATCCACCAACAATGAGAAAATTCAGAGAGAATGTGTTCTAGACCTACTCGCTCGAAAGCAGAAGACAAAATAAAAACAACTTGGATCGGCACTTCGAAAACGAGGAACCAGAGGACGAGATCTCTCTGACCACTTGTGGTTTGGTGGATCCGCCCTTTTCTGAGAATGAGGTGAAACTGACGGCTTTCAAGTTCGGGAAAAGGAAATCTCCTGCTCCCGAAGGGATCGATAACACGGTCGTGAAAGCCCTGGTAAGGATGCACCCATCGCTTCTTTCCAGGTTATTCAATAGGTGCCTGGACACTGGTACATTTCCTAAGGCATGGAAGGTTGCCCGAGTAGTGCTTCTCGAAAAGTCTGGTATAAAGGGTAATTCTCATAAGGATTATCGTCCGCTTTCTTTACTAGTGTGTCTAGGTATGGTCCTGGATAGCCTACTAGCTCAGCGACTGAAGCACTGGCTAGAGAGTAATGAGTTCCTTTCCTCTTTCCAACATGGTTTTAGGGAAGGCAAATCCACAATCACAGCTCTGAACGAGGTGTTAGAGGGGGTTGAGATGGGGTTGAATAAGGGTCCTTGGGGCCTCTGGCCCTGGACATTGATGGCGCGTTCGACTCCATGAACTGGAACAAGCTGATAAGTAATTTGATGGACATGGGTTGTCCAGATAATTTGTGCAGATCGGTTCGTGACTTCCTGAGGGATAGACGGATTAGCCTCAGTTTTGGTGGGCGGAAGTTAGAAAGACACTGTGCTAGGGGTTGCCCCCAGGGCTCCTGCTGCGGACCTATTCTGTGGAATATCCTGGCAAACACCGTTGAGCTACTATTTTTAGGAACCTCTGCCTCTCCTGTGTCGAGCCAATCTTGCTATATGCTTCCGGGGCTTGGTGGCGCCGAAACAGGGATCAGAAGGTGGCAACAACTCTAGAGAGAGTGCAGAGGACAGCGGCACTCAGAATCACAGGAGGATATCGCACTACCAGCAGTGAGGCCTTTTTGGTCCTCGCTGGGCTTATTCCCCTGGGATTGAAACTAGAGGATGAGACCACAGACAGAAGATCTGGGAGAACAGGGAAGATGCCCTGGGACTTAAAGCGGGGGCCCTGGAATCGAAGAGGGACCCAAGGAAGCCTCAGCAGTGGTTGCCAAAGTGAAATTGGAGTCCTGGAGGGCCGACAGGGATTGGCACGGAAGTTTTCACTGATGGTAGTAAGTCTGGAACCAATACTGGAGCTGGGGTAGTGATATTCACTAATGGAGAGCTGATCTTCCAAGAAAGTTTAACACTCAGAGTGGACGAATTGGTCTTTTCAGCCGAGCTGGTTGCGATCAGGGTAGCCCTCAGAGTGTGTGCCGAGAAGAACTTCAGCCCGGACCACCTCTATTCAGATTGTATGTCGGCCCTCGTCGCCATCAATCTGGAGAAAGGGCAACTCGCGCATCAAATAATCCAGGAGCTGGAGATGATGACGCGGGCTCCGGAGCTCCCTTGGTTTAGGAGACACAGCCTCTTCGAAGGTAATGAGTTCGCAGACAGGATCGCTAAGGCAGGATGCTTTAGAGGTAGATCACTGAGGACCCCAGTGACCAAGAAAGAAGTTTACGTATAGGAGGATCAGGGAGCACGTCCAGCACTTATGGTTGGACAGATGGAGGAACAGTGTGAAGGAGAGAGAGATATTCAATGGGGTAACAACACCCAAGTACCTCTGTAAGGTAATGTCCCACAAACTCATTAGGGTAGTTCGGGACATGGGCCCTTCCCCAAGTCTCTCCACAGATTTAAAATTAAGAGAAACCCGGATTGCGTCTATGGAGAAAGGGATGTGAATGCACGCCACTACGTCTTGGATTGTCCAAGGGTAGTGGGTGTGCAGGAAGAGAGAAGGAGGGCGAGGGGCGTGATCGAGAGTAAGCTGCTGAGAAATCACAGCAAGCTTCTTGAGAAAGCCCACGACGTGGCAGCTGAGCTTTTCCTCAGCTGTGAGTAAACAGAGTCGACCGGGGGTTGACTTCCGCGGTCCCTGCTGGACACAGTAGATATTTTCCTATTTTGCTGTGATTAAAGGCCACCGGTATAGAAATCCTTCCAGACACGTTGTCTGGGAGGTGGGGTTTCCAGGTACAATGTCCAAGCACTAGCTTGGATACCGTTACTTGGCTTATGAGTTGAACAGAATAGCAGCGAAGGGCATGCTTCGCATGCCGGCTTGTGGACCGAAAGGTCTGGGTGGCCATCTGCTTCTAGGGTGTACCAACTGTGCTTAGGTGGGATCCTCCAGTTATTGTTTATTTTGGCTACTGTTTCTATTTCTTTAAAATTAAGTTTATATTTCTGTAGCAAGGGTTCTTTTGTGCCTTTTTTCGCTAGCGCACCAGCAGCTTCATTGCCTTCAATGCTAACATGTAAGGGTATCCATTGAAGGTGAATTTTTGAGGTATTGAGAGTTTTTGGAGATAACCAATTATGTTCCTGCTTACTTTGTCTCTAAGTTCCCCTGTGTGACTCAAGTGTTGTATGGCACTTCTACTATCAGTAAGAATCCATATATATGTGATGTTTAGTGTTTCTGATGGATTTTAAGGCTTCATAGATGGCTATAAGTTCTGATCTGAAGACTGAGCAAAAATCTGGGTTTCTTCTGTTTATTTTCTCAATGCCATTTGTGGTTTTGATGAGAGAGCCACTGCCAGTGTGTCCCAACTCGTCTCTGCTACCATCGGTATAGATAGTTATTGCATTATCAGGAATTTTATATTTATTATTTCTAATGATAATTGTTTTAAGTATTCTGGATTTTGGTATTGTTTGTTGGTGGGTTCATTTGAAGTGGCATTAAAAATAACATTTTGTTAGTGGTTCGCATGGAGATATTTTTTCAGCTAAATAATATTTTTCCACTTTATATTTTAAAAATCCATTTCTTTTGGCCAGGTGGAGAGGGCCTTTTTTTTTTAGTCTTATATTGGGTTCCCAATTAAGTATGTAATTGAAAGTTCTGTGTTTGTTTTCATAACTCTTGATTTTGTTTATATATTTTGGCAGATTGTAGCTTCTTCTATCCTTTAAGGGCATAATGTCTGCCTCGTAAAGTACAATATTATCAGGGCAGGTATTTCGAAGACCTGTAATAATTCTAGTTGCATTTAGTTGTATCCTTTCCAGTGTTTTTAGATTTGTTTCAGATGCTGTACCATAGATTTGATATCCATATTCCAATATAGGTCTCATTAGAGATGTGTAAGTTAATTTTAGTGTTGTTGCTTCAGCTCCCCATTCTTCCTGAAATATATTTCAAGATTTTTAGTCGGTCTCTTCCTTTTCTAACAACTCCTTCAATATGTTTACTGGAGTAAATTTCTGGATCCAGGGTGTAGCCGAGATATTTAGGATGTTAAATATATTGCAATTGTTGTTCTTTCAGAATAATATTTGGTCTTATTTTGTATAGTTTCTTATCGGTAGTAAAAAGTCAGGTCTCCGATTTTTGGGGGTTAAATTCTAATTTATGTTTATTAGCAAATTTTTCTAGGTGGGAAAGAGTCTTGTTCAAATCTCTTTCAGCTTTTTTCCAGTTAGTGTTGCTGCTCCATAGAATAATGTCATCAGCGAAAAGTCCAATATTGGTTTTATGTGAATTTTTTTCTTCTATGCCTGCAATAAATAGGGTGAAGAGAGTTGGGCTAAGGACTGATCCTTGTGGTAATCCTTGGTACAATTTGAAGGTTTTAGATAGAGTGACATTATATTTGACCCTGATGTATATATTTTTAAGGGAATCATTTATCAAAGTTATAGCTTTTCCATCAATTTTGAAATGTTTGTATAATTTTGTAATTAACTTGTTTTTCCATACCTTATCAAAAGCTTGTGTAAGGTCTAAAAAGCAGCTATGATGTGGTTAGTTGGTTTTTTATTTTGTGCATCTTTTTTTACCTTTTGTGTGAAAAATAAGAGTTGGTCTATTGTCCCATGTCCTTTCCTAAATCCATATTGTTCTTCTGGTAAGAGATTTCTTGTGTCGGGGTGGTAGGTGAGTCGTCTGAGTATAATTTTTTCCATTAATTTGCAGCAAATATTTGTGAGGGAGATAGGTCGATAGTTTTTTGGGTCATCAGCAGATTTGTCAAGTTTTTAATGGGAATTATTGTTGCATTTTTACAGTCTTGAGGCAATTTTCCAGTTTTCCAGGAGTTATTGAAAATATTAAGAAGTCTTTCTTTGCCAAATTTGCCCAAGTTTGATATCATTCGGCCATGGATTCCATCTGGCCCAGGAGTCTTGTTTAAGTCAGTGTTTTCTAATGCATAAGCTAGCTCTTTCATATTGATTTTTTTCATGGAAAATATTGAGTGCTGGTGACATTTTTACAGTCATGAATAATCTTTCGGGCATTTTTTCAACCTTGATTTTACTACTTATTTGATATGAATTACCTAAAAGATTGGCAGCAATTTTGTCATTAGTTGATGGTGTACCATCTGTATTCTTAATCATATTTGTGTTTTCAGTTTGTGGCTGGACTATGTCAATTTGTTTTGCCAAATTCCAAAGTTTTGTATTTGGGTTTCTTGGGTTCAGGTTTTCACAGGTTTGTTTCCATTTTTCCCTTTTCACATTTACGTATAATCTTTTTATTTTTGCAATCACAATGTTCAGTTCAGTTCTACAATTTGTTTGGTTTTGGGTGCACTTTTTTGTAGTTCATTTTTTTAGTTATAAGTGTTTGAATATTTTTTGCCTGGTGTGTATAATTTGGAAATTATTTCTTAATATTACCTCTTGGTATTGCAACTTTGGCTGCTTCAATAATGGTGTTTTCGAAAGATATCATATTAGCCTTTTTGAAGTTCCAGAAATTTTCTTAATTGAGCTAATTTTGGTCTTGGTGCTAATTCCTATCAAATTAGGCAAATGATCACTTCTAAAACTTTTTAATATTTGCTATTTGCATTTGTGGAAAATGTCAGGATAGTAAAAACTTATATCAAGGGCTTGTGCAGTATTATAGCTTGTAGGAATGATGGGTAGGATTCCCATCATTTAAGCAAATGAAGGCATTGTCGTCAAATATGTTTGATAGTATTTTGCCTCTTGGGTTTGGCGTAGAACATCCTCATAGTTGATGTTTGGCATTAAGGTCACCTACAATAATAGTGTTGTCTGTAAGAAATTGAGCCATTGTTCCATCGTCAATAAATGTATTGTTTAGAGGGTTATACATATTGTATATGTTGATGGCTTTGTTTTGATTGAGGTAGACTTTGATACCTTGGGCTTCGAGGTCTAATGTTTGGAATATTAATGGCTATGTCCTCATAGTACAAATTCTTGATTAAAAATGCTAGGCCACCCCCTTTAACAGCATATACAGATGGATCTTCAGACCTTACCCTGAGTAATGGAGGGGCCGGAATTAACATAATACTGCAAGATGGAACAAACATCAAAATCAAAGAAGGAGCAGGACAGATTTCGTCAAACTTCACTTGTGAACTGACAGCTATCTGGAAAGCCCTTGATGTATGCCTTAACCATCCATCCCTGCATCAAGCAGAAGGAATTTTTTAATATACAGCGACTCCATATCCGCTCTAGAAGCTATTCAGAAGGGCAATACTAAAATCACACAGAAAATACACTCGTTACTTACCCAACTGGAACCATTGGAGAATAACTGCATTCTACATTGGATCCCTGCCCATGCTGGGATCGGGAGTAATGAAATGGCATTTGAATTGGCAAAGAAAGCCAGAAAGTTGAGCCAAAGGAAAGAACAAATGTCATTATTTGACACTGATTCTTTGTCAAAATACAAGATAATTAAACAAAAAATAAGAAAAGATCAAAATGCGAAATAAACTCTGAGAGAAAAATGATAAAAACTATAACAAGACTTAGAACAAAACACTATAAAGGAATGACAATACATTCAGATGGCACAAGAACCTATAGGACATGCAACAACTGTCCTGGTGTGGATCTAACACCTACCCACATATTCTCATGTCCAGCAATGGCCGCAGCCTTGCAGAAAATTGACTTAGACCCAGAGCAGCAGCTTTACACACCCAAGATAGTGGATATTGCTGCTACTGTGATGGAGATGCATGGATACATCTAAGGCTCTTTATTGGACACGACAACAACAACAACGGCATTCCAGAGTAAAATAAATTATCAGAGATAGATACATATTTTTCAAATGAATTAAAATAAATATAATCGATACTGAGTGAGAGTTGAATTAAAAATATTAGAAATTTATTATCTTCGGAAACAAACCGTATCTAAAATATCAAATTTCTTTTTGCTACACGTTTAAATTTGCATTTACCTATTTTGCATATCTCTGATTGTATTTGAAAATCGTTAACCAATTCTTCATACTTTTGGCGAGGTGGTGTTTTATTAATTTGTTATTTGAAATTATTAGGGTTCTTTCCTGGTATTCAAAAAGGAAAAATACGTGTCGATCAGTTATATTTTTCAATTTATCAAACAATTTGGTCGCTGAATCTCTGATTCTGGTAGAGCGCCATCTGGCGAATAAAATTGTAACTAAAATCAATTTCGAATTTTTCATTATTTGCCATAAAAAATCCCATTGCATCCTGAACACAATGGTGTTTACCGCATTGCTCTAGCGCAAATATTCGCGGAGTTATTAATTTTTAAAGTTGTGCGGGACTTTTGGATCACCCTGTATAAGAGAAATAAGCAGATTACAAATTCAAATAAACTAAGCTAGAAGGTCCATGGATAAGTAAGGCTAAATAAATACAATTATGAATCAAAGCGGACATTTATGTCTGAACATTATATTCATATAACGACAAATTTACGCAAATACTTTGAGGTAAATAGTGTTTCGAAAAAAAAATTATATGGCGTATGCATTTTAAAAGATATAGCAGAAAAGCTCGGAAGTCATCCTAGTAAACTAAATATCCCCGCGATAACAAAAGAATAAAAAAAATAAACAATTGGATTATCAGAAAAAATATATAAGTAAAATATGCTTAAATATGCCTAGCTAAATCATTCAGACGAATAAAATTAAAAAATATATATATATTGAATCATTATACTTTGGTATAATCAAAAGAAATTAAATTATATGGCCTATACTTTTTTTTAAAAAAGAGATAGCAGAAAAGTTTAAAAGAGTTTCTGAGAGTGAAATCCTCTCGCAGACGCGAGAGGTAGAGTGAATACCCACCTTTCTGTTCGGAAGTCAGATACCAACTGATCGTATTGGCCATCGCCAGTTCCCGCCTAGCGCCTTCACGTGTGTTTCACATGTGTTTCACATGTGTTGTTTCCCCAAATACCTCTATTTCCACCCCCCTACAGATGTGCCCCCCCCCCCCTTTCCAAAGCGTCCCCAGGGGCTCTAAATTTAGATTCTATGGGAAGCCCCGAAGTGTGGGAAAAACATTGTTCTAGGCCTAACTTCGCGTCCCAATATTTCAAGATCCATGTAAAAGGGAGAAATTACTTCTTTTAACATTTGAAATTAGAATCAAAATTACGTACACGCTAAGCACAAAATATAGCTCGTAAAAAAATTGAAAAGATCAAAATAACGTACATGCTAAGTGCAAAATATAGCTCTTAAAATTGAAAAAGTTAAAATAATGTATATACTAAATATAAGATTTCGCATACCAACCATAAATTATCTCCTATAACTCGAAAATTAAAAAAAAATAAAATAACGTGTACGCTAAGTACAAGATATAGCTCATAAAATTGAAAAGGTTAAAAATAATGTATACACAAAATATAAGATAACGCATACCAACCATAAACTATTTCCATTAACTCGAAAAATTGAAAAAGTTTAGATAACTATACGCTAAGCACAAAATATTTATAAATACGTGAAATCGAAGAGGGGGATTGGTTCTTGAGATTCCGGGCTAATTAGCCTATCAAATGTGGTCTTCTAGCCCTACTATGGCTGCAGAACGCGAACTGGTGGCAAGAGATCCTATGATCTGGCAGTGGAGGTGTCATTGCAGGGATGGAGGAAGCTGGAGAGGTCAGGGAAACTGCGCCTTCATCTCCTATAACTCGAAAAATTAGAAAAAATTAAAATAACGTGTACGCAAAGCACAAGATATAGCTCGTAAAATTGAAAAGGTTAAAAATAACGTATACACAAAATATAAGATAACGCATACCAACCATAAACTATTTCCATTAACTCGAAAAATTGAAAAAGTTAAGATAACGTATACGCTAAGCACAAAATATTTATAAATACGTGAAATCGAAGAGGTTAAAAAAATTACGTATACACCAAATATAAGATAACGCATATCAACCATAAATTATTTCTATTAGCTCGAAAAATTAAAAAAAGTTAAAATAACGTATACGCTAAGTACAAAATATAGCTCGTAAAATTGAAAAAGATTAAAATAATGTATATGCTAAGTGCAAAATATATCTCGTAAAATTGAAAAAGTTAAAATATTGTATATACTAAATATAAGATAGCGCATACCAACCATAAATTATCTCCTATAACTCGAAAAATTAGAAAAAATTAAAATAACGTGTACGCTAAGCACAAGATATAGCTCGTAAAATTGAAAAGGTTAAAAATAACGTATACACAAAATATAAGATAACGCATACCAACCATAAACTATTTCCATTAACTCGAAAAATTGAAAAAGTTAAGATAACGTATACGCTAAGCACAAAATATTTATAAATACGTGAAATCGAAGAGGTTAAAAAAATAACGTATACACCAAATATAAGAAAACGCATATCAACCATAAATTATTTCTATTAGCTCGAAAAATTGAAAAATGTAAAAATAACGTATACGCTAAGTACAAAA
This sequence comes from Cordylochernes scorpioides, assembly GCA_030710605.1. Taxonomy (NCBI): domain Eukaryota; kingdom Metazoa; phylum Arthropoda; class Arachnida; order Pseudoscorpiones; family Chernetidae; genus Cordylochernes; species Cordylochernes scorpioides. Next base: position 21,992,370 of record CP092869.1, read on the forward strand.
TATAACTCGTGTCTTTTAACTCGTGAATTTAGAATTAAGATAAGGTACACACTAAAGCAATAAATATATTTTAGGTAGAGACATAATTTCTTATCTCAGGGGCGGGCCTACTTTTCACAAAAAAAAAATATTTTTATTTGTGATTTTTCGGTAATTTCGAGCCCCACGTTGGGCGCCAATGTTACGTCTATTTGTACATGTTGAAATATATTGTATTAATTACTAATTGATAGGCTAAACTCACAAAAAATAAAACCTGCTACGGCAAACACCCAAACAAAATGCAATATTGAATATAATTAATATAAACCTAAATGTTAACATACTTTTTAAGTTTATAAATTTATCCTTAGTATTTCAAATCCTTCAATGTGAAGTTCAACCCCCATATTACAATATGGTACCGAGGGTAAACCTCAAAGTGGATTAACAAAGAAAATTTTTTGATACAACAATATTGTTGGGTTGCTTTCTTTAATGATAAAGTGTATAATCATTACCTTTATGAATTTGAATAATATTGGACATCTGACCAGAGTGAAAAACACATCAAATATGATATATTCAAACACAGAATTTGATTCCCAATGGGGTGTGTATAGATCTCCATGTTATTTACCAATCATAAAAACAAATTTTGAATGTATAGTTTGATATAAAACAAAAAAAAATACAAAATGGTAAAGTTGAAATGCATATGAAGTTTATTAAGACTAAAACTACCTGTAATTTGGAACAAAATTAGGTTATATGCAAGGTAAGGTCTAATACTTTATAAACAGCTCTTTCCTTCAAATTTCATTTTTATACAAGCAGGACCTCTACTTTAAAATTTACTGATGTATATAAAAAAATATAACAAAATAATTTGTATTCTTTGTTTGGAATACACTATTCATGGCGGGAATCGAAGGTTTACAAGATAACTCGACACACCATACAACAAAATTTACAATCGTATTAACTTACCATCGTGTTTTCTTTACATACCAATCTCGGCCCATCTCGCCTCCTCGATTGCTTCATCTCAACTGACTCATTTAAAAAAAAAAATCCGTCCCTCCAAAAATTTATCATCTTCCTTTTTTTTTTACAGAGTAAAAGGAAAAGTAATTTAATTTCGCAGAATATATTCGAAAATAAAATAAAAAATATAATTCATTGGAGTAAAAGAAAATTTAAATTAATAATAAAAAAAAATTCCTTGGGATTTTAATTTAGTAATTTCTTCTTTAAATTTTTTATATTGTTATCTTTAAAAATATATATAATCTATCTAGAATATATATATATATATATATATATGTTATATTAAAATATTTTATTTTAAATTTTATATAAAGGTATTATTTAAAATGTTTTATTAAAATATTAGTTTATTTAAAAATATATTTCATAGATACAAATACTGCTAAATCGACCGCCAGAGGTCATGCTTCCCCTATAAAAACTCGTTGTTGTTCTTCCCCGATTGGTCGACCCAAAACTTTGTAATTATGTAAATAATATTTTGTTTCATTTATTCTTACGCCTTAATCCAGGCAGTACTTTAATCTAATTATGTTTTTCATATAAATCACTTAGCTCAATTAAAGAAATCTCTAATATCCATTATCATTATTATTCTTTCAAAATTTTAGCCACGACTGCACCACCATTACAATAATCCTCAACATGATCAAATATCAAGCAGAAACTCACTCAAAAAACATTTTTTTAAATTAATATAATATATATATATAGTGTAAAAACTATATAAAAAATATAACAGTGATTCCACATTTAAAACTCAAGGAGCAAACTGATAAGAATGATAACTCATATCAAGTAGATTTGATTAGATTAGCAAGCAAAATCTAAATTAATTATAACAATAAATAGTTGTTTAGTTTTATGGTTTAGTTTTGTATTAAAATTATCTTCATTATTTTGATCATTTAAATTCAAATTATAAAATTTGTAAATTGTTATTATTTAGTAGAGAGAGAGAGAAAAAAAAATCCTTTACTTCTAACACATCATCCAGTTAATTATATATTTATAATTAATAACAATAAAATTTAACAACGTAACGTCTTTTGCATCGGCTTTTACACGTCATTTAGACATACTCTAATTCATATATAGAATAATAGAAGTGAGAATATATTTAATATTATAAATTTTAGTAGTTATAGAGAAAAGAGAGAAAGACAGAACCATGCACTTTTAATCAAACTAATAATAAGAAAAAAAAAGTTTTGTAAAGAAGGTAGATAAGATTGTTAGTATATATATATATATTTTTATAATTTTATATTTTATCCTTTTTTTTTTTTTTTAAATGATTTTTTAATTTTTTTTATTTTAAAATATGAATATAAATAGTTGCATTTAGTAATAATCTATAACATAAATTAACTTTTGTTATAAGTTTGGTTATTATGTTTTGAAACCCTATAATGGTAGACCAGACATATACAAAAAAAATTAAATTGAAATAATTATTGGAAAAAGAGATCTGCTGGACCGGGGATTCTCAAATAGAAGTCCAGCTGACATTCCACCCCTAATAGAGAAGGGGTGAAATGTCAGCTGGACTTCTATTTGAGAATCCCCGGTCCAGCAGATCTCTTTTACCAATAATTATTTCAATTTAAATTTTTTTGTATATGTCTGGTCTACCATTAGGGTTTCAAAACATAATAACCAAACTTATAACAAAAGTTAATTCATATTATAGATATATTACTAAATGCAACTATTTATATTCATATTTTAAAATAAAAAAATTTAAAAAATCATTTAAAAAAAAAAAGGATAAAATATAAAATTATAAAAAAATATATATATATATACTAACAATCTTATCTACCTTCTTTACAAAACTTTTTTTTTCTTAATATTAGTTTGATTAAAAGTTCATGGTTCTGTCTTTCTCTCTTTTCTCTAACTACTAAAATTTATAATATTAAATATATTCTCACTTCTATTATTCTATATATGAATTAGAGTATGTCTAAATGACGTGTAAAAGCCGATGCAAAAGACGTTACGTTGTTAAATTTTATTGTTATTAATTATAAATATATAATTAACTGGATGATGTGTTAGAAGTAAAGGATTTTTTTTTCTCTCTCTCTCTCTACTAAATAATAACAATTTACAAATTTTATAATTTGAATTTAAATAATCAAAATAATGAAGATAATTTTAATACAAAACTAAACCATAAAACTAAACAACTATTTATTGTTATAATTAATTTAGATTTAGCTTTCTAATCTAATCAAATCTACTTGATATGAGTTATCATTCTTATCAGTTTACTCCTTGAGTTTTAAATGTGGAATCACTGTTATATTTTTTATATAATTTTTACACTATATATATATATTATATTAATTTTAAAAAATGTTTTTTGAGTGAGTTTCTGCTTGATATTTGATCATGTTGAGGATTATTGTAATGGTGGTGCAGTCGTGGCTAAAATTTTGAAAGAATAATAATGATAATGGATATTAGAGATTTCTTTAATTGAGCTAAGTGATTTATATGAAAAACATAATTAGATTAAAGTACTGCCTGGATTAAGGCGTAAGAATAAATGAAACAAAATATTATTTACATAATTACAAAGTTTTGGGTCGACCAATCGGGGAAGAACAACAACGAGTTTTTATAGGGGAAGCATGACCTCTGGCGGCCGATTTAGAAGTATTTGTATCTATGAAATATATTTTTAAATAAACTAATATTTTAATATAACATTTTAAATAATACCTTTATATAACATTTAAAATAAAATATTTTAATATAAAATATATATATATATATATTATATTAAAAAAGATAAGATTTCTGCTGTATTTTGATCATCTTGAGGATTATGGTAATGGTGGTGCAGTCGTGGTTGAATAATCTTGAAATAAAAATAATAATGATTTTGATCAGTAATTGCTTTTATTGTGCTAATAGAATATATAAAACATAATTTGGTAAAAAGTAATGCCTGTCTTAAGGCGTATAAATAAGTAAAACAAAAGATTATTTACATAATTACAAAAACTTTGGGTCGGCCAGCGGGGAAGAACAACAATCAGTTTAATAGTAGAAGCGTGACCTCTGGCGGTCGATTAAAACAGAGTATTTATATCTATGAAATTATAACTTTAAATAAAATAACATTTTAACATATAACATTTTTAAATAAAATATTTCAATATAATATTTTAAATAATATCTTGATATAACATTTCCCAAATAAAATCTTTATGTAACATTTCCCCCCTGTGAAGAAAATAATATGGGTAAATTAAGAGTAAAGTAATGAAATATAGCTTTAAAAAAGATAAAATGATTAATGGAAAGAAAATAATGTGAGAGGCGATATTCACTTATCATATTGGTTTTTGTATGGCAACCAATAGACAGGAAAGCACAAAATTATATAAATGATAAAAATGTGAATAATAACAAAACAATTGGGAGCAAGTGAAAATAAAAATGTGATAATCCATAATCATATTGGTTTATTGTTAACCAATAGATTGGAAATTACAAAGTATGAATGATGATAACAAAAATATGGGTAAGAGTAAAAATGTGATATTCCATAATCATATTGGTTTGTTATTAACCAACAGATTGGAAAGAGCAAGAAAAATGCACATATATAACATCAAAAATGAGGAAGGAAAATTTAAAGAAAAGATAACATTAAAAACAAAATAATTGCAAAAGTATGTGAATGAAAAATAAAGAAGAAAAACATAGAAAACAATATAAAAAAATAATTGGCAAAGATATATGGAAATGCTAAAAACATTTGATGATTATAAGAAAAAGGCATTTATGAGAAAAGGCAATAAGTTGAGACAAAAGTTTATGTACAAAAAGCAAATGTGAAAACAAGGAATGAACATAAAGATAAATGATTATAATGTTAAAGCTAAAATGAATTAATGGCAAGAATTGAGAATGGTCATTTGAAAAAAAAGATTCAAGGTGAACAAAACAAAAGTTGAAATTTACATATGTTTACCACGGTAAATTTACATATTTGTAAGGCGAAATGAGAAACATATTAAAACATCATGGTATTTAAAAATAAATTTAAAAAGGGGTAAAAATGCAAAATTTTGTAAAACATATTTTGATACAAGATTAAATAGGAAAATAACATATCAAAAGTTAGGGAATTTTGAACATATTGAAAAAGAAAATTGAAAAATATGAAAAAACATTAAAGTTTAGCTAATTTTTAATAAAGAAATTGAATGTGAGAAATATATTAATTTGTTGTTGTTGTCCTCCCAGCCGACTGTTTTACATATAGAATTATAAAAAAAAATGATATGGTGAAAAGGTTTAACTTAAATGCAAATGTTTAAAGGGTATATGGAATGGGAAATATATTTAGGAAAGATATAGAACTAATTATTTGAAGAAAATATGGCATTTTAAAATGATTCAAAGTAGTGGCACTATTTAAATGGAAAAAATATTTAAGAATGACATAAAAGGAATATATGTAACTATAAGCAAATAAACGATTGTAAACTATTGTAAACATGAGTGAGGATTGAAAAGTTAAAATAAACTGCGAAAAATGGTTGATACAAAGTACCTTGAAAAGGATGATGCTGGCTGGAGTTGGCTGTAGATGGAGGTGAATGGTGTTGCAGTGGATGGGTGGAGTCGATTTTCGAATATGGCTGTTTGCTTGTGGAGAATATGTTTTCTTGAATTGGAGCTATGTCTTTTTTTATAGTAGGTTATTTTTGGTTTAAAATGAGTTATTTTTGATTGAAATGAGCTATTTTTGATTGAAAAAAGTTATTTTTGGTTAGAAGATTTGCATATTTGAGTTTGAAAAATTTTGCTTTTGGCATATTGAACACACAGGGTATCCTGTCGACTTATATTATATTAAAAAAGATAAGATTTCTGCTGTATTTTGATCATCTTGAGGATTATGGTAATGGTGGTGCAGTCGTGGTTGAATAATCTTGAAATAAAAATAATAATGATTTTGATCAGTAATTGCTTTTATTGTGCTAATAGAATATATAAAACATAATTTGGTAAAAAGTAATGCCTGTCTTAAGGCGTATAAATAAGTAAAACAAAAGATTATTTACATAATTACAAAAACGTTGGGTCGGCCAGCGGGGAAGAACAACAATCAGTTTAATAGTAGAAGCGTGACCTCTGGCGGTCGATTAAAACAGAGTATTTATATCTATGAAATTATAACTTTAAATAAAATAACATTTTAACATATAACATTTTTAAATAAAATATTTCAATATAATATTTTAAATAATATCTTGATATAACATTTCCCAAATAAAATCTTTATGTAACATATATATATATATATATTCTAGATAGATTAGATATTTTTTTAAAGATAACAATATAAAAAATTTTAAGAAGAAATTACTAAATTAAAATCCCAAGGAATTTTTTTTTATTATTAATTTAAATTTTCTTTTACTCCAATGAATTATATTTTTTATTTTATTTTCGAATATATTCTGCGAAATTAAATTACTTTTCCTTTTACTCTGTAAAAAAAAAAAAAAAGGAAGATGATAAATTTTTGGAGGGACGGATTTTTTTTTTTTAAATGAGTCAGTTGAGATGAAGCAATCGAGGAGGCGAGATGGGCCGAGATTGGTATGTAAAGAAAACACGATGGTAAGTTAATACGATTGTAAATTTTGTTGTATGGTGTGTCGAGTTATCTTGTGAACCTTCGATTCCCGCCATGAATAGTGTATTCCAAACAAATAATAAAAATTATTTTGTTATATTTTTTTATATACATCAGTAAATTTTAAAGTAGAGGTCCTGCTTGTATAAAAATGAAATTTGAAGGAAAGAGCTGTTTATAAAGTATTAGACCTTACCTTGCATATAACCTAATTTTGTTCCAAATTACAGGTAGTTTTAGTCTTAATAAACTTCATATGCATTTCAACTTTACCATTTTGTATTTTTTTTTGTTTTATATCAAACTATACATTCAAAATTTGTTTTTATGATTGGTAAATAACATGGAGATCTATACACACCCCATTGGGAATCAAATTCTGTGTTTGAATATATCATATTTGATGTGTTTTTCACTCTGGTCAGATGTCCAATATTATTCAAATTCATAAAGGTAATGATTATACACTTTATCATTAAAGAAAGCAACCCAACAATATTGTTGTATCAATAAATTTTCTTTGTTAATCCATTTTGAGGTTTACCCTCGGTACCATATTGTAATATGGGGGTTGAACTTCACATTGAAGGATTTGAAATACTAAGGATAAATTTATAAACTTAAAAAGTATGTTAACATTTAGGTTTATATTAATTATATTCAATATTGCATTTTGTTTGGGTGTTTGCCGTAGCAGGTTTTATTTTTTGTGAGTTTAGCCTATCAATTAGTAATTAATACAATATATTTCAACATGTACAAATAGACGTAACATTGGCGCCCAACGTGGGGCTCGAAATTACCGAAAAATCACAAATAAAAATATTTTTTTGTGAAAAGTAGGCCCGCCCCTGAGATAAGAAATTATGTCTCTACCTAAAATATATTTATTGCTTTAGTGTGTACCTTATCTTAATTCTAAATTCACGAGTTAAAAGACACGAGTTATATTTTGTACTTAGCGTATACGTTATTTTAACTTTTTTCAATTTTTCGAGCTAATAGAAATAATTTATGGTTGATATGCGATTTCTTATATTTGGTGTATACGTTATTTTTTTAACCTCTTCGATTTCATGTATTTATAAATATTTTGTGCTTAGCGTATACGTTATCTTAACTTTTTCAATTTTTTCGAGTTAATGGAAATAGTTTATGGTTGGTATGCGTTATCTTATATTTTGTGTATACGTTATTTTTAACCTTTCCAATTTTACGAGCTATATCTTGTGCTTAACGTACGCGTTATTTTAATTTTTTCTAATTTTTCGAGTTATAGGAGATAATTTATGGTTGGTATGCGCTATCTTATATTTAGTATATACATTATTTTAACTTTTTCAATTTTACGAGCTATATTTTGCACTTAGCATATACATTATTTTAATCTTTTTCAATTTTACGAGCTATATTTTGTACTTAGCGTATGCGTTATTTTAACTTTTTTAATTTTTCGAGCTAATAGAAATAATTTATGGTTGATATGCGTTATCTTATATTTGGTGTATACGTAATTTTTTAACCTCTTCGATTTCACGTATTTATAAATATTTTGTGCTTAGCGTATAGTTATCTTAACTTTTTCAATTTTTCGAGTTAATGGAAATAGTTTATGGTTGGTATGCGTTATCTTATATTTTGTGTATACATTATTTTTAACCTTTTCAATTTTATGAGCTATATCTTGTACTTAGCGTACACGTTATTTTATTTTTTTTAATTTTCGAGTTATAGGAGATAATTTATGGTTGTTATGCGCAATCTTATATTTAGTATATACATTATTTTAACTTTTTCAATTTTAAGAGCTATATTTTGCACTTAGCATGTACGTTATTTTGATCTTTTCAATTTTTTTTACGAGCTATATTTTGTGCTTAGCCTGTACGTTATTTTGATTCTAATTTCAAATGTTAAAAGAAGTAATTTCTCCCTTTTACATGGATCTTGAAATATTGGGACCGGAAGTTAGGCCTAGAACAATGTTTTTCCCACACTTCGGGGCTTCCCACAGAATCTAAATTTAGAGCCCCTGGGGACGCATTGGAAAGGGGGGGGCACATCTGTAGGGGGGTGGAAATAGAGGTATTTGGGGAAACAACACATGTGAAACACATGTGAAGGCGCTAGGCGGGAACTGGCGATGGCCAATAGGATCAGTTGGTATCTGACTTCCGAACAGAAAGGTGGGTATTCACTCTACCTCTCGCGTCTGCGAGAGGATTTCATTCTCAGAAACTCTTTTAAAACTTTTCTGCTATCTCTTTTTTAAAAAAAAGTATAGGCCATATAATTTAATTTCTTTTGATTATACCAAAGTATAATGATTCAATATATATATATATATATTTTAATTTTATTCGTCTGAATGATTTAGCTAGGCATATTTAAGCATATTTTACTTATATTTTTTTTCTGATAATCCAATTGTTTATTTTTTTATTCTTTTGTTATCGCGGGGATATTTAGTTTACTAGGATGACTTCCGAGCTTTTCTGCTATATCTTTTAAAATGCATACGCCATATAATTTTTTTTTTTCGAAACACTATTTACCTCAAAGTATTTGCGTAAATTTGTCGTTATATGAATATAATGTTCAGACATAAATGTCCGCTTTGATTCATAATTGTATTTATTTAGCCTTACTTATCCATGGACCTTCTAGCTTAGTTTATTCGAATTTGTAATCTGCTTATTTCTCTTATATATTGGTTTCGTAAAATATTTCTACAGTCATGCCCATTTTAAACATCAAGCGATACAGCAGTATTCATCTATTAATATTTTGCTAACTTTAATGAATATGCAATTTTTTAACTTAGCCTCCTTCGCATTTAGACTAGCATATTTCATTTTTTATGTACGGATATGATATGCATAGGGACCACCCCCATACTTAGTCTATTCTTTTAGTTATAAACGAAAGAATGTCTTCATAAATAACATTTTTTTAAACTTCGTGAAGTTATTGAATATTGTAGCGTAGAAATCAAGCCTTGAAATATCTTAAGATGTAAAAGTATTTATTGATGACGTCACAGCGACGAGTCGACAATTATTAACAGGTCAGCCCCCAAAACTATTTACAGCTAGAGAATCTTAAGCAAGTAAGCAAAGAAATATTTTAAGATGATTTCACAAAACAGATTAATATATATTTTTATAATCTGTTGAATATATTTTCATTGAATAATATTAAATTAAATAATAAAATATTTCTTCGTCACATAGCCTCCTCCTATAGAGAGCATCGACCCGATGCTCAGCAGGAGACTTACGTCGTCAGTCTTAAGAACTAGTACTATGGCCAGGGATATTTTCAGGTGACTGCGGTGGATGTCTTCTTTCAGTTGAGATATCTTCTTCATGAGGACTTGGTAGGTCTATGTTTACGTCAAGGTAGCTTTTTCTCATTTCTACTGTGGTCGGTAAGGAGGGATTTTATAACTTTGCGGCCTCACCTCCAATGTGGTCTATCATCTAGTTTTAATGGCGGGGCGTCCAGCTAGATCTTCTAGCAGGTGAGAAATGTTGTCTGCTTCGACCGCGATATGAAGTAGGGCTTCGGTAGCGAGTGAAAGTTTTCCTCGATGATTCGTCATTGGCGTCCTGAGATTCAGCTCGAGAGTTGTAGGATACCATTGCGTCTTGCTTTCTTTGGAAATAGTCATTTCTCCTTTCCTCATTGTGTCTCTTCCTGTCACGGCAATAGCGGACGACGTGACCTGGGCGTCCGCAGTAGAAACAGATTGGCCTTCCCTCAGTTGTACGCCAATCATTGGTGTCGCGTCTTCCTCCTCGTTTTGGGTATCTAGGTTCAGGGTGCGGTCTTATCGTTTCGGCCTCATATCTAGTATTTAAAAACTGTCGGGGTATTTCCTTTTGAGGGGGACTTCTCCTAGACTTTGAGATTGGCGCCAGGGTTCTTCCAATCTCCTTCTTTACAATTTCTTCGATTGTAGCATTTTTTGGTTCCTCCCGAGGAGAGCCTAATGCCCGCTGTACCTCCTCACGAACAATTTGCCTAATCATAGATGACAGATCTTCTCCGTCATCCTGGTCACAGAGAGAGGCTACATTTGGTAGGCGCTCGTACCTGGTTGGGGTAACTCGCCTACAACGGAGCGCTTCGACACGGCGACATTCTGTAATGAATTGCTCAGTGCTCTGTACATCCCTCGGTAGGAGTGCTTGATAGAGCTCCTCAGCTATCCCCTTCATGAGGTGGGAGATTTTATCTTCCTCGCTCATTTGAGGATCAACCTCTTTGCACAAGCACAGGACATCCTGGATGTAATATTCGGTACTTTCACCTTTTAATTGTGCCCGTGTTTTAAGTTTCTTATCCGCTTGCAATTTTGAATTTTCTCTTTTTCCGAACACATTCTCTAATTGAGATGTGAATTCCTTCCAAGTCTGTATGCTTTCTTCGTTGTTCTCAAACCATTTGAGAGCAGTTCCAGACAGATAAAAATAAACTTTAGTAAGACAAAGGGTTTCGTCCCAATAGTTGTACCTTGCCACACGTGCATACCCTTTTAACCATTTTTGGAGATCTTCACCATCCTCCCCGGAGAAAATGGAAGGGTTCCTTGGCAGATGTTGAACAACGTAGTTGCTTTACTGAGTACCTTCCTTCTTTACATTCATAGAAGTTTCTTCTGGTTCAACAGAATAATTTTTTTGTATTTCTTAATGGGTATCGGTCCAGTCTCTCCACCAGTTGTAGCGTAGAAATCAAGCCTTGAAATATCTTAAGATGTAAAAGTATTTATTGATGACGTCACAGCGACGAGTCGACAATTATTAACAGGTCAGCCCCCAAAACTATTTACAGCTAGAGAATCTTAAGCAAGTAAGCAAAGAAATATTTTAAGATGATTTCCCAAAAACAGATTAATATATATTTTTATAATCTGTTGAATATATTTTCATTGAATAATATTAAATTAAATGATAAAATATTTCTTCGTCACAATATTATAAATATTATGCACATATCATCTTTAAGATTATTATTTTGTTTTTATATCCCAGTAACCCATATCGTGATTTTTTTATCTATTTATCGCAAATATTTACATATCGCATTTTTAGATTATTATGAAACGGACTTATTTATCTCAAAATTTTTTTGTTGACCCGAAAGGTGTATGCCCCACATCTCCAGAAAGAATGTTTAATTTCGTTGCCTCTCTATTCGCTTCCCTTTTAAAGTATTTTGATTAAAAAATAGGTCAACTGAATTCATAGTATTTACTGGGCCTTTATTTCTTTGGCACTTGTAAGCAAATTCCGCCTAATATTTAATTATATATTTAGATTATAGGAACAATTTTGTTATTGCACACATTTGCATACCAGTATCACGATAACCCGAATTGTTTTCCCTGTTAATATAATCCTTCAAGTGTTGAATTTCGTCACCTTTCCATCCCTTTTCTGGTGTAAATTAAAATATAGATATTTGCGTGACGGTACAATACAATCACAATAAAATTTAAAGATGGCGGCTGATGGGACGCGCCCGGCGATCGACTTTCAATCCATGTTTCCTCCAACTATATATAAGATTAAAGACGTTAAAGAATTTATTTTACTCTTAAATCATAAATATCCTATAGACAATAGTAATAAGTCACCTCAGTATGTCATAAATAAGAATTTAGTTTTTTTTTTTTTTAGATGAAATTTCCAACGATTCAATCCCCTCTTCCTGAAACACCTTTCTTTGGATAAGGACAAATAAATGCATCATTATTAGCATCTAATTACAATAAATAATCACCAGCAGAAGGTCTGATCAGATACGATGAAATTTAAGCCCGTATATATTTAGCCTTTTCTTTTATTATAATTTGGCACAGGTATGGATATTCGTTCAGTAAGGATTCTCTAGAAATCATATAAGACAAGTTGAGCATTTATTTCAGCACTAACGGGGAGGGATTGCTTTGTCATGGTATATGTATGAGAATATATAACAACAAAAGTCATGGGTATTCTAATGGTGTGAATTTGAGCATTTCCTTTTAAATTAAAACCTACTTCCCCTTAGAGAAAACGAGAAAGATATTTCAATGATGCTGATTCATTATATGATTTTACAGATTTCTTATAATTATCTTGTTTTATAGAGGCAAGCTTTAATTATCCTCGTGAATCAGACATGAGGTTTCTTTCCACGACAATAGTGTTTAGACATAGTTTTTTTTTATTTTTGTAAAAGGTCTAGACAGTCTAGATCCTGGAGTTAGAGTGGAAATCTAGATAAGGAGGCTCAATCCACTCATCGCAGATAACTCCAGTGATTAATTAAGACAATTTTAACTAACAGGGTGTTCAAAAAGCAGAACTTTAAGGAATTAGTCACGTCAAAGACAATGTTTGCGCGGGGGTCTGGGAGTAATGATAAAAAGGATTACAGTGAACCTACTAATAACAGTTGAATAAATAAATTAGAAAGATCCCATATTGGATACTAACACCAGTGGGAGCAGATACCACTGTGAAATATATAAGTTTTCTTTTTTTTCGGAACCATGCACAAGTTTAACAAGAAACTGACGCCTTAAAGTGGCCTTCTCATTGGGATTGATCGAACTTGCTGCTGATTAGGAGAAGTGTAGTGTGTCAGGCCAGTGTATTAAGAAGAAATGGAGAAGACAGTTGAACTAATAAAATTAACGAAGATATACAAAATTTATATTCCTCCTTGGATTCAGTTAATTTCAATTACCGCGATGAGACGGTATTATAAGTCGGGAGAAAGTTGATTTGGTCGCATAAGGGATGTCCTCCTAGACGTGACAAAGATCACCATTGATATCTTATTGAATACTGGACGGGATTCGCGTGTAATAACCAAGAGACCAAGTGACACCCCAAAGTATCTGGGTGGCGATAAGAGTGACGACATAGTTTAAGTTCAACGATATACACTGGTCAAATATACGATTCCTTCCACATCAATGTTTTGACAACCACTTCATTCTGAGAGGAGCAACGAGTTTTAACCCTAATGTTAAGGTCCTTGGGAGCGACATCTCCTGTTACATAAAGTAAAGACGCATGGCAATAAAGACAATAAAAATTACCTAGATCAACTGTTCTCAGATGAACACTTATGACCTACTAGAAGGGCTTCATTCACCCGCATGAATATGTCTTAGACAAGAGACCTAATTCTATGAGCTAATATTCTGTGAGTTAAGAGTTGTCAACAATGTTAAGCATTTTTCTTTTAGAACGAGGGGAATTGCATAGTCTGATTCAACCAGCGTACAATATTTATAAGATTATACCAAGTTATAGTTAGCATCCAGAACCTACAATTCTGTAAAAGGCTCGCATAATTTCTTGAAGGGGATATTATTCAGCGAAGTTGTAAGACAACCGACTTTTGTACATATATATCGCTATTTTTCCATGATAGGGTTGCCCTATCTCATTTAGTGGGAGACAGTACTAAAGAAGAGTGACTTGTCAAAATTCCCAATAACAACAGTAAAGTGTTTACTGACCAGTCTAGACAGGATTTGTAAGACCGTCGAGACAAGCTTATCTCTTGAAAGGGGGAAGATCAGGGGGAGATAGAATAAGAGGAAATTTCCTTCCTTTCAAGATAGGAGGGTAGGTTGTTAGCTTTTATAAAAAGTGACAGGGGAGGAGTAGATTCCCAGAAAGGACTCCTGAGATATCAAAGTGGACTAGCGTAATATCGTGATTCGTTCCCGATGACGGGTTTCGAGGAAACTCCAGAGGGATGAAAAAGAGTTGAAAGGTGTTAAAAGAGATGGAAATAGATGTGATGAAAAGGGTGTTGAAGGATGTCGAAAATCGACAGAAAGAAATGTTGAAAGGTGTAGCAAGGTGTCGAAGGTTGAATGGTGTTGAAAGAAATATAATGAAAGGGTGATGAAAAGGTGTTGAAGGGAGCTGAAAGAGATGAAAAAATGAAAAGGAGTTGAAAGGAGAGGTGGAAATCGATAGAAAGCGATGGAAAAGAGGTAAAGAGTGATGAAAAGAGTGAAAAAGGTGGAAATCGATGAGAAGTGATGAATAGGGATGAAGAGGTGTTGAAAGCGATGAAAAGAGATGAAGAGAGATGAAGAATGATGAAAAGTGATGAAAGGAGATTAAGAAAAAGGTGGAAATCGATAGAAAGAATTGATGGAAAGTTGATAAAGAGTTTATAAATAGAAGGTAAAGGTTGATAGAAAGACAGTGGGAAAATGATAGGAGAAGGTGTGGTCAATGTTTAAAGAGTAGTTGTTGACTCTACTGTTGCCTTAATAGAACAATTTTGACTCTTATAATCTTTGATAATTTGTTCTAGCCTAGAGGCCAATATTTGTAAATAGCACCAAATATGCACTGAGAGTTTGTATAAGCTGATTTGTCTAAAGTTCAGTAACTGTATGCACTAATTTATATGTATAAGTCCATATTAATTAATATGTTAGGTAATATTAAATAACAAATATGTATTCTCCTTTTTGAGAATCCAGAAATTTTACTTTAAAGAGTTTTCAGTTTTTTTTTTTTTAAGCTACAAATTTGTGTTAGTGTTAGAATGTGATTTTAAAGAATTTTTCAGTTTATTTTTTTTTAAAGCTATAACCTTGTTTTAGTGTTAGAATGTGATTTTAAAGAGTTTTTCAGTTTTCCTTTTTTTTAAGCTACAATTCAGTATTAGTGTCAGAATGTAATTTAAGATTGAAGTGAGTTCAACAGTTTATTTTATTTTATTTTATTTTTTTATTCGAGAGGTTCTGAACTCTGGTTCAACTTTAAATATAGGTAAGGGAACTTAGATGCACTAGATAACTGCTGTACTTGTAACCAATTCCCTATGGGCAGGCTTGGAACATGCGTTGGGTATATTGACACCCTATAATCCCTTGTGTCCAGAGTGCAGTCCAAGGAGAATTTCTAATGAGAGTGTGAAGGGCAGTTGTGATCTAAGAGTTGATAAGTAGGGTAACAAGTGATCTCTGTTGTTAAACTCAAAAATGGTTGGGTATTAAAAGCCCTATGATTCCAGTATCGGGGGGGGGGGGGGGGGGGGGGGGGGGGGGGGGGGGGAGTTTAGCTGAAGAGCAGAGAAAGGAAGACGCCAATAACCTTGAACAGGAAGTAAGGTCGGCAAACACTTGGAGACTTATCCTACATGGCAATGAGGTAAATGCTTGAAGTTCAATTCGCTCCAATTTAAGTGCTAGTTTTGATGATTCATTTGTTTAGCCACCAAGTGTCAAGACAAGAAGAAGAATTTCAAACTATTAGAAGCACAATTTTAATGATAGGTTAGATTTCAGATTTGATTGTTGACAATCAATAAATATTTTATTTATTTACTTATTCAAGTACAGGTAATTTATATAGAGATTTTATGAGGCATTTTCTTTTTGAGTAAACTAGGGCATTAGTCCCCAATTTGTTTTAATTTGTTAATTTTATTCGATTTCACATTTTGTCCTGAAAGATTTTATTATTATTAGGGTTTATTTATAAGATTAATTATAGTACTTTGGCATTTGTAGCAATTTTTAACTATAGTATGTATGCAGTCTGTGAATGAGATATGTATGAATCGAATGACTAATGATTGTTGTCAAAGTTAAAAACTCTTAATTTTTTAGACCAAAGGTACATTAGAATAGTGTTAGGGATTTTAATAGGTTCGAATTTTAATTTTGATTTCTTTATTTGTTAGGATCGGAAGCCTCACAGGACTATACAACTCGATCAATAGGAAGATATCCGCTCCTTTTGTTAGGCCTCCTTTTAAAAGAGTATAAGTATATATTTTTTATTTGTATAAGTAATTTTTTATTTCATTATATCAACTTGAATCCTAAGGGTCGTAGATAATGAT
The DNA here is from genome assembly GCA_030710605.1 of Cordylochernes scorpioides. Lineage (NCBI taxonomy): Eukaryota > Metazoa > Arthropoda > Arachnida > Pseudoscorpiones > Chernetidae > Cordylochernes > Cordylochernes scorpioides. Next base: position 22,008,952 of record CP092869.1, read on the forward strand.
CATGTCTCGATTCTCAGACTGGAAGTTTGCGGGAGGTTATGATCAGACCAAAAAGCCTACAAATCTTCTCCTCACGAGAGGGAACGGAGAGGTATCAGGTGAACTTGGTGCTAGGTGGGGGATTTAGTTGCCAATGTCGTAAAGCCAGAGGCATAGCGACAAACCTCGGATAACCGATCTTACATCGTAGTTTTCGACGCTTTAAGCGTGGTTGGGATGAGGGTGATTCAGAAGGGAGGTTGGGAGAAATTGGCACGTTAGATGCTCTTCTATATATTGCGCAGCTTGGAACCAATCCTCTAAGGACAAACTTGGAACCTGCGGTGGGTAAATTTGAATTCCCTATAATTCCTTGTTTCTAAGTCAAAGTCCAAAGGGGGTTTCTAATGAAAGTTAACAATTAGAGCAAATAAGAGGCAAGTTACGATTAGACGAGGCGATTCCGTCTACAGATTTTAGGTACCAGATAACAAAGTGACAGATGGACTGTCCAGATTCTTTGTGTTTTAATCGCCCCAGGCTAGCAAAGGTAATCACCTAGTAAAGACTATTGTCTGCCATACTTTTAGTTAGAATGAGTTCTAGTCTAAATACCAATTAGTAAGTAGAAAATATATTTTTTTAATGAGAGCAACTCATTATATAATAAGAAAAATTTTAAATTAGTAGGACAACAAAAACGAACTTCAGAGCAGATTGCCAGAACAGGCCAATACAGTATTCCAGACTTGAAGAAGGAGGAAATTTAAGGGAAGATTGAATATCAATTTTTTTTTGGGCTGAGAAGTAGCCCAGAACAGTAAGTTTTTATTTTTTTTTAAACAAAGGGTCAATTTGCAGAGAGATATTAAGAACTCAAGTGTGAGAAGATATGTCATAAGGTAGAAGTAAGACATAGGTTGTTAGTCATCAACATTTATCCTCTTTGAGGTTAACAATATGTATTTTATTAAAGTGAATTTTATTGGTTTAAATATATAAGTACACATTCTATAGATAAGTGGAACAATGGATAATAGTGGTTGACAACAGTGATCAACTACAAACATAGAGAGGTAAGGTTGTCACCCTAGATAAGGTAAATTTGGAATAATCTGGTTTAGAGAATCATTGACTACTAGGATTTATTTTTCTATTTTACTACCATCATGGTTAAGAGAGGCGGAAAACACGCCAGACACGCACACTCCCAGTGACAAGTTAGTAAGAACAAACTTTTAATTAATACATGTTTATTTTGGAATACTCGCGAATGCCCATGACCCTCAGTGCATATTTATTCTTCTGATATACAGTAGAACTTGGATAATTCGAACTTCTTTAATTCGAAAAACCTCTTTAATTCGAATATTTATCTTGGTCCCTAGAATTTCCTATAAATAGAATTTCCGTTTTTAATTCGAATTTTTGGATAATTCGAATTTTTTTATGGTCCCTTGGGGTTCGAATTATCCAAGTTCGACTGTATTATCTATTCAGCAATATACCATTTACCATGTATATTTTTTTCACTAATTATATTTATGTATATTTATATATAGATAAGGCACAATTTGGATTATAGATTATAAACATAGGATAAAGGGACCAAATCCAAATAAATAAATAGTGTGTGACATTTCAGTAACAGCGTTGTTACCATCTTCAGACAAATGTACTGAATGAAGAATTTAACCGCAGCATTTTTTTTTGTTTATCATTGTATATCTTCTATATCAACGTCATTTCCTTTCTATATATATCATATTCATTCTTTTTTTTTGGTTTATATCATTCCCCTCGTTATTTATCATATTGTTATTATTATTTAATTTTATATACCACTTTAATATTTTTTTTTGCCTTATATTACCTTATATAATTTTTTTTTTATCATTCGTGTTATAACATTACCTCATGTACTTCATTACATTTAGTTAATAAAGAATTTATAAATATATGTTTTAGGAATTGGACATATCTACGTTAACACACACAATTCCTTGGCGCCCATATAACTATCTTTTATCTGGAATGGTCTAAATGTCTATTTGTACAGAACCTGGGTATAGACCACTTCCCCCATTTTTCCCCCTATGAGGACTGCAGCAGGGAATGTATGGACTTACTTCACAACTAGACCAAATTCTATGGCATACAGGCAGCGAAAGATGGGCTTAGTATAATGCCCAATAAATGGTAGGTATTGAGAGGTATAAGAGGTATATAAGAGGTATTGAGACAAGTTTAAAGAAAATAGAAAATTATAAATATCAAAATTATTTTTTTTTTAAATAAAATGATAAATATTTCGCTACAATATTTAAAAGCCAGGTTCCTGGAGCATAGATCGCCAACTACCTGGAGGAAAATACAAAATTGCTCGAAATAAATTAATTTAATAATTCTGTAATATCGAAAAAGAATTATTATGATGGTGATAAAAGATTGGCTAAAATAATATCTATATTACAAAAGTTGATACTGACAGAATATTGGCGAGCAGGCTATTCATAGTTATTTATTTTTAATTAAAAGGCATATATTGCATGAAAATATTTGGTAAAATATTTGTAAAATAAATTATATTTTGATCCAATATATGCCTTTTTAATTAAATATTTATATAAGTATTGCTCTATTTCAAAATAGTTATTTATATTATAGGGCAAAACTTATTTGTATTCCCACAAAGGTTGCTTTGTGTGTGTGTGTGTTTTTTTTTTGTGCGAAAAAAGCGCCAAAAAAAAAGTTATAATATAAAATTTACAACAGAGTATATGATTTTTCAAGGCGTCCAGATACAAATTGGAATTGTAAACAAAAAAAAAAAAAAAGGAAAAATGCCAGCCTTTTATTAACCCTAAACATTATCATTTTTAAAAAACAATTGGTAATTTAAAAGCCTCAAATAAAAATATTCTTCTTGCATTTAGAAGTAAGTTATAACATTTTTTTTGTTTATTATATATATATATTTTGAAAATTGAGCAATCCATAGATAAATCTTTAATTAAAAAGGCATATATTGGATCAAATTACAAAACTATTTTAGAGGCGTAATATTCTTTTTAAAATAAAACAATTTCTACTGTCCTTACTGCAATGGAAAAAATTAAAGGGAGGGCCTGGCTCATCAGTGGTGAACCCTCCCAGCGGTTTCGCCAGTTTAATCTACCATTGCAATGGAAAAAATTAAAGGGAGGGCCTGGCTCATCAGTGGTGAACCCTCCCAGAGGTTTCGCCAGTTTAATCTACCATGGGGGGGTTCACCACTTAATTTTTTCCATTGCAGTAAGGACAGTAGAAATTGTTTTATTTTAAAAAGAATATTTCCCCTCTAAAATAGTTTTGTAATTTGATAACAGATGGCGCGCTAGTGTATCATATATTGGATCAAAAAAATCATTTATTTTACCAATATTTCAGCTGGCTGAACGCCAACCTTTATCGAGGTGTTAAAACCTTTTAAAGTGTGTCAACAACAACTGACACACTTTAAAATATTTTAACACCTTGATAAAGGTATTTCAGCCAGCTGAAATATTGGTAAAATAAATGATTTTTTGATCCAATATATGCCTTTTTAATTAAAAAAATTATATATATATATATCTATTAAATGGCATATTTTGGATCAAAAGTAAAACAAACATTTTATTTAATACAAAAGCCAATATATCAATAGACTATATGCCTAACTTCGTCAGGGCTTTTCTTGTTTTTGAACTGCTTTGGTTCATCACGCGATGCCTTCACGCGACGATATATAGATAGATAAATATTTTCAACTAAAATTTAAAATATATACACACAAACAAATATAAATAAGAATAGACTACATATGTACATTTATAAAAATTAAAAGTTAATATATGATTCCTAATAAGTATAATAAATAAGAATATAACGGAGGGATGTCAATTTTTCTATTGATACTGTTGGTATCTTTCATTGAAGTCCAACTTTCTAAAAAGAGCCTTGAATGTTTATCTTTAATGTGTTATATATAATTTGTTTTTACAAAATTTGGTATATGGTCCTGTTTGAGTGCGTTATCTACTAAAAGTGATAATGGGCTATGGTTTTTAAAAGCTGTTTTGTGTTGATTTATTCTTTCTTCAAGAGTTTTACCGGTTTCTCCTATGTAGGTTGCAGGTAGGGCCTCCAATCCCCAAATCCCGGGATTCTGCTCGAAAAATACCCGGGATTACTGGTTTGTGCATGAAACCCAGTGTGTGTTACAACTGATGGGTGCGCAATGATAGTAAAATTGGGTCACATTATTGGTCCACTGCAACAGCTCTGCTACGCGCATGGTCTCCATCCGGCTGTGATGTATGTACTTTATGCTAAGAAAAAAGAGAGGGTTGTTCCTGAATTTGTTTCCGCAACAGTAAATGAAGCAGAATCTGACAGGATGACGAGGATGACAATGAGGACACTTCTCCATTTAACGTTAACCTAGAGGTAGCATATCCCTCATTCCCTGAAGCAATTTATCCATAATCTCCAGTATTTTCAAAGAAAAATATAAATGAAGTGACAAAAAAAGCTCGTGTGGTTGTGAAATTGTTCAAACGATCGCCGCTGAAGAACGATATCTTACTGAACTACATGCGGCAAGATAATCGCATTTCCACCAGTATGTGTCTCATTCTCGGCTGCAGAACACGCAGGGATAGTTTATTGAACATGTTGGAGAGACTTCTCAGTGTGAAGTCAGCGATTCAGAAGGCACTAATAGATGTGAATGCAAATGTCCGTCAACTGATGTAGATTTTGATATCATGACGCAAGTAATTTCCGCACTGAAACCATTTCGGGCAGCTGTGGCGGCTATCTGTAGACGCGACGCTACTCCTTTGACTGCAGAAACAACAGTAAAGTTTCTTCTAGAGGAGCTGCAAGCACAATCTCATTCTCTCAGCAAAGATCTGCAAAAATCTTTTCAAAATAGAATTTTAAAAGAGCGATGCAATAAAACATCTTTAGTCCTTCAATATCTGCACAATCTGCAAGCACAGTTAGAAAAAAAAAGAAGATGGTCAAAGACTTTAGCCTGAAATTGCTTTTGCGTCTTAAACCGTTACAGGAACAAATGGCCGAAGTAAGAATTCAGGCTGATAATTCGCAACTTCCTCGGAGTTTACAAGAACGCCATGAGCCATCACAATCGAATGACCTTCTTACAATTGAGCGCCGATTGCAAGAAGCTATTGAGGCTGCCTCTTCAACTTCAATTGCAATACCTACACCAGACTCCGCATCCTACTCAACTATGATTAACCACGAACTTAATATTGCTGCTCAGTTAGGCAAACGAGGACCCCATTTAGAGAGTGTGTATCAATACTTGCTGACAATTCCTCCAACATCTGTGGAATCAGAAAGAGTCTTCTCCTCCTCTGGATACCTATGCAATAAGATACATTCTAGTTTGCATGATGAAACTCTTTACAAATTATCTTTCCTACGCTCAAATATTTCTCGAAATTAAATTTTTATTCTTTAAATAAAGTAATCCTTGGTTTTTAAAATGGTGCTGTCTTCTTTCTAAACATTAATACATAGTTGGGCAAAATGCAATAATGATTACATTTTCTATAATCACAATTGCAAATAATCATGATTACATTTGCTATAATTACCATTACAAGTAATTTTAATCACAATTGCTATCATTATATATAGAATTACTAGTAATTATGTTTACATTCTAAAGCAATTATTTTTTTTGCAAAGTAATGCATTGCAAAGTAATTGTAATTACAAGGTAATATATTACTTTGAATGGATTACTGCCCAACATTGCATTAAGAGATGTGGTCAAAGAGTTCCAAGAACAGTAATCTTTTTCCAGATGTGTGTACAGTAATTAACAGATAATTTTAAAACTGTAACCCAAAAGCAATGATTTAGTTCATAAGCAGGCACAAAATATATGGCTTTCAGGTTGTTTTCATCGAAGTAAGTGCCACCTCATTGGCACTATATAAAAAAAAAATAAAAATATAACGAACAAAACGATATACCTCTTGCCGTAGAAAGAAGAAATTGTTTTTAAATCCCGGGATATCCCGGGATTGAGAAAAAAGCAATCCCGAATCCCGGGATTGAAAATATGTACCGAGATTGAAGGCCCTAGTTGCAGGGCATGTTTTGCATGGAATGCGATAAACTATGTTTGATTTAAATTCATTATTGCCATTATGTTTAGTTTTGGGGATGACATAGAATTTCTTTTAGATTTGCTGTGGTTTTGTACAGGGTTTTAATATTGTAATTTTTAAGTATTATTATTATTCTTTCAATGTCATAATTGTATGGCAGTGTGCAGTATTTATTCGATTATTCACTATTGTTTGTGGGATCGTTGGTGGGTCTATATATAGTAAAACCCCGCTAATACGAACCCTGGATATAACGAACCTTCCCTTATAACGAACCCACGGCGATTCCCGATTCCATTCCATTGAAAATACCATCTTTATAACAAACTTTGCGATTTTTAGAACAAAGAACTACCCCTATAACTAACCTATTTTCAGTCCCAAAATAATAAAATCTATTTAAAATACTATGCTTATAACGAACTTAAAATTGTAATTTAAAAATAATCATAATAAAACAAAATTTTGAGCATGTTTCAGCTCGCGGATCGCGATTTCAAAACAATAAATTTAGCGGCATTGTTTGTTTTGATTTTTGAACTTTATTTTTGCTGTATGTTGTAAAAAATTTTACACATTATACTTTTTATTAAATAAAATATTTTTGCATCAATTAAATTTGAAATATCAAAAATGCAAATGGCTTCCAAAATGAAAACAAAGGCATTTTAAAAACAAAAACGTTATTTCTATTTAAAAAAAGTCCATTTTCAGAACTTTTAAAGTGAAACAACACAGGCAAAATGTTAAGAACATATTAAAATAAGAAAAAATAACTTTCTATTATAAAAGATAAAATATAAGGCTATTAAAAAATGTTACAAAGAGGAATCAACCTCAACTTTTGCCGCGATCTCGATCGTGCGTTTTAGGACTTAAAAAAAAAAAGTCCAAATAAACGGACCCGTTGTGAAACAAAAAATATTTTTATGCCATTAACTATGGTGATTTTAAAGTCAGCAATGTTTTGCATGACAGGTTAAAAAAAAAACGAAATCTAGACCTAGAAGAATATGTGGAAACATGAAATGGAATAAAAACACTAACTTTATTTGAATGGTGCAATGCTTGAAGAGTGCTTTGAAACAACAAGGTATTAGAGCCATTTTTTCAAGTAAACATTGTATTATATAATGTGATAATGATGTTTTAAAATCATTTTTATATCTTTGAATATATATTTAATAAAACTTTGCCTAGGATTTGTCTTGATTTTTAAATTAGACATAGAGGTACATGTATGTTAATGATAAGAAGAACCTATCATTTATAATGATTTCTTTTATTATTTTTCATCTACATCTACAGTCCTCCGCTCTGCCAACTGAGCTATCGAGGGATTTTATTATTCAGTAATAATGTAAGGAAATTGGTCAATTAAGGGAATTAAAACAAAGTGACCACTATTAAGAGGCAGCCTCTTCTTGTGTGTATGGCCATCCTTTAATTATACGGTCTAAAAATTTTGAAAAGTAAAAAAAATTAGCCAAACCGTGGCTATAGTGAACCAAAAGCTCTGTCCCATTGGGGTTCACTATAGAGGGATTTTACTGTATATGTTTCTTGATGAAATTTGGAGGGTATTCATTATTTTTCATCTCATTGTAAAATATGTTTTGTTCAGCTTTATTATTTTTAATATTTGAGGAGCAGTGGGTGGAAATTCTTTTTGAAACTGTTTTTATAACGGATATTTTATGATTAATGGGGCCAAATGAATTAAAATTTAGATATTTGCCTGTATGTGCTGGTTTTCTATATATACTGGTTTCTATTTTGCTATTTATTCTGGTAAGCTTGATGTCTAAGAATTCTAAAGAGCTGTTATTTTCTATTTCAAATGTAAAGGTTAAAAATGGCTTTAAACTGTTGAGGAAGGTTAGAATATTGTCGAGCTTGCTATTTTGACTTATGCAAATGATGTCATCAATATATCGTTTCCAAGCTATTTGAGATGTTTGGTTGCAATGATAATATTGTCAAAATTATTCATATAAATATTGGCGAGGGCAGAAGAAATTGGATTGCCCAATGGAAGGCCTTTAATCTGTCTATAATGCTGGTTTTTGTAACTGAAATAACTGAAGTATAAACATAGATCGAGTAAGTCTTTAAATGCTTCCTTGGAAATTGTTAAATTAAGTTGTGGATTGGTGTCTATAAATTTTGAAAATTCACTGATGGCTTCCTTATGTGGGATCGACGTGTAAAAAGATTCAACATGAAATGAAACCATGTGGTAATTTTGGGGTATCGCTATTCCTTGCATAACCTCTACCACTGATGTGGCGTTCTGAACGGTGTTGGGGAGAAATTTCTGAAACTGCAAAATTATTGTTGCGAGATATTTCGCTAACGGATAGTAGGTGAACCGGAGTAAGAGACTATGGGACGAAGTGGGTTATTGGGTTTATGAATTTAAGGTAAACCATAAAATATTGGTAGATCACATTTTGATGCTTTGATTTTTTCAACAACTTTGTTGTCTAATTTGTGCTTGCGTTTTATTCTATTCAAATTTCTGTTGAAATCTTTTATCATATTCTGTAGAGGATTAATAGTTGAAAGTTTGTATATTTCTTTTTCTTGAAGTAATTGCTGTATTTTGCTGTCATAGTCTGCTATATCCATTATCACTGTGTTTTTACCTTTGTCTGAAGGAGAAATTATAATATTATTATTTTCTTTTAAGAAATTGATGGCTTTTCTTTCATCATGATTTATATTGGTCTTGTTCTGGCAATTCAGATTTTTCAGAATAGGAATGACTTCTGTTCAGATCTTTTCCTTGTTTGATTCTGCAAGGTTTTTGATTGAAGTCTCTATCGATGCAATTGTTCTAGGTATATCGAGTTTCTGGGAAGGAACAAAGTTGAGGCCTTTGGATAGTAGAGATATGGCTTCTGGGGGAATGGATTGTTTCGAAAAATTTATCACATTGTTATTAGTTGTGCTTTGGATTTGGGGTTTGTGACTCCATTTATTCAATTTTTGCAATTGGCTGTTGCGTAGCTTCGTTCTTATATTTACACATTTCTCGTCTATATATTCTACTAGCATAGTAAAAAGAGAATCGTCGATTAGGTCTTGAAGCCTGGGTATGAGTGCAATGATATTTAATTCTATTTCATTTATATTATAGTGACAGTTCTTGATCCTTGCATTGGTGAGTTTTTTGCAGTTTGTAACAATATTTTCCGAGAATAGTTTGTGCAGACAGGATCTTTTAGAATAATGGAAGAAGGGATTATCTGTCTCGAAAGGCATTGGTGATTGAACGCTAAATGTTGCTACCAGTGGTTTAGCAATAATCACAATTTTTCAAATCTACTTGCTTGCTTTAAAGCTTCATTGCCATTTTTAAAGTGTTATTATTTATAATAAAAATGTTTTTATTTAATTTTGTTATGGAAAGTTCGAAAGGCAGTGTGAAAATTTATACGATGACCGTTTACATTTGCCCAAATATTATTTTGATGTAAAAACACATTTTTTTTAAATATAAAAAGTGAATATAAAAATTGAAAATCTCAGCACAAGATTGTTTTGTGCTTGTTATTAAAGTTTAAAACACATTTAAACTTGATATATTTTATTCAATGAAAATCAAAATTACATAACCATCACAATTAATTACATATAACTACATAACATTAAGCCAACTATTTTCAGTTTTGTTTTCTTCACCAGTCCATTATTTTTATTTTCACAGACTAAATTATGATATTAAATTATAAATGAAATATTATGCAAAACAAATAAACAACTATATACATCAATTCCTCCTCTTAGGCTTGGCCCCTCTTTTTTATTTATTTTTCAAAATAATTTTTTAGAGAATCTCTGTAGACATCTGCACTTCCTCTGAGGGTACCTGGGGTTTGTAACACTTTTCTCCTCTGAGATTGGAGTTGGCACACATTCATCATCATCCATATACCAGGCAACATTTTTTAAATGTAGTTTTGATGAACTTTTTTCTTTGTGTCACCATGTTTTATTAAATAAACATTCCTTCCTAGTATTTTAATTATCTTTCCTGTATACCATGAGGGATAATTATTAGTGATCCATCTAAATTTCACTCTCATCCACTTTAAATCTACCGTTAACACAATAACTTTTTCTTTTGACAACACAGAAAGTCTTGATATGATCTTTCTTCCAAGAAACAGTTCCGCTGGTGATGTTCCATTTCAAATATTCACATATGTCCTTATAAAGAACAAAGCCCTCCTACAATTTCTCATAAAATTTATACAAAAATATGCACTTCAAAAACTTCAACCCATGAAGAAAATGAATCTACTGTTAGTAAAAACAGTTTATTTTTGAAATTGAAATAGACCATGTGAACACTCCTCCACGGTCCTGTGTATTTAGGCCAACTCTTAGTCCTTTGATGAGACCAACTTTCATTAGAAAGACAAGTTCTACAATTTTTTGTAATTATTTCTATTGAAGAGTCCATGCCGGGCCACCAAATAGATGAACGAGCCATCAATTTCATTTTATTAGTCCCTGCATGACTCTCATGTAATAATTGAAGTACCTTTTCATGTAGACTTTTGGGAATAACCATTCTATTCTCAAGAGTCACCTTGTCCAGATTATTTACACATGGCGAGTTGTAATGCTGGAGTGGCCACCCGAACCTTACAGGAAGGCAGTTGTTGGGTGTTTGGCTGCAGCTAGCCATTGGGTCCAGGTCATCGGATTCGGTGGCTGAGGTCACCTTGATTTTGAACAATTTCTTGTATAGTTGAATTTGATGATTTTTGAAATTGCGAGAATAGTATTGTCGCAGAGTCTTGATAAATCTCTTCTATATTAGGCTGGTTGAGATCTTCTTTGAGGATTTTGATTGAAAGATTGAATGGGGCTCCTATAGTTTTTTTGCTTATCCCTAGTACACGTGGTACAGGCCATGATAATCATGGTGGGTAGTTAGCGACTGCTTTTACTGTAAGCGCACCACATGTCTACCCATGTGAAAAGCAGTTCGACTTTGCACTTACAAATGTGCCAGAGCCCCGTTTGGTTACTTGCACTCGCTGGTAGGGTTGGACTTGTGCAAAAATCAGGGCCATTGGAGCTTTTTTTTTTTAACAGAAAAAAAATGTCCAATGCGGGAATCGAACCCGGGTCATAGTGGTCGAAAACCAAACGGTTTAACCAGCCTTCCACCGGCCCCCCTTTTTTATTTTGGAAGCCATTTTATTTCAAAATTTTTGAGTACAAAGATGTTCTATTAAATAAAAGTATAATGTGTAAAAATTTATACAACCCACAGCATAAATAGAATGGAAATGAAAACAAATAAATCCGCCAATTTTTTGTTTTTTAAATCACGATCCGTGAGCTGAAACATGCTCAAATTTTGTTGTTTTCAATTTTTTTTAAATCACAATTTTAAGTTCATTATAAGCCTAATATTTTTAATATATTATATGATTTTTGACTGAAAATAGAAGAAAGAATATAGAAACAAGAGGCTATAAACCCTGGCACGAAGTTCAAGATGCCAGAAGAGAATCCAAACCATACACCTCGAGGAAAATGGATGAATTTCGGACTCCTGATAATATTCCTATATGCTTTCACTGCAATAGGCCTGGACACGTGGTACGATATTGCAGAGAACGTCGTCGGCAATATCAGGAAGCTAGGGCAAATGAGTCTATAGAGTGCAACAAACAAGGACGAACCTACTACAACCCAAATTTTTTTTACCGCCCACAATACTCTTCGAATTCTGAGACGAACGACGACAACTTCGGTGTCACGAATCGACGTACTCCCCCAAGAAGTTCATCCCCATACCCAGGACGTGGAAGGTTTGGAATAGAAAGAAGACAGTCCCAGTCGCCCAGCAGACGTTCAAGCCGCTCTCCTAGGCCAGTTAACTGGGAAAACTAAGTCGCGCGACCCTCAAGGGAGGTGAGGTCGCCAGTGACGTAAACCCTCCATCGACGAAAGCCGACCTAGATTCTAATTATTTAATGGTAGTTATTAATGGCAACAAAGTGAGAGCACTAGTTGATACAGGCGCTTCGTACTCTGTAATATTGGATGCATTTCGTCGAAAGTTGAACATCGTGATGTTTAAAGGTCCACGAATGACGTTGAAGGTTGCGAACAAGAAATTTGTGTCTCCTATTGGAAAGTGCATCGTAAAACTTGAAATAAGCAACTTCATGCAACCGTTTGAGTTTCTAGTACTTTCGGGTTGCAGCCACGATGTTATCCTGGGCTGGAATTTGCTGGAAGCGTCAAGAGCAATAATTGACTGTGGCCGATCTGAAATTGCCTTTTCAGAGACGATTGATGATGAGTCTAGAGATTCTTTAAAACGCTTTTTTGTCGAAGAGGAATACATCGTGCCTCCTAAATCTAGTAAAATGATAACTGTCTCTACGTCCGAAGTTGCAGGGAGAAAGAGTATGATAGCTGAAGGTTCCAGGAAACTGCTCTTGGACAGAGAAATATCAATCCCAGCGTCACTTATTACAGTGCTACACGGTAAGGCGGAACTATGGATAACCAATTTCAGCACTCAGACAAGTCTGATTCCCTCTGGAATGTGTGTTGCCTATTTTTCGGAGATTGATGAGTGTGGCATTTGCTCAATCGACGATTCCCAACATCCCGCCGAAAACACTCCGCCGTGTGATCAGTCTAGCGTCGAGATAAATATCGAGCGGTGTATTGCTCCAGAACGTGCGCCCGAGGAAAAACAGGAGCTGCTAAAACTAGTCAATCATTATGCAGAAATATTTGGTCCAGTTATCACCAGTAGAAAATCTCAAGACTCAATAAGGCATTGCATCATCACAGGTGATAGTGCACCGATAAGGCGTATGCCCTACAGAGTGTCCCCAGCCGAACGTAGGATAATTCAGAATGAAGTTGATAAGATGATAGAGGCAGACGTCATTCAGCCATCGGAGAGTCCGTGGGCATCACCTGTCGTCTTGGTGAAGAAAAAGGATGGTTCTTGGAGATTTTGTGTAGATTACAGAGGACTGAACAAGATTACTAAAAAGGACGTCTACCCTCTTCCCCGAATAGACGATGCTCTGGACTGTTTGAGAGAAGCACGAATGTACTCGACGATGGACCTGAAAACGGGTTACTGGCAGATTGAAATAGACGAGGAAGACCGAGAAAAGACGGCATTCATCACACCAGACGGACTTTTTGAATTTAAAGTGATGCCTTTTGGGCTTTGTAATGCCCCCAGAACATTCGAGAGAATGATGGACAGCTTGTTGCGGGGGCTCAGATGGACAACATGCCTTTGTTACCTAGACGACGTCGTTGTCTACTCGACCACCTTTTCTGAACATCTCTCGCGTTTAGGCGCTGTTCTGAATTGTTTCAGAAAGGCTGGGTTGCGACTCAATTTAAGAAAATGTTGTTTCGGAGCTGACCAAATAAAAATTCTCGGACATCAAATAGACCAAGATGGAGTTAGACCTGATTATGAAAAAATAAAGGCCATCGCTGAATTCCCGACTCCGGCGAACTTACAACAGCTGAGAAGTTTTCTAGGGTTATCGTCATACTATCGAAGATTCATTAAAGGCTATGCCGACATTTCAAGACCACTCAACGAGCTTTTATGCAAATCATCCACATTTAAGTGGGAAGAGAAACAAGAAAATTCATTTGAAAGCTTAAAGCGAGCCCTCTCCTCAAAACCGGTCCTAGGGCATTTCGACGAGAGCGCACCAACAGAGGTACATTGCGACGCTAGTGGATTTGGAATAGGGGCTATTCTGGTACAGATTCATGTAGGGAGAGAGAGGGTTATCGCTTACGCATCTCGTACTCTAATAAAGGCCGAGCGGAATTATTCCACTACCGAGAGAGAATGTCTGGCAGTCGTATGGGTGATCGGCAAATTCAGGCCTTATCTATTTGGACGTCCGTTCAAGGTGGTAACCGATCACCACTCATTATGTTGGTTGGCGAACTTGAAAGACCCTTCGGGTAGACTGGCTAGATGGGCTCTTCGGCTGCAAGAGTACGACATCTCAATCGCCTACAAAACTGGAATGAAACATCGGGACGCTGATTGTCTATCCAGAAATCCTATAAAAGACAAAGTTGACGAAATGTATGATGATTTTCCATTTTTGTCAACCATTATGAACATCAAAGATGAACATAAACAGGATCCCTATATTCTGAAAATTCTTGATGGGTTGTCAGACAGTACTTCCAAGGAAAACCGTTTCAAAATTGTGGATGGGATTCTTTATAAGAAGAACTTTGACCCAAACGGCTCATCTCTATTACTCGTCGTGCCAAGACGGCTCAGATCTGACATATTGAGAGAGCTACACGACGCTCCCATGGCAGGCCATCTGGGTTTCGCCAAAACATATGATAGGGTGATAAGGAGGTACTTTTGGCCGGGACTCTACCGAAGTGTGAAAAAATATGTCAGCCACTGCCAAGAATGCCAACGCAGAAAGAACAGCCCACAATTGCCACCTGGACACCTGGTTCCTATACCACCCCCAAGCCGACCATTCCAAAAGATAGGTGTAGATTTACTTGGACGATTTCCATTATCAAGAAACAAGAAGAGATGGATTATAGTATGTACTGACTATTTATCTAAATACGCAATTACAAAAAGCTTAGCGACTGGGGATGCCCAAGGGGTGGCAAATTTTCTGCTGGAGGAGGTGATACTGATCCATGGAGCCCCTCGGGAGATCGTGGCGGACCGAGGCCGCAACTTCCAGTCAAAGTTGATCCAAGAGTTGGCCAACTGCTGTGGGATCATCAAACGGTCCACTACGGCATATCATCCTCAGACCAATGGTCTTACGGAGAGGCTGAATAGAACCATGGCCGATATGCTGTCGATGTACGTAGACCTTGATCAAAAGAATTGGGACGAGATTCTACCCTTTGTCACGTTTGCATACAATACCGCGAAACAAGAGGCAACTGGATTCACGCCGTTCTTTTTAGTTCACAGGAGAGAGGCAGAAACCCCACTGGACGCGCTGTTTCCCTATCCAGAAACCACCGATAGTGACGAATATATTCAAGAATTGGAAACTAAAGCAGAAGAAGCATGCCAAATTGCACGATTCCACATTCTGAAAGCCCAAGACGTCAATAAAACAAACTATGACTCAAAACACAGGAGAGTGACGTACCATCCAGGCGACCTGGTGTGGATCTACACACCAATACGACGTGTAGGGCTGTGCGAGAAACTGATGAGACGCTATTTTGGACCTTACCATGTGACCCGGAAACTATCAGATGTGACGTATGAAGTGAGACCAGTTGAAGATCAAGGAAGACGACATCGAACCAAGGACATTGTGCATTTGCTAAGGATGAAGCCCTACCATGGACCCATCGGACAGGAGGACTAGGAACACGTGAGCCCTTTGCCCCAGGGGTGATTCTCCTAGCTGTGAGGACACAGCCCTTTATAGGGAAGGGGCAATGTAAAGGTTATTTGTAAATAATAGTTATACATTATTTATTTTATTCTGTTTTATGCAAAATTAACTTTTGCATATATACAGTAAAACCCCTCTATAGTGAACCCTAATGGGACAGAGCTTTTGGTTCACTATAGCCACGGTTCACTATAGCCACGGTTTGGCTATTTTTTTTTTACTTTCCAAAATTTTTGACTGTATAATTAAAGGACAGCCATACACACAGCAAGAGGCTGCCTCTTAATAGTGGTCACTTTGTTTTAATTCACTTAATTGACCAATTTCCTTTCATTAATACTGAATAACAATAGAAATCATTAGATGATATGTTCTTCTTATCATTAACATACATGTACCTCTAGGTCTAATTTAGAAATCATGACAAATCCTAGGCAAAGTTTTATTAAATATATATTCAAAGATATAAAAATGATTTTAAAACATATATTTATCACATTATATAATACAATGTTTACTTGGAAAAATGACGAAGCCATCCCAATGAGAGAGACCACCACACGCAAAACCATTGAGCAACTACGGCGACTTTTTTCTTCCTATTGTCTACCGAGGAACTTGTATCTGATAATGGACCTCAGTTTACTGGTAGTGAAATGAAAGGTTTTCTGGAAGGAAATGGAATTAAACAAACATTGATCCCGGCGTACCACCCGCAAAGTAATGGCTTGGCTGAAAGAGCGGTTAGAACAATTAAGACTGCCCTGGATAAAAATAAAAGGAAAATTGGGGATACCATTCAAGACACCTTATCAAAAGTTCTTCTGGCATATCGAAGCACCCCGCATGTGACAACGGGAAAGACTCCATCAGAGCTCTTTATTGGGCGTGCGCTTCGAACCAGAGTATCGTTGATACATCCCAGCTTGGCATCTAGAGTTAGGGACCAGCAAGCCAGGCAAATGAAGTATGATCGGCGAACCCATTTGGAAGAATTCCAGATAGATGATTTAGTGTGGTGTAAAAACTTTAGAGGTGGTGATAAATGGATCCCAGGAAAAATTGTGGGCAAGAAGGGAACTAGAATCTACACCATTTTGATCCACGGACAGGTAAAGGCCTATCACAGGGATCAAATTAGAAAAAGGTGGAGGAATGATGAGGAAGATGAGAGTGGAGATGGAGAGTGTCAACCCGAGCACTCAAGAGGAGCAGGTCCCAGTGCCATAATCTCGGAGGTTGTACGAGACAGAGGTTATATGGAGTCGCTGTCGCCAGGACTAACTAGCCAGCGGTCGGATCAAGATTCAGAGGTTCAGAGTGATACAGACGATGGAAAGTCATTGGAGCCTCTTCGCTCGCTGGACCCCGAGGCCTTGAAAGAGGAGGGTCCTGTCCTAAGGCGGAACCCACCTCGAGCGAGGAGACCGCCTGTGAGATTTCGTGTTTGAAGAGAGAAGATGGTGATATATAGCTAGCAATAAATATGTATATATATATGTTTCTATGAAAATGTTAATCTGCAAGACGCAGGTTATCATCATCCCTTTTTGATTTGTTTTTGTCACTTTTTGGCGTTCCGAAAATAAACAATAAAAGGCTGTATCAGACTTTACTAAGACAATAAAGATTTGCTAAAAATAAATGTGTACGAAGATGTTGCAGAAAGCACACTTCAAGCATTGCACCATTCAAATAAAGTTAGTGTTTTTCTTCCATTTCATGTTTCCACATATTCTTCAAAGTCTAGATTTCGTTTTTCAACCTGTTATGCAAACATTGCTGACTTTAAAATCACCATAGTTAATGGCATAAAAATAATTTTTGTTTCATCACGGGACCGTTTATTTAGACTTTTTTTTTTTTTTTGCCCTAAAACGTACGATCGCGATCGCGGAAAAAGTTGAGGTTGATTCCTCTTTGTAACAATTTTTAATAGCTTTATATTTTATCTTTTATAATAGAAAAGTTATATTCTCTTATTTTAATATGTTCTTAACATTTTGCCTGTGTTGTTTCACTTTGAAAAGTTCTGAAAATGGCCTTTTTTTTTTTAAAGAAATAATGCTTTTGTTTTTAAAATACCTTTGTTTTCTTCATTTTGGAAGCCATTTGGATTTTTTATATTTCAAAATTAATTGATGCAAAGATATTCTATTTAATAAAAAGTATAATGTGTAAAAATTTATACAACATACAGCAAAAATAAAGTGCAAAAATCAAAACAAACAATGCCCCTAAATTCATTGTTTTGAAATCGCGATTCGCGAGCTGAAACATGCTTAAAATTTTGTTGTTTTAATTTTTTTTTAAAATTACAATTCTAAGTTCGTTATAAGCATAGTATTTTAAATAGATTTTATTATTTTGGGACCGAAAATAGGTTCGTTATAGGGGTAGTTCGTTATTCTAAAAATCGCAAAGTTCGTTATAACGATGGTATTTTTAATGGTATGGAATTGGGAATCGGCGTGGGTTCGTTATAAGGGAAGGTTCGTTATATCCAGGGTTCGTATTAGCGGGGTTTTACTGTATATCACTATTTTTGTTTTACATGGTTAAGATTATTATTCTTTTCTATTTCTGCGCACTGGCACTCACTTCCGTGCAGCGCATTTAGAGTTGTACCAGCAAATAAACTGGCTTAATTTCCCTGGACTCTCCCGCTCTTTATCTTCGTTACAATATTGACCAGTCATACAAAATATACATCAATTCCTTTAATTTAATATGTTCTTAACATTTTGCCTGTGTTGTTTCACTTTGAAAAGTTCTGAAAATGGCCTTTTTTTTTTTTTTTAAAGAAATAACGCTTTTGTTTTTAAAATGCCTTTGTTTTCTTCATTTTGGAAGCCATTTGCATTTTTTATATTTCAAATTTAATGGATGCAATATATTCTATTTAATAAAAAGTATAATGTGTTAAAATTTATACAACATACAGCAAAAATTAAGTGCAAAAATCAAAACAAACAATGCCGCTAAATTTATTGCTTTGAAATCGCAATCCGCGAGCTGAAACATGCTCAAAATTTTGTTTTTTTATTTATTTTTTAATTAAAATTCTAAGTTTGTTATAAGCATAGTATATTGAATAGATTTTATTATTTTGGGACCGAAAATCGGTTTGTTACAGGGGTAGTTCGTTATTCTAAAAATCGCAAAGTTCGTTATAACGATGGTATTTTCAATGGAATGGAATTGGGAATCGCCGTGGGTTCGTTATAAGGGAAGGTTCACTATATCCAGGGTTCGTATTAGCGGGGTTTACTGTTTTTATGTATGAATTTATGCTTATCAAATATCTGAAAAATCCACCATCAGTCCATATTTTTCATACAATTTTGCATGCGCCTATTTTTCAATTTTATATACAGCCTCAATGAATGGGAATAGGTAATTAGGAAAATTAAAAAATGGTGACCTATATAAAGAGGTGGCCTTTTTCAGTGTAGGTGGCTGTCCTCTAATTATATGGTCTACAAATTTTGAAAAGTTTGAAAATTGGAGTTCATAATGGTGAGGTTTTATTGTATATACTCATTTAAATTCTACACCAAAATATTTAAATATAAAAAAAATTATTCACATTCATATTTGAGATTGAAATTCTGTATCACAACAATATTTATAATGTACAGCTGTAATATAATTCTCAAATTATATGTGTGAAAATGAAATGCTAACTATAGATTCCCCCTTATAATGTGGCCCATTAGGTTTAATGCTGGCACAATGACATTTCTTAAAGGTAAGAGACTGTTTTGGAAAATATATGAGAATTTTTTTTTGTTAAAATATAGATAAGTTGAATGTAAAGGTATCTTTGATTCAGTAGAACTATGAAATTTATTGTGTATTTTTTTTTACACTTATATGATGTTTAAAAAAAAATTATGTAAAATTAATATATATATATTTTTTAGCAGAAAACTGAAAAAAATTGCCAAGAAGTTATCAACAAGCAAATTTTGAACCTGCCTCTCCACTTGTATATAGAAAATATTCTCCTAAGATTTATACCTACCTCTATAATTGTATAAATAACTCTCTTGTCCTGCCCAAATTGGATTTGCCTATATGATTCCATTTAGATAACCATTGTTTAAGTTACAGAACTTTGCCATTATATAATCTTGAAATTCATTAATCAATACACACAAATATAAAGGCATTTAAATGTGAACCTTTTGATTTTAGAACTACATCAAAAAGTTAACTCAAAAGGCTATTTTTCAAACCACACGGTTGATAAGTCTTTTAAATGTTAACATTGTGATTATAGAACTGCAAAGAAAGGATCATTCAATAAACATCATTATATTCACACAGATGGAGCCTTTTAAATGTGAACATTGTGATTATAGAACTGCATGGAAAAATAATCTAGAATCACATTATTATACTCACACAGGTGATAAGCTTGTCAAGTGTGATCATTGTGATTATAGAACTGCCTATAAGAGTGCTCTCAAAGCACACTTAAAAACACACACAGGTGATAAGCCTTACAAATGTGATCATTGTGATTATAGAACTTCAATAAAATATGACCTTAAAGGGCATTTATCAACACACACAGGTGATAAGCCATATAAATGTAATCATTGTGATTATAAAACTGCCTATAAGTATGCTCTCAAAAGACACTTATCAACACACACGGGTGATAAGCCTTTCAAGTGTGAATATTGTGATTATAGAACTTCAAAAAAAGATCACCTTAAAATGCATTTATCAACACATACAGGTGATAAGCCTTACAAATGTGATTATTGTGATTATAGAACTATATTAAAAACCAATCTTAAAAAGCATTTATCAACACATACAGGTGATAAGCCTTACAAATGTGATCATTGTGATTATAGAACTATATTAAAAAACAAT
This sequence comes from Cordylochernes scorpioides, assembly GCA_030710605.1. NCBI lineage: Eukaryota > Metazoa > Arthropoda > Arachnida > Pseudoscorpiones > Chernetidae > Cordylochernes > Cordylochernes scorpioides. Next base: position 22,029,431 of record CP092869.1, read on the forward strand.
CTTAAATTGCATATATCAACACATACAGGTGATAAGCCTTACAAATGTGATCATTGTGATTTTAGAACTGTCTATAAGCATGCTCTCGAGAGACACTTATCAACACACACAGGTGATAAGCCTTTTAAGTGTGAACATTGTGAATATAAAACTGCCGTTAAGTATGATCTAAAAAGTCACTTATCAACACACACAGGTGATAAGCCTTACAAATGTGATCATTGTGATTATAGAACTTCAAAAAAGAATTACCTTAAAAGGCATTTATCAACACATACAGGTGATAAGCCTTTTAAGTGTGAACATTGTGAATATAAAACTGCCTATAAGTATGATCTAAAAAGTCACTTATCAACACACACAGGTGATAAGCCTTACAAATGTGATCATTGTGATTATAGAACTTCAAAAAAGAACCACCTTAAAAGGCATTTATCAACACATACAGGTGATAAGCCTTTTAAGTGTGAATATTGTGATTATAGAACTATATCAAAAACACATCTAGAGATGCATTTATCAACACATACAGGTGATAAGCCTTAGAACTGCCTATAAGCATTTTTTCAAAAGTCACTTATCAAATGTGATCATTGTGATTTTAAAGCTGTCTATAAGAGTATTCTCAAAATACACTTATCAACACACACAGGTGATAAGCCTTACAAATGTGATCATTGTGATTATAGAACTTCAAAAAAGAATTACCTTAAAAGGCATTTATCAACACATACAGGTGATAAGCCTTTTAAGTGTGAATATTGTGAATATAGAACTATATCAAAAACACATCTAGAGATGCATTTATCAACACATACAGGTGATAAGCCTTAGAACTGCCTATAAGCATTTTTTCAAAAGTCACTTATCAAATGTGATCATTGTGATTTTAAAGCTGTCTATAAGAGTATTCTCAAAATACACTTATCAGCACATACAGGTGATAAGCCTTACAAATGTGATCATTGTGATTATAGAACTGCCTATAAGTATGCTCTCAAAGCACACTTATCAACACATACAGGTGATAAGCCTTACAAATGTGATCATTGTGATTTTAGAACTGCCTATAAGAATGCTCTCAAAGCACACTTATCAAGACACACAGGTGATAAGCCTTACAAATGTGATCATTGTGATTATAGAACTGCCTATAAGAATGCTCTCAAAGCACATTTATCAACACACACAGGTGATAAGCCTTACAAATGTGATCATTGTGATTATAGAACTGCCTATAAGAATGCTCACAAAGCACACTTATCAACACACACAGGTGATAAGCTTTAAAAATGTGATCATTGTGTTTTTAAAGCTGTCTATAAGAGTATTCTCAAAAGACACTTATCAACACACAGGTGAGAAGCTTTACAAATGTGAACATGATGATTATAGAACTATCAAAAGGTAATTTTAATGGGCATTTATCAAGGCATACAGGTGTTAAGGCTCATAAATATGTTAATATTGTCATTTTAGTACCACAAACAAAAACAGTCTTTGAAATGTATCCAATATGGTTACAAGACCTGATAAAAGTGAAATTGTATAATAATATATCAATCAAAGATCCAAATTATCCATTTAAAAATATGTCCTCTTACCAGAAAGTAGCTAATTGATAAAAATGGTAATTTGGGTGATGTAAACTATCGTTTATATACTGTGTCCACTATACTAGAAGTGTCTGCTCATGGCGGTTATAACACAGGTTATAAACCTTGTATTTGAACATTGTAGTCTCGGAACTAAAAAAATGGTCTAAAAGTCCTTGCTCTCTCTCTCTGCACACATACTGGTGAGAAGTTTTTTAGCTCCCAAATTAAGATGCTATTATTTTTTACCTAAAGTCTGCCCTGCAAACGATCAAATTTATATAAATTTATTACTATATTTTATACATTCAGTTTTGTTTTTATTAATAATATTCCATTTTTTAATTTCTGAAAAAATGCTAGAATTTTTTTACCAAATTCTAAACATTTAAAAATACGTTTGTATGCTAGAGTAGATAAAAATTTGACTGTGTGTATTATTGAATGATGTTTATATTCCCACACACAAATATATTGTAAATATTCACTTTTTAAAATACTTTTGGATAATATTCAAAAATAAAATTCGAGTTATTTGAGTAGTTCACCCATATTTTTTGTATATAGATAAAATTTAAATATACTTAGGTTATTCCTTTATATATTTATATAGTAAAAAGGCATCTACTTATCGTAAAACAAAGTTGCTGTTAGCTTATGCAATCATGGAATAAATAAAAACTATTTGTTGGGTTTTAATTATCCCAGAATTGGCCAAATAATTTATTCCGATAGATGGCGCAAGCCATCAGCAACTTTCACATCCACGATAAGGAGATGCATTTCTTCTTAATTTATGTACCTTTTTTTATCCCAGTTTCATATTTGTACTATTTTTCCATATGCAGTAAAACCCCGCTAATAAGAAACCCAGATATAGCGAACCTTCCCTTATAACGAACCTAAAGCAATTCCCAATCCCATTCCATTGAAAAAATAATTGTTATGACTACCTTTGCAATTTCTAAAATGACAAACCAATTTTAAGCCCAATAATAATAGAATCTATATAAAATACTAGGATTAACGAACTCAAAATTCAAAATTGATAAAAATTTTAACAGAGAAAATTTTGCTATGTTTCAACTCGCGGATCGCGATTTGAAAACAATTAATTTAGTGGCCTTGTTTTTATTTACATTCTATTTTTAGCTGTATTTTGTATAATTTTTTACACATTATACTTTTTATTAAATAGATTATCTTTGCAACCAATTTAATTAAAATTAAAAAATAAAGAAAACAAAGGCATTCTAAAAACAAAAATCATTATTACTAAAAAAAAGTCATTTGCAAAACTTTTCAAAGTGGAACAACATAGGCACAAAATTTTAGAACATTTTAAAATAAGTAAATATACCTTTTCTACTATTAGAGATAAAAATAGAAGGCTATTAAAAATTGTTTACAAAGAGGAATCAACCTCAACTTTTGCCGCGGTCATACGTGTTAGGACTAAAAAAAGTCCACATAAATGGACCCGTGATCCAACAAAAATTAATATTTTGCCATGAACTATGGCAGTTTTTAAAGCTAGCAATGGCTTACATGACAGGTTCAAAACTAAATATAGACTTAAGAAGAATATGTGGAAACATGGAATGGAAGAAAAACACTTATTAAATTTCATTTGAAAGGTCAATGATTGAAGAGTACTTTGAAGCAACAGGGTATTAGAGCCATTTTTTCAAGTA
>CP092869.1:22032819-22105566 GCA_030710605.1 Cordylochernes scorpioides
TAAGAGTCAACCTAACTTGATGGACCCCAATATTGACATATAAATATGATTAATAAATACAGTAGAGACTACCTAAAATGACTAAACCATGAGGATACTTTCAGAAAAAAACAATCTCTGATAAAAGACCACCTCTAAAAAAGACCAGGATGAGCCATGATTTTGGCCATGGTCCCTCATGGGGTCCTCTACTGTTTATCATTAGTGATACTAATAGAGATTTAAAATTATAAAGTATATACAGTAGAACCTCCATGAGAGTACACTCGCGATAGAGGATACCTCTCTATAAAGGACAGTTTTTATTTACAAAATTACCATTTTTACTATTTAGCAACTCTCTGGTAAGAGGATACCTCTCTCTAAAGGATACTTTGGCTCTGCAATTAGGTGTTCTTTACAGGGAGGTTCTACTGTAATGTGCATTTAAAAGGTGCAATAAAAATACTTATTGCAAATAGAGGGCCATTAGCCTGAAACAGTCAATAGATGGCGTCTAGCTTTGATATCTATTCTTATGGGAGAGTTAACCTTTATATATTACAAAAATTAATATATATTGTTAAAAACTATTTCTACAGAATTTTTACTGCAATGAATAAAATTTAAAAAGGGATTGCACAATTCATTAGTGGTGAACTCTCCCAACGTTTTGACAGTTTATTCTCCAGACTGCTCTACTATTGTATCAAACTGTCTTTCCTATATACCTCTCATTTGTTGTAGAAAACTGTTACAGTTATCTTTGATTCTTTGGCCCAAGAATTATTTGGTAAAAAGATGACCAACCAAGCTCCCGTAAATGTCCAAAATAAATTGTATGAAGATCCTTTAGCTGTTCGCACAAAGACAATATAAACAAAGATATCTCCAGATACCTTCCTGATCTCCAGGAAATGCCTTTCTCTTAATTTATCCACCTGATTTCAGTACAATTTCACTTTTGTACTGTTTTTCCACAATATAAGTAATACATATCCCTAGTACATGTGATACAGTACATGGTGGGAAGTTGACTGCAAGTGTACCACAGGTCTACACATGTGGAAAGCATTTCAACTTCTAACTTACAAGTGTGCCAGAACCCTGTTTAGTTACAGTATAACCTCGTTAATTCGACACACCCCAATTCGACACTCGGCGATAATTCGACCATGTTCCGATGTACCGACCTCCGGCCTATCAAATAACAAACCGTAATTCGACAGTATCGATAATATGACAGTTTCGATAGTTTGACCATTTTAAAATTCGAATTTCGACAGTTGAATGTTATTTTACATGCAACTTTACCGCTAAACGGTATTACGGCGGCGACGATCGGCGGGCGCCGATTGGATCGCACCTGCGCACTTTTGGTTTCTGGTTAGTTTAAGTTTCACTTTGCAGTGCCGTTGCGCAATTTCGCGGATGTTATTGTTGTTTTTTTTTACGTGGGAATTTCGGCATCATGCGCTAACTAATAATAATTTTTATTTTTAACATAGAAATATTTTAGCGCTATTTTTAAATTTATAAATAATTTCTTTTTAAATAAATAAATCTTTATAAAATGATCCAACAATGATTATGATAACATTTTAATTCAATATTCTGTGTTAAATCGAATAAATGAGTGGGGCAAGAATGTCAGGTTCTGCCAAAAAAAATTGGAAACGTAGTCAGTATCACCAGCTCACTTATGTGGAAAAAATGGAAATTATAGAAGAAATAGAACAAGGAAAATCACATAGTCAAGTTTCCAGAGAGAGAAATATTCCACGGTCCACCATTAGCACAATTTTTAAAAATAAATTCGCCATAAAATCTACCTTTTTAAAATCTAATTTTAGCTCTACCTTGAAACGTGATCGTGACGGGGAATTTCCAGAGATTGAAGAAGCCCTGGTTAGGTGGATAAGGCAGGCAAATGCCATGAAACTCACCATAAATGGCAATATCTTGAAAGAAAAGGCTATACTCTTGGCCTTGAAAATGGGTCAAGATAATTTTGAAGCTAGCAATGGCTGGCTAGAAAAGTTTAAGGCCAGAAGGAATATTGCTTTTAAACGACTTCATGGAGAAGCTGGAAGTGCGGATGCCAATAGTGTAGCCACTTGGAAAGGTGGGATTATTCCTTCACTTTTAGCTAAATACAGCCCACAGGACATTTTCAATGCTGATGAAACAGGTTATTTTATAAACTTTTGCCTAATCACACAATGACTATCAGAGGTGAGAAATGTGAAGGGGGTAAGAAGTCTAAAGAGAGAATTACAGTGTTGGTATGCTGTAATATGGATGGAAGTGAAAAACTGCCTTTACTTTATATTGGGAAATATAGAAGACCACGATGCTTCCATGGCATGAATATTCCCTCAAATTATAATTTTAATAAAAAAGCCTGGATGACTGGGGCAATTTTTACGGATTGGCTGAAAAAATTGGACCAAATATTCAAAAGAAGAGAAAGAAAAAATTTATTAATTTTAGATAATTGCCCAGCCCACCAAATACCTGAAGGGTTACAGAACATTGAAATAAGATTTTTGCCCGCCCTAACTAAAAGTGCATTACAACCCTGTGATATGGGTATCATTAAAGCCCTAAAAGACCAATATAGGAAACGAATGATAACGTATCTTCTCACTTGCATGGAAGAAAAAAAAATGCTCAAGTACATTTACTCTTTGCAATTAGCTGGCTAGAGGCTGCATGGGTTGGGGTTAGTTCTTCCACAATAAAAAATTGTTTTTCTCATTCAGGATTTGTGATGGATGAAGCAATGGAAGAAGTTGTTGAAGAAGAAATGAACAGATGTTTTGAGGCATTAAAAAAACATCAAGCCATTGATGTCAACTATATTGACTTCATGGAAGTTGATAAAGATGTGCAAGTTGCTGGGGAACAGTCCATTGAAGAAATTGTAAAGGAGGTAATGGGAAAAGATGAAGAGGTAGAGCCAACAGAAAAAGATTTAAACAAAACATCAATAACACCTGCTGCAGCAGTGGATGCCTTTAATACAATAAAAACTCTTTGTTATTTAAAAGACATTTCTGAGGAAGAAAGGCATGCATGTCTTTTAAAAATAGACTATCTGGAATACATCCTGAATAGGATTTCAGAGAAAAAACAGACATCTATAAAATATTTTTTTTTTTAATCTTGATTCTTTTCAAATAATATTTTTTAATTTTCTTTTTATTTTCCATATTTATTTTCTTTAAACTATTATTCACACACACACACACAATTGGAATAAAATATTATTTGTTTCAAAAATATGTATTATTGCCATTTTGTCCCAGATACTAAAAGTTAATCATGAAAATAAAAAAATAAATATAAAAAAGTACACACACAATGGTTTCAATTAATATCATTAATTTATATTACAAAGCTATTTATAAAAAATATATATATTATTTTAGCTAGTTAGATGATTAGCTAAACATCTAACCTTAATTCAACACTTCCTTTAATTCAACCGAAAGCTCTGATCCCTTGGGGTGTTGAATTAAAGAGGTTTGACTGTACCTGCATTCACAGGTGGGGTTGGACTTTTGAAAGACTCGGAAGCCATTGAAGCATTTCTTTCTTCAGAAAAGTGTCTAATGTGGGATTCAATCCCGGATCATGGCTGTTGAAGATGGATGGTTTATAGTGTTCGTCCACCAACCCACGTAGTAATATTTTTAATAATTAATATATATATATACAGTTATCAGAGTCATCAACAATCAATTCTGTCACCGTTTGCTTTTGTGAATGGAATAAATACCCAAATATGCCCATTTCTTATAAGCATCGGTGGTTCAGTGGTACAATGCTCGCCTGCCACGCGGTCGGCCCGGGTTCGATTCCCGGCCGATTTTTTTTTTTATAATTTTTAAAACTCATTTATATTATTATTAAAATATACATGTATCAGAATCATCAATTCTGTCATCGTTTTCTTTTGTGAATGGAATGCTTTTACGTAAAATACGTAACTAATATGACTGAAATTTTAGCAGTATGTATAGTAGATCTGGAAAAACTTATATTGAATATTTCAGGTCTCTATCCCGAATATTCTTCGAGTTATTTGCAAATTTGAGTTGTAAATTTGCTCTTTCGCTCGCAAGCAGCGCCTCTAGCGGTGAAGATGGGAGGTAATATCAGCTGACCTAATGTACATGTAAAACGTGTTTTAACAGGACATAGAAAAAATATGGAAGAAATATTTGTCGCATTTTTAGCCAAGAAAATTTGAAATTGACAGGTTCTGGGCAAAAATAGCTGTTTTTTTTAAGTCAGAAAATGATTATGACAATATTGCTGTATCATATTTAATTATCAGATACAAAATTATATCCAGAAAAATTCCAAAAAGCAAAGACCACGGGTGAAGCCAGTTCATTTTTAGTATGCAGGAACAAAATTCTAACAGAAAAACATTCATTCGAGCAAAAGACACAAAGCCAGGTCATCTCTATATAAAAATATCGCTTCTCAGACACAAAGTTTGGAGCGGGACGTTTCACAAGAATGACATCCACGGCGCCAATTTATAATTGTAACGAATAGTATTTGAATAAAAGCATTTAATCGGGTAAAACCCGGTCTTATACAGATTCACCACAGGAAGGAAGCATAGATGGAGCTCCTGTACTCCAGGCAGCGCAGCACCCAACAACAGCCTACAGGTCCGACACATGTCCAATAGCCACATGTTCCATCGTTCATACGTCATGGTTAGCTAATCACTGTACAGGCTAGTGAATAATGAACTATATCATAGTGAGACCCCCTACATTGACCTCTTTGGTTTGTCATAGGAGGTGGATAACATCAAAACTCTATTTAGATAGAAAGACTACATCATGACTATAGGCCTGCCATGACTGAAGAGAGACCGAGTATAGCCATGTTTTGCATGGCCTAATGTTCTAGTATGTATGATGCCTTAGCGTGCTTCAGTTCTAAAAATAACTATATATAGTTCCATTGTTGGTGTGGTCAAATTACGTTAAAATAGATAGATCTTGCCTGAAGTAACATCCTGGATTTGAGCGTTGACATATTTCTATGCTGGCCAGAAATATTCTGTAGTACGTGTAGACCATTTTATTACTTCAATTTTTAGTCGATTAGATTGTCTTTAAAGTAATGGAGGAGTGACAATTTTTGACAATTAAAAATATTTTATTGACATCTTGTCAATACATGCAAAGTGCACAGTCTGCACTATTTAAAAAAATATAATATGCATTATATACACTATGTACAATGAATATGGCGCCTCTGCCAGCGCTGCAGAGTTTGGTGGAGAATCGCCAGCGGGTCTCCAGCGACACCACGCATTTCGCGATCTACGAAGAATACGTAGATCGCGTACTTCGCCGACAATGTAGTAGAGCCGCTAAACCAGGAGAGCAGAGACTGGGATAAGTCTCCAACTACATCCTGATATTGAGAAAGACCCTTACTTGTCCTTGAAGCTGGGAACATGGCTTCTGAAACCACTATTAGGTCAATGGAATATGGATATGAAAGGTAAGGGGAACCACCGTATCATTTTTCCGCAATAATCCTCAATAACTGGACCAGGACAACATCTATCCACTAAGCTATCATCAAGTTCAATTATCTTGGAGAAGCCTGATTGAGGAGGTTATACTACTCTGATCAAAAAGTTTCGATACTTTTCTCATAAAATCCTGAAAACTCAATATATTTTCTCCCGGTTTGTGGCAAACGCAAGCGTCGCCCTTAGCTTGGAGACCTGCCAATTTTCAAAAATCACGCGCCACAACAGCGCGAGCAGCGGCTGTTCGAAGTGAAGCCATTTTGCCCATGCTTCGATTTCGTTAGTCACCGAAATAGAGGATCAACGAATTTGCATCAAGTTCTGTGTGAAAAACGGATTCAAGGGTGCCGAAATTTTTTGGATGTTGCAAACAGCCTACGGGGATGCCGTCATGAGCCGAAGACGAGTTTTCCAGTGGTACAAGCGCTTCAAGAAGGGTCGGGAAGAGACCGCCGACAACGAGCGTTCCGGGAGACCGTCCACATCAACCACGCCTGAAAAGGTGGACAAGGTGTTGGAACTGGTGCGTGAAGACCGACGAATAACTGTCAGGGAGGTCGCCGAAGAAGTAGGGATATCATTCGAGTCGACTCAATCGATAATGAAGGACATTTTGGGAGTGAGGAGACTCAACGCCGCGTTCTCGTTCCCAAAGATTTGACTTTTGATCAAAAGAACGCCCGGAAAGAAACGGCCAGTCTCAATTTTGAAGCGACAACCGACGACCCCGAATTGCTGAAGAGGGTCATTACTGGAGACGAAACATGGATTTACGGCTTTGATTCGGAAACTCTACCCAACAGGTATCGGAGTGGTGCTTCAAAAATGAGCCGAGACCAAAGAAAGCGAGGAAGGCTCCCAGCAAAGTCAAGGTCATGTTGACGGTGTTCTTCGACTACCAGGGCATCGTTCATCATGAATTTCAACAACAAGGCTCTACAATAACTGCTGACTCCTACCTGGGAGTTTAGAGGCGATTGAGGGAAGCGATAAGGCAGAAACGGCCGGAGCTGTGGAGGAGCAAGTCGTGGATCCTCCACCACGATAACGCGCCGGCGCACACATCCCTCAAAATCTCGAAGTTCCTGCGGGACCACTCAACCTCTGTGTTCCCCCAACCCCCGTACAGTCCCGATTTGGCCCCCTGCGACTTCTTCCTCTTTGGAAAGCTCAAAAAAAAGTTAAAGGGTCGGAAATTTCAGAGCATAGAATAGATCAAAGTGGAATCGAAGAAGGCCATGAAGGCGATCCCGAAAACAGACTACCAGAGGTGTTTTGCCGACTGGAAAAAAAGGTGGCTGAAGTGCATCGCGGCCAACGGGGACTACTTTGAAGGGGACAATTTGAATTTGGTAGATTAATAAAGTTTTTTTATTAACTTATGAGCAAAGTGTCGAAACTTTTTGATCAGAGTAGTATACCATTTTTAGGACTGATTCACCTGGAATCATTTGTGTTATTTTGTGGAATCTCTCTATATAAAAGCCAACATATATATACATATATGTTTTGAAAATTAGAAACTATTTTAGACGCGTAAGATTCTTTTTGAAATTAAACAATTTCTACTGCCCTTACTGCATGATAAGCCAGGCCCTCCCATTAATTTTTCCATTGCAGTAAGGGCAGTAGAAATTGTTCAATTTCAAAAAGAATCTTACGCGTCTAAAATAGTTTCTGATTTTCATAACAGATGGCGTGCTAGTGCATCGTAACATATATGTTTGTCGGCTCTATGTACGTCCTTAATACATAACCAATCTGGCTGAAATTTAAACATTATATCGATTTGAATCTGGAAAAACTTAGTCAAATTTTTAGGTCTCTATCTCGAATACCCTTGGAGTTATTTACAAATTTGCCAATTTCACTCGCAACCAGCACCCCCTGTGACAACTGAGAGAATTACGTCAAGAACATGTGCATTTACCAAAGTCGGAGATAGGTTTCGGTTTTGGCAGGAAGTCTGTTGCACCTTCAAGACAGAATTTAGTAATACAATTTTCAAATATCGTTGAAAAACTTTACATTTTTAATTTTTATATTTTAAAGAAACATCTTAAAGTTTACTAAAATTATTTTATAGTACATGGCTTAACGGTTTACTATAGATTATTTTAGTAGTTTTATATTTATGCTATTTTCTAATTTTGTTGTCAAATTCTGATTTGTATTACGATATTTTAAAGTTTTGACATTACTTTTTTGTTTGTATTATATACAATAAAGTGTTTTATTTCAAGCATTATTCGTAGAACAAACATTCACTTGGGGATATCCTGGGTGAAGCCGGGCATAATTACCAAAAATGTATATATTTGTGAATAAAAAACAAAAATTTGTAAAAATACGTATTTTGATGCATCAGCGCGTCATCTGTTATGAATATTCGAAACTATCATAGACGCGTATGATTCTTTTGAAAATTAAACAATTTCAACTGCCCTTACTGCAATGGAAAAATAAAAGGGAGGACCTGACTTATCAGTGGTGAACCCTCCCAGAGGTTTCTCCAGTTTAATCTACCATACCGCTGTTATATTGCATTTTTGGAACTTTCTTTTATAGTGATACTGATGCTAGACTCTTGGAATGGGTATTTTAGATGAACTATGGACATAAGCTTTGAGGAGAGCAGAATTACATATAAATATAAATATATAATTATACGTATGCATTCGGGGGGAAATGCTCTCGGGTAAAACACGGGCGTTGCTCGGGTCATTCGGCCAGTAAACTATATAACACAAACAACTACCAGTGACTGTACTGGCTCCTGAAGTTACATACAGAAGTGACTAAGTATCCGGGTTGGTCTTCAGACTTATTGTCTCGTTGTTGACATCCTGGTAATCACATGTCACCAGGCTGATTTGTTTTAAGGAAGGTTCTTTAATATCTTTATATTTAATATGTTGACTCCAAGGAAGGTTTGTTGTGCGTATATATATATTAAATTTAATTAATTAATTCTTTCGACAGAGTATGTGTGTAAGATCACAAGTAAATAGGCGCTAACTGTAAAAAAGGGTTCCTTTGTTTAGAGATGCTAACAATAAGAAGAAAAAAAAGTTCCTTTGTTTAATATTAGTTTCTCTTTTGTATTTTGTTCTCTCTCTTGTAAATCTATAAATATAATGTTTAATTAATATTTTTTCTTGGAATCAGTTTCATAAAAAATGCTAATCAAAGTCAACAAGGTTGCAGTCTGGAATCTCTGGAGAAGATAATAAGAACATCTGAAAAAAAGATGATCGACAGTTTGGTTTTCTTCTTGACAGTTAGAGCAGGTGGAGTCGCTTTTGGGAATTTTTGACACATCGGCTCTTACAAAACTATATCCTGTCAATATTACGCTGTAGAGTATGATTTTTGGAAACATGGTTATTAGATAATTTTTGAAAATTAAAATAATTTTATTAGCATCTTGTCAATACATTCCAAAATCACTTTATTAGGTACCCCTCAAAAAGAGCAACCTAGTTTATGATATTATCAACAATGAATAATATGTGAAGGTTATTCACATATTAAAACAAAGGGTCAAACGCTGGATTCGATCCCGGTTCATTGCTGTCGGGAATCGAGGGAAAAGTGCACAGTCTGCACTATTAGAATGGCATGGTTATTAGAAGTCTGGGAGACGCTGTCAATCTACAGAGGTTTCTTGTAGAATGATCTGTTGTATATAGGCTTGTTCATAGCTGTATGCAAATTCTTTATTGCAAATACGGGCGAGTTTATGGGGAGAGGGCAAAGTGCAGAGTGAAATAGGATAGAGCTGCCGTTTTTACAATCTGTCCTGTTTGCTCGTTTCCCTCGATACCGCAGCGGCTTCGGACTCAGCTAACCTGAACACCTAGGGTATTGAAGTACCTAACAATCTCCGTAAAAATCGGAGTTCTTGTAATGTCAAAACGTATAACATAAACAATATATAAAAATGGGATATTAGTAGTAACATAAAGTAACCCAGGCTCCTGGAGCGTATCCATAGATCGCCAACTACCCGGGCTGTTCTGTGGAGTCTGTCTTGGTAGCCTTAGTGAACCAGTTCACCAAGTAGCCGGTTTGTTTCTTGGTAGATTCAATATGGCAGTGTTATTGAATGAGGACAATCCAAGAAGGGTAGCCGTCTGGAATCGCTGTAGTTCAAATTCTTGGCAGCTGAATGTGATATTGTTATTGGCGTTAGACCTATAGTCTTTAGCGCTAGATAACAGACAGCTGATAATGTTGAATATCTTTATGAATTTGTAAATACTAGAGATAATTGGCACAGATTTAACCATTTTTGTAAATATATTTATGAATATCTTTCTACCCTCAAAAATGATCAGGTTCCTAATACAGTTAAACCTGTCTATAGCGCCCCCTCTAAATAGCGCCTTCCTCTCTATAGCGCCCGATTTTTAACATTGAAATGTAAACATTTTACATTAAAAGTGACCTGTCTATAGCACCCTCTCTCTATAGCACCCTATTTTGGTGAATCCCAAAGGGGGGCGCTATAGACAGGTTTTTCTGTATATCTTATTGTTTCTCTCTTTTATAAAACTACTAGCCGAATGACCCGGGCAACGCCCGGGTTTTACCCGATTAAATGTTTTTATTCAAATACTATTCGTTACAATTATAAATTGGCGCCGTGGATGTCATTCTTGTGAAACGTCCCGCTCCAAACTTTGTGTCAGAGAAGCGATATTTTTATAAAGAGATGATCTGGCTTTGTGTCTTCTGCTCGAATGAATGTTTTTCTGTTAGAATTTTGTTCCTGCATACTAAAAATGAACTGGCTTCACCCGTGGTCCCTGCTTTTTGGAATTTTTCCGGATATAATTTTGTATCTGATAATCAAATATGATGCAGCAATATTGTCATAATCATTTTCTGACTAAAAAAAAAAAAAACAACAACTATTTTTGCCCAGAACCTGTCAAATTCAATTTTTCTTGGCTAAAAATGCGACAAATATCTCTTCCATATTTTTTGCTATGTCCTGTTAAAACACGTTTTACATGTACATTAGGTCAGCTGATATTACCTCCCAGCTTCACCGCTAGAGGCGCTGCTTGTGAGCGAACGAGCAAATTTGCAACTCAAATTTGCAAATAACTCGAAGAATATTCGGGATAGATACCTGAAATATTCAATATAAGTTTTTCCAGATTCTACTATACATACTTCTAAAATTTCAGTCATATTAGTTACGTATTTTACGTATATTACGTAAAAGCAGTCCATTCACAAAAGCAAACGATGATAGAATTGATGACTCTGATACTTGTATATTTTAATAATAATATAAATGAGTTTCAAAAATTGTCAAAAAAAAATGCATCGGCCGGGAATCGAACTCGGGCCGCCCACTGAACCACCGATGCTTATAAAAAATGGCCATATTTGGGTATTTATTCCATTCATAAAAGCAAACGGTGAAACGGTGACAGAATTGCTGATTGATTGTTGATTATGACTCTGTAACTTGTATATTTTAATATTATTTTTTTTCTTGTATAATATGTTTATAACTGTTTCTATTTAAAAATGTAAATATACGCAATTATCTCTAGCCTGGATATCGCGTTTTGTGTGTTGAAATAAATAAATAAACACATTGTTTAATATCAACAACAACAACAACAAAAGCCTTTATTGAGGACCTCTCGTCCTATACAGGATTCGCCAGTTTACAGAGTAAGAGAAGAGAACTAATAATGCAGAGAGAAACCCACATGTAGTAGGTATAGTATTTTCTACACTGTGACTATATACAACAGCAGCAACAAGCCTTTTACTGGTCTACGTCATTCTAATTCTGACATAGATTATTTGCATATAATTATTTACATCAATTAGATTATGTATTTAGCCTCCTATTCTCTTCAGCCGTCTTCCAAAATTTGAACAACGCAAAAGCTCCAGCTCTGTTTCTCACCACCTCATTCAGCAGGAGCTCCAAAGAGAGTCCCTCGAGGCCTATTTCACTGAGGAGCACTTCTCGTTCGTCTTTCAGCCCCATACATGAGAGTAAATGGTGATGTAGCCCCGGCTCCATTCTTGTCCCGCAAATCTCGCATGTCCATCCGTCTGTTTTAAATATTCTGGGGCGATCATCAGCAAAGAGCACCGATAGGATTCTCAGTCCGGCAATACACCGTTTGACCCGGAGCGGGAAATCGCTGGACAGATAGTGTTCCGGTAACGGAGTTGAGCAGATGTTTTTATAGTGGGGGTATACATTGTTTAATATCAAAAAGAATCTTACGCCTTTAAAATAGTTTTGAATTTTAAACACATAGTTATTAAAGATTGAAATAATTTATCGTATAACTATGGAATTTTTTCCAGGAGGAGAATGATCTCAATAAAATAAAGGTCACCGACCCAAAATTAAAATAGACGCTAAAACTAAGCGTCATATATTCTAATTTATTTGATATATGTTTAAAAATTAATATGAAATAATATATGAATAAGTACGACATACTTGTATGTTCCAATATATATATATATATATATATTAACCATAAACACACATACAGCTTTATTAAGACCACCGGTCTTATACAGATTCACCACAGGAAGGAATCATAGATGGAGCTCCTATAATACAGGTAGCGCAGAACCCAACATTTTTAAATCAATAAAACATGGATTATCAGGCTTCTGATGCGTACCCATATGTCACATTTTAAATTCTGTGATGATATGAGAAAAATATTTATTTAAATGTAACTAATCAATGAATCTCTCTCTTTAATTAAAAAGGCATATATAGGATCAATATATCATTTATTTTACCAATATTTCAGTTGGCTGAACGCCAACCTTTATCAAGGTCATAATACCGTGATAAAGGTTGGCGTTCAGCCAACTGAAATATTGGTAAAATAAATACTATTTTGATCCTGTATATGCCTTTTTATTTGAAGATTTATTTATGGATTGCTCTATTTTTAAAATTAAAGATTTATTTATGGATTGCTCTATTTTCAAAATTAAAGATCTATTTATGGATTGCTATATTTTCAAAATTAAAGATTTATTTATGGATTGCTCTATTTTCAAAATTGAAGATCTATTTATGTATTGCTATATTTTCAAAATTAAAGATTTATTTATGGATTGCTCTATTTTCAAAATTAAAGATCTATTTATGTATTGCTATATTTTCAAAATTAAAGATTAATTTATGGATTGCTCTATTTTCAAAATTAAAGATTTATTTATGGATTGCTCTATTTTCAAAATTAAAGATCTATTTATGTATTGCTATATTTTCAAAATTAAAGATTTATTTATGGATTGCTCTATTTTCAAAATTAAAGATCTATTTATGGATTGCTCTATTTTCAAAATTAAAGATCTATTTATGGATTGCTATATTTTCAAAATTAAAGATCTATTTATGGATTGCTATATTTTCAAAATTAAAGATCTATTTATGGATTGCTCTATTTTCAAAATTAAAGATCTATTTATGGATTGCTCTATTTTCTAATCAATGAATATTCAATTAGTTTAATTTTGACTATTAACTATCAAGTGCTTTGTCATCCATTTCCCCCCATCATAATATTTCTCTTCATAACAATGTTTCTTTCTTAACGTTTTATTTTAAAGGTTTTGCATATATTTTTAGAATTGATTTTAGAATTGATTGTTGAAGTTTGTTAAATGCAATAACGATGCGTAAGAAACTATACCGTGATCTAGACTATAAGAAACCACCAACTCTACAATTCAGTCAGAATCTGCCCCATGCTGCAGCTACCAATGGGCTTCTAAGTAAGGATTGTGGGAAGTTGGCTCGAATGGCAACAGATGTGGTACTTAAGGAATTGGAATCACCTCTTCATGCTAAATACAGCACTCCTTTCTTCCATACTGCTAATTTCTTACCTAAAGAGATAGCCTACAAGTACAGTGATCTCACAACTATCCGAGATCGTTTCGATTCAGGCAAGTATATGTACGTTAGCGATTTTGTGGAAGACGTACGAAGCATGTTCACTGCTTGTCTTAAGTACTGTCCTAAGAAAAGCCTTCTTGCGCAGCAGACGGCTAGACTGCGAGACATCTTTGAGATCATCTGCTCCAAATTTCCATTCACCGAGATGATACAAGTGGAAGAGAAGTCTAACCGCTCGGCTTATACGCAAATAGGTGCAATCAAGCTTTCGAATATATGATTATGCAAATTCACTATATACTATATAGTGTAAGATAAGCTTCGGATTAGAAACGCTGAATAATGTTTCTTTCTATATTTAAAATCTATTTCTCTTGTTTTTTTTTAGCCTCTATTTTAACTGGAGAAGCTATATTTAGTTTTATATATTTCTCTTACACTCATATAGATGTATATAATATATGTAATATTATATGAAATCATATACTATTTTATAAATTATATCTTGCTTTTAGGTTTATTAAAGTTTTCAAATAAATATTTATGCAACATTTTTTCAATTTGTACAACTCATTGTCGTTATGTAAATATAATTTAGAAGTTATAGTCTCTTGTTATATGTTTACGATCCACCTTTATGCCAATAAACTTAAAACAACAGTATTTTGAACACTTAGCTTGAGTGTAGCTAACATTAATTAAGTATGCACGCATTAGTAGAAATATGTGTTAGATGCAGAAGAAATTGAAGAAAAACATGGAATTTGGCTCAAGTTAACTTATTGTGTTGGGTAACGAACGAATTATCTGAAGTCTAATAAATAGTTAAATGCGGAAAAATTCTATTAAAAAATGTTTTTTCTGTGTATTAGCATTTACATTTATGGCAAATTCCATGATATTCAAACAGTTCCTTTTGATTGTAACATTTTCAGAATATAACCAATATATTGGGTGTGCAAGTATGAGACTGCGTTTTTCCGGTTAGAAAATATAACGAAACCAAATTATACTGGACATTTGAAATAATTTAAATTGTTAGATGCAACATTCTACCATAATTTGGGTAGTTTATGGATGCTATCATAAAAACGGTTTTGGTTGCGAGGCAATCCATTCCACGAGCCAAATTTCAACTTCGCGATTCTGGAAGCGCTTGTCAGCCAGCCCATGTGCCATCGACTAGAATAGGTGATAATCCGATAGAGCGATGTCTGGAGAGTATGGAGGGTAAAATAAGACTTCCTATTTGAAGTCTTTCAGGTTGTCTTTTACCGATTGTGCGACATCTGGACTTGCGTTGTCATGAAGCAGTATCAACTTGCCATGTCCTTTCGCCCATTCTGGTCGTTTCACTGCGATTTCTTGGCGTAAGTTCGTAGTAAAGTATGCCGAGCTGATCCAACCAGATGCACTGAAGACCCTTCTTGCCGTGGGTATTGGGTTTGTCGGTCGAAGTTGTCGGCTGTCCTGGGCTTACCCATGATTTATTGCGCTTCGGATTGTCCAAATAAATCTATTTTTCTTCCCAGTCACAATACGATGAAGAAAATACTTTCTTTGAAACCTTTCGAGCAGGATTTCAGATATCGTTCTTCAATTTTCCTTGTTCTTTTCACTCATTTGTGATACAACCATTTTCTTCTGGATCTTTCCCGTAGCATACAAACGAAATGAAACAGCCTGTCGAGTGACGTTGAGAGAAGCCGCTAACTGTTCTTATGTTTCAGCAGCGTCTTTATCCAATAATGCTTGAAGTTTCTTAATAGAGTAGCATTGTTTCCAAAGGTGCTATAGAGCATTTGATGAGCTTCGGTTGCGCTTTTTCTGAGGTTGAAGATGAAAAGCAAAGCTTCCTGAAAATGAGATTTTCCGAGCACAAAAGTAGACATATCTAAAGAGCTTAATATAAAAATTCGCATAAGATTTTATATCAAGTACTACATATAAATAGATAGCGTTTAAGACGCAGGAATCGATGCAAAACAAAGCAATAGGTAAAGTTTTTATGCAAATTTATAATGAATTAAATAAAAACGCGAAGTCATTTTTGCGCAACCCCAATAATATATTATTACGAATATAAAATTAATGGTAAATATCAATAGAAATCTTCACTAATATATTTAAATACGGCTGTTTTCTAAATTATGCCAAGAATAGCGAGAGATATGCAAATTGGTGGCGACGCAAGGTGGCGACGGAGATAGGCTTAGGTCTGCCCCACCCCGTGAGAGAATGGATTCGTCCGGCCGCCGGCCGACAGTCCAAGTACCCACCGACCAATCAGGGCAGAGTTGGTGACACAGCTGTGCCAAGTAGACAAGAAAAAAAGCCTCGCGGGAGCTTGCCCAAGATGACCTCCGGTAACTTCGTCCATCTTCCATAAACGACCATGAATTTATTCAACCTTATCGAGTATTTTTCAAGGGACCGGGAAAAAAATGTTCACTAGATAAAACGATGATTTTGTAATGTAGAAAATTAGGAAAGAAAAAATTCAGAATGACACGGCACACAGGGACCGGGAAAAAATGATCACTTTATCAGTTTCAAATTATCAAAATATATCTATTTCTTTTTATAAGTTTATAGAGAATTGTTTTAACAAATGTTCGTTAGACAGACCTTTACTCGGGTACCGATTAATATTGATTTTATTCAACTTATCGAGTATTTTTCAAGGGACCGGGAAAAAATGTTCACTTTATCGAGAGATTCGTTAGACAAACCTTTACTCGGGTAAAACACGGGCGAAGCCGGGTACATCCGCTAGTTACCTTATAATTATAAACGCCTTTTCAAGTAAGATATCTCTTTTATGGTAATTTCAAAACAAAATCTGTACTCCTCCATTTCGAAAAAACTTTTTTCTTGGAAAAACTATGAAAGCGAACATAATTTGTTGTAAAACATACCTTATACATTTAAAACATTTTACTTGAAACATTTCACGCCTCTGCGAAATATTTGATAGGCCAATAGAAGAATTGTCTCTACTCTGAAGCGTGCGTTTATATTATGTTCAAAATGTGATAAGAAACTTTTTCAAAAGTGTGAAATGTATTATAGACAAATATTTTTACTTTTTTGTAGATATGTAATTTTTATCCAATATACATTGGTCACAAAAAATATTGCATCACCTATAAGCACTTTAGTAAATTTTTAGAAAATTTGTAAACTTAATACTTAGAACAGTAAGGCATCTCTAAATGATTGATTTTCTGAAACCGTAACTAGAAGTGCATGAAAATAGCCTTGTTTATTCTTTTATTAAATAGTCTCCTAGTGTATCATTATTCAAATTAATCTTTTTTTTTATTCTTAAGATCAGCTTTAGTCTGTAGAATATCAAGTAAGAAAAAAAGCGTTATATAAGCATTTTTATTTTTATTTTACAAGAGGCAGAATCATAGGCCTCAGAGAAGGCAGAATTTCGACTAGAGAAATAGCTATGAAAGTAGGCTGCAAAGTAGTGTTGTAAGGATTTGGTCTAAGTGGACAAAGGATAAGTTAAAGAAAACCTGTCTCAGGTCGCCCCTTAGAGTAATGACAGAGAGGGATTGGAAGAATGGAGGGTTGTTGTAGCAGACAGGACAACAACTGTACCAATACAGCTCTACATGTGCAGAATGAACCTGGACCATCTCTGAACACCATTGATAACTGTCTTATCGAAGCAGAACTCCGTTGTCGCCGCCTTATTAAGAATTTCACTCTCTGCCAGACACAGAAGTGACAGGCTCAGCTGGTGTGAAAGTGAGACGTCTTTAGTCTCAAGAATGACATTCTGTCATTTTTTCTGTTGAATTCAGATTCATTTTTCGGGTTTATGACGCCAGGATACATTTCAGTCATAGGTCCCAAGAAAGATCTCATCAGGACTGTATTGTGGAAAGACATACAGCAAGAACCCCTGGCTTCATGGTGTGGGGTGGCATCAGCTATGAAAGTAGGACTCTTTAGTCCTTATTTAAGCCACAATGACTGCTCAGCTATACATCGCAGATGTGTTGTAACCTGTTGTGTTACCATTTGTTGAGCAGACCAATAATGTAATTTTCCAAAAAAATAATGCCCAACTACATACAGCCAACATCTCACGAGACGTCCTTCAAAATGTTGACACCCTTCCCTGTCCCGCATGTTCTCCAGATCTTTCCCCACTTAAGAATGTATGGGACATGGGTAGACAATTTTGTCCATCTCCACAGCCAAGTAATCTTCAACAGCTTCGGCAAAACATTGAAATGGCATAGCATCCCACAAGAAGCCATAAAAAAACTATGACAGTATGCTTCACCGTGTAACTGATTCTATACGTGCCAAAAAAGGACATACCAAATATTAATAAAAGCTGTGTATCTCAATAAATTTATATCCATTTTAAAAATTTCAATTCATTATTTTTCATATTAAAATTATGCTTTTGATTGACTGCGTTATCAAACTGCTTAATCATCAACCTACGAAGACCTTTAAGGTAATACAGAGATTAGGTTAGAGAGAGAGAATTCTTTATAAGGAGACTAGCGGATGTACCCGGCTTCGCCCGAGGTTTTACCCGAGTAAAGGTTTGTCTAACGAACATTTGTTAAAACAATTCTCTATAAACTTATTTAAAAAAAAAAGATATATTTTGATAATTTGAAACTCGTAAATTTGAATCTCTCGATAAAGTGAACATTTTTTCCCGGTCCCTGTGTGCCGTGTCACCCTGAATTTTGTCTTTCCTAATTTTCTACATTACAAAATCATCATTTTATCTAGTGAACATTTTTTCCCGGTCCCTTGAAAAATACTCGATAAGTTGAATAAAATCAATATTAATTGGTTCCCTCGGTAAAAAATTGGAAGTTAAAGGAATAGTATCTTTGCCTTGGAATTGTATCATTATTCTTGTCTCAAATAAATTGCTGTGTCATCCTGAATTTTGTCTTTCCTAATTTTCTACATTACAAAATCATCGTTTTATCTAATGAACATTTTTTCCCGGTCAAATATTTGCCGTGTCATCCTGAGATAATCTTAATTTTGATAAATAATATTTAAGATAACAAACTTAGTGATAAGAAAACTTGTTATCATCGTCACAACACTTGCGAGTCAAATATACAAATCTGCAAATAACTCTAAGGATATTCAAGATATTCATGAAATTATTTTTCAAAAACCTTCCCGGTGATATACCTAATAATATCCCAAAATTTCACGGCGATTGGATGTTTGGTTTTTGAATCTATAGAGTACAGACAGACAGACAGACATTCAATTTTATATATATAGATTAGAGGTTGCTAAAATCTGTTTTAAGGGTTAGGCAAGCGATATGTATCCACAATATTTCATTTAAATCTACTATAATAGGAGCGTCAACTACCCGGGCTGTCCAGCTCACTAGTACAGACTAGTTTCAAGCATTTTTAATCGCGCCTTGACAATATACTAGGTCAGGGGTCGGCAAACTTTTGAGTCGGAAGAGTCAAAAATTACAATTTACAAAATTTCAAAGTTTTTAAAGAGCCACAATGTTTTTTCTTACCAACAATAAATAGTATTCACATAAATAATTGTTGCGTATTGAACTATATAAAGAACCGCAGTTTCACATCCAAAGAGCCGCATGTGACTCGCGAGCAGCAGTTTGCCGACCCCTGTACTAGGTCATCATGTTTTAAAATCCCTTGTGTTCCCAACAACATTCCTACTGTTACGACGCTTTTCAGCGGTCGTTGTTTGCGTACAAAATTCAATGTAGGTTCGTTGTGGATAGAGCTGATATACTTTATTGCCAGTTAATGGAACTAGGTAGATGTCTCAAATATCCGCCATCAGAAGGATCGTCTACGGCCGTCCAGGACTCTGGTGCAGTCTTGTAGGATCATCTACACCCTGGAGACAAATCTCCGTGTCTTCCACTCGCCGCAGATGTCACCAGACTCTGTCCTCCCCCACACTGGAATGCCGATTTTGGCGTCTGTCCTCTCTCACACTTGGCAGCTGGAGTCCACCCATCTTTCCCCAACTTTACTCTGGAATCTTGGCTTCTCTGATAACTTGTCATCCATTTTACCACACCCTTACCCAGCTATCAATATTTATTTGGTGTCTTTGATCTCAATATGATTTGTATCCTTCCTTTAATCATGCATAGCCTCTCAATAGTACATTAACTAATAATCCATAGTTTTATGATTTAACTGTATTATGTTAATTATTATTTGCATATACATCTCTCATATTTCCTACTTCTTATATGTATATATATGTATTTGTTTAATTTATAAGTTTCAGTATCGTAATTATACCTGTCGAAGGGCTGTTACACCCGAAAGCTTGTATTGTCGTGATGAAAATAAAGTCTTCCCTCAGAGAATTGTCTTTTATTTATTACTATCCGAATGACCCGGGCAACGCCCGGGTTTTACCCAATTAAATGTTTTTATTCAAATAATATTCGTTACAATTATAAATTGGCGCCGTGACTGTCACTCTTGTGAAACGTCCCGCTCCAAACTTTGTGTCTGAGAAGCGATATTTTTATAGAGAGATGATCTGGCTTTGTGTTTTCTGCTCGAATAAATGTTTTTCTGTTAGAGATTTGTTCCTTCATACTAAAAATGTACTGGCTTCACCCATGGTCTCTGCGTTTTGGAATTTTTCCCGATATAATTTTGTATCTGATAATTAAACACGATACAGCAATATTGTCTTCATCCTTTTCTGACTAAAAAAACAACTATTTTTGCCCAGAACCTGTCAATTTCAATTATTTTGCTAAAAATTCGATAAATATCTCTTCCAGATTTTTCTCAATGTCCTGTTAAAACACGTTTTACATGTACATTAGGTTAGCTGATATTACCTCCCGTCTTCACCGCTAGAGACGCTGCTTGCGAGCGAAAGGACAAATTTGCATCGCAATTTACAAATAACTCGAAGAATATACGGGATAGAGACCTGATATTTTCACTATAAGTTTTTCCAGATTTTTTATATATACTGTTAAAATTTCAGTCAGATTAGTTACGTATTGTGGACGTGTATAGCCGACAAACATACATACATACACTGACTTAGGGATTTATACCAAATGGGTTATAATTACAAGGTGTCAATTTCGTTAACCCACTAATTGTTTCTTTACTATCATGTGACCTTAATCAGCGTAATTTTTTTTTTGAATTGTATCGTTGAGCAGCGAAATTTATATTAAATCTAGGATCGTGGATTTGGTTATCGAAATGTATCTTTTTTTTCCCCTTGTGACACTAAAAACGCTTTGTCATTTTAACTTTTAAAAAATAATTTCAGAATTTTTTAAATGAACTATATTTATCTTCGGATTTTTAATATTTGTAACTTATACAGCGCTTAATCTCCAATTCTGTACATTTTTAGAAGCTTAAGAATAGATTGTTTTATTCCAACGACTCATTTTTAGGTTTAATTAATTTTCAAATGGCCTGTTTGTTTAAATATTTAGGGCACAAAAGGAAAGATACCTTTTCACTTCAAGAATTTACAGTTTATGTTTATTAAGAACTCGCGAAAAATACAAATACATCACGGAAATATCTTTATTTACGGGGCTTCTAACCAAAATAAAATGATTTTTTGAGCTCCACTAAAAATACAAATGACGATAGCAACAAAGAAAATGACAGTCTATTCTATACAGGGTTGCTAAACTATGATTATAAGTATTTCCTTTATTTTTTTATTTTTGTGGCGACCACCCTTTGCCTCAGCGAGCGCGGACAAAGCTTCACTACACATACGGGCAGTAGTGTGGCGGCCTCGCTACGCCTCGGCAACCGCGACCTGGGAGAATATCTCACTACGCATGCCCGGGCGGCATCCGGGACTCTTGCCACGCGCGTCGTTCGAACAACAAGGCTTGCTTCCAGCGGCCGTTATTGCTTTCCTCTCTATATATTTCGCGGGGCTTTAAATAAATAAATTTATTTTTTAAATAATTATAATTTTTTCAGCGGCCTTTCCACAAGCCACACAAATACGCACGCAACCATTTCACATTTTCACTGAAAACATCTATAATGCTGTCACTTGTGTGAAAGTTGATAATCTAGTAATATATGCCTATTTCTCGAGAGATAATAAATCAAATTAAGAGTAAATGATAAAGAGCCATTACCTTTTAATGTAGTCAAATTTATTCCTTTACAGAAGTAAGTAATGTCCGAAATTTTTCTCTTTCGTGATTTCTTAAAAAAAAATAGTTAGGATCTCCTTATGTCAACATCCAAAAAAAACTTTAAAATAATCTGTTTAAAATTTCAGTGAGAATAATCTCATTACAATATTATTTACAGTAACTAAAACAAACAAAAAATAGTGTAAAATATACATATCTAGCATAATGCAACAATATACATAAAACTTAAATAAACTAATATATACCTCTAATATTCAATAAAATCATTATAATATATGCATGCTTAACTTGGAGGTAAAATAGAAATATATTTTTGATGCAATTTCCTTATCGGCAGAATTCCAGTTGTTCGGTACACTTTATGATTGGTGTACCATGATGTAGGTTCGTTTGGATTAAAATGGTCTCAAGCAAAGGTGAATATATATTTAAAGAGGATCAACTTTATATTGGGGTGGTTCGTTTGATATTGAAAAAATGATTCAATTATTCATCCGTGGTATTTTAATTTATTAAGGATAAATATAGATATTAATATAATGTTACAAATTAAATATTTTGTAAAAAAGAAGTTGAAAAATGTTTGATTCAAACGGATGGATGGGAAAAGACGTCAGCCCGTGATGGCCATCAGTTTTCGAACGTCTCTGCCGCCGCCGCGCATGCGCGCCGACTTGGCTTCACCACCACCGCCGCGCACGCGCGCCGCCTTGGCGACCGCCGGTAGAATGTTGGTTGAAAGGCCGTTCAAACTGTTTTCTTTTCTTCTCGCGCGGGCGTGCCTTTCACTAACATTCCTCCCACCAATTTAATTGATAAATTAAATTCTAATACTATATTTTCTTGGCTATAGTAGAGGCTAATCTAAATTTGTTTATTTCTAATGGAAAAAGTCGCTGTACTGGACGAAGAAAAACTCCCGATGATGTCTTCACTCTTGCGACTCGAACTTGTCCATCGGCCCCAGGTAGCACCTCCTCCACTTTTCCTAATGGCCATGAAATCCTTCTCTTTTGATCGTTTCCTATAAGTACTATTTCTCCTACCTCGATCCTCCGTGATTTTCTTGCTTTTCCATGATGAACCAGCATTGCTAAGTATTCCTTCGTGAATCTGGCTCTAAGTTCATCTCTACAAGCTTGCATATTTCGGTAGCGAGAAACCATTGAATCCCGTTCTACTTCATCGGCTTCAGGTAAAATTGAGCTTCCACAGTTGTTAATAAGTTTGTTTGGGGTTAGAGGCGCCAATTCATCATCATCTTCTGATACATACATAAGTGGACGGTTATACACCACAGCTTCCACGTCACAAAGCAGTGTCTGTAATTCTTCGTTAGTGACACGCGCAGATCCCAACACTGACCTAAGTAGCTGCTTAACGATCCCATAGTTACCGTTATGTGACATTATAGGTCCCATAGTTACTGTTATGTGCCATTGTTGGTCCCATGGATACCGTTATGTGTCATTGTAGATCCCATAGTTACTGTTATGTGTCATTGTAGGTCCCATAGTTACTGTTATGTGCCATTGTAGGTCCCATGGATACCGTTATGTGTCATTGTAGGTCCCATAGTTACTGTTATGTGCCATTGTAGGTCCCATAGTTACTGTTATGTGCCATTGTAGGTCCCATGGATACCGTTATGTGCCATTGTAGGTCCCATAGTTACCGTTATGTGCCATTGTAGGTCCCATGGATACCGTTATGTGTCATTGTAGGTCCCATAGTTACCGTTATGTGCTATTGTAGGTCCCATGGATACCGTTATGTGTCATTTTAGGTTCCATAGTTACCGTTATGTGCCATTGTAGGTCCCATGGATACCGTTATGTGCTATTGTAGGTCCCTCCCACCATCTAGTAGTAATCAATTGCGAGATTGACGCTCCACGTGAGGGGATGTCTGCAGGATTTTCTTTACCAGGAACGTGCCTCCAATCAGTTATGCTTGAATTTTGTCGAATCTTCTTTACTCTTCCTGCGACAAACACTGACCAGTTCATATCACGTTTAATCCATGCTAAAGCAGTAGTAGAGTCCGTCCACAATGTAATTGGTATATCTTCGAACTCCATCATAGATTTTATGTGGACAGCCAATCTAGATCCGATTTCACATGCAACCAATTCTAGCCTTGGTATAGTGGTATTCTTCATAGGAGCTACTCTCGAACGAGCCATGAGTAATTGAACTTGAACACCCCCAGGAAATCCACTTCGTAAATAGGCACAAGCTGCAAACGCCGCGTTGCTACTGTCCATAAAAACATGCAATGTCCATGTTCTTCTATCTTGAGATTGAACAACACAGCGAGGAATTTTCAATTTGTCCACCTCAGTTAACTGACTCAACCATGCATTGAATCTTCGACTGATGTCTTCCGATAAGTCTGTTTCCCATCCAGCCTTTTGAATCAAACATTTTTCTTGAAGTAACATCTTAGGAATGATTGTGAAAGGGCAAGTGAATCCAATCGGGTCGAACAATGAATGAGCTGCCGATAATATCTTCCTTCTTGTCACTTTTCCCGGTTCCATTTTCTTCGCAAAACTCCTTAGATCAGAAGATTCCAGGTTCGTATCCTGGCAGGCTCGCCACAATGTTCGGTACACTTTATGATTGGTGTACCATGATGTAGGTTCGTTTGGATTAAAATGGTCTTATTATATTATTCTGTACATAACCCGGACTCCTGGAGCGTACGAAAGTCGCCAACTGTCCGGGTTTGTCTTCTGACTTATTGTCTATTTGTTGCAGTTGACATCCAACTGATTAGATGTCGCCAGGCTGTTTTATTTTTGGGGAGGTTCTTCAATGTTTCTTGGTTGAATGTGCTGGTGTTAAGTAGAGTTGCAGTCTGGAATCTCTGAAGACGGTAGGATGGGCAACTGAATAGGAGGTGGTCGACTGTTTGATTTTCTTGGTGACAGTGTTGGCATACGGGGTCGTTGTTTTTGGAGGTTCTGGCGATGTCGGCTTGAACGAAACCATGTCCTGTCAGAATTGTAGAGGTGATGTCGCTATATTTTAGTTTTGGGAGAATTGAGATTAGAAGACTAGGGGATGCAGCTACTCTTCTGAGGTTTCTTGTAGCGTGGTCTGTGGTGTAGAGGTCGGTCCATAGTTGGAGGGCGAACTGTTTACTTTGAGAGAGAACATATTTCCTAGGAAGGGTTGCGAAGTGTAAAGGCAATTTGGATTGAGCTGCGGCTTTGGCGACTTCATCAGCCTGTTCATTTCCTTCGATGCCGCAATGACCCCGGACCCAGCAGAGTTGAACATTGTCCAGAGTATTGAGGTTTCTGATTATCTCTGCAGTAAGTGGGGTTCTTGGGATATCGGGGTGACAGATGGCATGTAGAGCTGCCTGGCAGTCGGAAGCAATGACAAAGTCTTGTCGCGGCATGATCCTAATAGATCTGGTGGCATAAAGAAAGGCCAAAAGTTCCGCCTGGAAGGAGGTACAGTTGTTGTGGAGTTTAAGTTTCAGTGGTGAATAGGGAGGTGGGAGCACCACTGCTGCGCCAACCCCATTGGTTGACCGAGATCCATCTGTATAAACAATAGTGGCCCGTTCTGGCAGTGACTTGGAGAATTGGAGAGGTCTTCTAAGAGGTGGGTAGGGTACCGAGGAAGGACTGGGACGTGACTCAAAAGGGCCTTCTCTTAGCGCTTCCAAGTATGCTAGATGGGATTTGATAGATATATCCAGTGGAGGACAACCTGTGAGGGAGATTGCTGGGATAGTTGGAGTACACGGGCCTCCTCTGATATTTGTATCATATTTGTAATGGAGGCCACGTAGCTTCCGGATGCCATTGGTGTCGAACACCCGCTTGCCCCAAACCCCAGAGCCATAGAGG
Organism: Cordylochernes scorpioides; assembly: GCA_030710605.1. NCBI lineage: Eukaryota > Metazoa > Arthropoda > Arachnida > Pseudoscorpiones > Chernetidae > Cordylochernes > Cordylochernes scorpioides. Next base: position 22,058,339 of record CP092869.1, read on the forward strand.
ATGGCTGGGAGGATCACCATGTTATGTATTTTTCGGCCCGCGCTGAAGGTTAATCCGAACTGCCCCTGGATCGTGCTGGTTAGTCGAGGGAGAATCCACCTGCACCTCTTGAGGATGTTGTCCAGGTGGCCTACGAAGTTTCTTTTGGAATCAAAGGTAACACCGAGGATTTTTATAGTGTTATCAATTAGAATAGGTTGGTTTTGGAAATGTATGCCGTGATAGTCTGGACGCTTGGCTTTCCAATGGAAGAGGCAGGCTTGGGTTTTCCTTGGGTTGAATGTTAGCCCCTGAGTCTTGCCCCAATGAAAGAGCTGTTTTAGGAATTGATTGATCTCTCGTGTTGGGAATCTGCGGAGGAAGTGAATCAGTACCTTGAAATCGTCTGCGAAACTGATGATTTCACTGTTGTTTGGCCTTGGAAGGAGATGGATTTTCCTAGCCACTATGTTGAAGTATAAGGGGCTCAGTGCTGCACCTTGGGGGACCCCAAGTAGAGTAGTAGAGGTGAGGGTGGCGTTCCAAGCGTTGTAAATTACCTGCCTTCCTCGGAGGAAGCTCGCGGACAGTTGAATCAACTCTTCTGGGCAGTTAAGGTCGCGGAGGCCTTGAATGATGGTGTGTCTTTGAACGGTGTCGAAGGCATGGCTGATGTCCAGACCAATAGCCAAGGTCTTCCTCCAGTGCTGCAGGCCTTCACTGCTGTTGTTGTTAATGGAATCAAGCGCCATTTCAGCTGAGCGCCCTGGAAGGAAGCCAAACTGCTGGGGTGAGAACCAGCCTTGGTAATCCGCTATCCATTGCAGGCGCGCCAGTATGCACCGTTCAAGGACTTTGGCCAAGGTATTGAGCAGCGTTATGGGACGGTATTTCTCCAGTTGGTTGGAGGAAGAAGAGTTTTGTTTGGGTATGAGAACTAATAGACCGGCTTTCCAGGGTGTTGGGAAGTGTCCGAGACGTAAGCATTTGGTGAAAATTTGTGACAGTGTTTTATGCAGCGTTGACCCACCAAGAAGAAGGCATCTGATTCCTAGCCTATCGGGACCAGGGGATTTCCTCCGACCGCATCGACGGATCGCGCGAAGGACTTCAGACACTGTAAAGGCTGGTTCTTGGTTGTAGGATTGGAACCAATCAATTGATGGGGTTGGCGCTGACCAGTCTGTTGGAAAATAGTGCTGAAGTACTTCATGGCAGGTTTCCTCTGGGGTGAGTGGAGTGCCGTCGCTGTGTTTGAGCAGAGGTGGCCCTAGAGAACCTCTTCGGCCTTTGGAGATATATCGGTGGATGGAGCTCCATGCGGCCGAGGAGACCTCTTGGCACAGTGTTATCCAGGAGAGATGCTTTTCTCGCCTTATAGCCGCCTTGAGTTTGTTGTGGCAGGCTCTATAAAGACCTTTAAAGAAGCTCCTGATATAAAAGGAGGTGCTTTGATAGCAACGTCGTAAAGCAACAACTATATTGCGGAGTTTTGAAAGCTCCTTGTTCCACCATGGTCTTGAAGGCCTTGGAGATTTTGATTTCTTTCTCATGGAGACATTGCAGGCCTCCTGAAGACAGGTAGTGAGGAGAGTAACCACCTCATCAATGTCGCCTGGAGTGAATGCGGACTGGAGACGCGATGTGACATGGTGGAGGCTGGACCCAATGAAGGCAGTGAAGGTCTCTTCCAGACATGAAGTCTCTACCCAAGAGCAAATAGGCTCTGTGGAAATGATGTCATCGAAATTTGTAAGGATTGGCAGATGATCAGAGAAAGCCATCTCCTGGAGACATGATCTAGTGGCGTGAATGGCTATCGAGCTGGATGCTAGGGTAACGTCGATGGAAGAGCGCAGGGATCCGTTGGACCAGGTGTAATGGTTGGGAGATCCCAAGAACTGTAGGCCCATCAGTGAAGCAGAGTCCTCCAAGCTGGCCCCACGGGCATCGCGGGTAGCTCCAATACCCCAGGTTGGAGAGTGGGCGTTGGCGTCCATGCCAAGAATGCATGAGAAGGATCCTATGTTTATTGCAGATTCCAAGGTTGGTAGGAAAGATAAATCCGGGACACTGTTGTGCCAGTACGCCGAAGCGAGGACAACAGCCTGGTTGCCTAACCGGATGAGAGCCGTGGAGATGTTTGAATCAGGTGAGCTAAGTGGAATGGCGTTTAGATTTGATCGTATTACAAGCCCAGAAGGAGCATTGTTTTCATTTGGGATGAATGTGTCAAAGCTTGAATAAGGCCATTTAAAGTTCTTTGGTAATTCTTGAAGTAGAATAGCGTCTACCCCTTGTTCAATTGCAATGGTGAAGAGTTCGAGGACTGCAGAAGGCGATTTCCTAAGGTTGGATTGGAGGACTCTGAAGGATCTATGCATTCTTGTTGAGTAGAGTCAGCTTGGCCTTCACCAGAGGACAAGCCCGGGATGTCGCGTAGTGATTGAGCTGCTCAAAAACAGCGCCGGCCTTCTTGCAGCAATTGTGACATTTTGCTGAAATGTTGGGACAGGCGTGGCCCTCGTGACCTGTCGTACCACATTTGTATCAGATAGGTTGGGCAGCAGGGCATGAAGTAGCGCGGTGGCCGAAGCTGCAGCAGCGGTAGCATTGCTTCAGGGAGTAGCTTCTTTCGTAGCGTAAAATTAAACCTGCTATAGGCATCTTACCTCGATGCTCCAGGAAATTGGCCGTCTGATCGTCTACTTCCAGGAAGACTGTAGTGTACCCATGGGGATTGTCCTTTGGGCGGTGGGCAACCTTGATGTGCCTTTTTCCTGGGAGAATTTTTATATAATCGTTGTTTTGGAGGCTTCCCACTATCATGTCGTTGGTCGTGGAGCTCTCCACGCCAAATAAGCAATATCTGGGATATATTGTTGGTCTTTCCGTGCAGTTTAGGGATTTTGGGATGTTATTGTTGGCCTGGAGTCTGGCCGCTAGAGTTGATGCACCTTGGGTGGTTTTAGTGTGAATTACCAGCCGCCCTTTCCCATTAACGGAGGCTGCCACTTCGGGGGAGTTCAGAATTGATGAATCTGCTTTTTGGATCTCGCGTAATATTTCTCGAGAGTCTGTAGATGGGTTGCTTGATTTAATGACCACATGGGACTCATAGGCGGCTGCGAAATTTTTGGAGGCTGGTTTAATCAATTGCTTTATTGGAGGAGGGGTAGGTTTTGTGGTATTTGGTTTGGCTACGGCGTTGGTGTAGAGTTTTTCCTTGGGTAGTTGATTCTCTTTTCCGTGGTTTATGCCTTTATAGACATCAAAGATGATATCTTCTGTGCCTTTCAGAGCCCATTCCACCAGGGAAAGCATTGGCTGGAGCTGCTCCGGCGTCATGCCGTTGGACTTAGCTACGTCAGCCATTTTCTTGGTGACTTTCTGGTGTATGACCTTTAGTTGATTAAACTCAAGGTTGCAAGGAGGTTCACTGATTCGCGGGCGTTTTACGCTTCCGTCTCCCGTTGCGTCAGATGATTCTACTTCCATTCTTAACGATTTGACTTGAAAAAAAAAATAATAAAAAAAAATTAATTAAATAGAAATGATATTTAAAAAGAAAATAAATAAGATTATAAATAAGATTAATAAGTTATAAATACGATTAAATGGGGATTAAATATGGTTAAATTATTCGAAAGAATGAGGTTAAAGAAATTGTTTACCGATTCGAAGCGGAAATAGAATCGTTAAAATGGTCTCAAGCAAAGGTGAATATATATTTAAAGAGGATCAACTTTATATTGGGGTGGTTCGTTTGATATTGAAAAAATGATTCAATTATTCATCCGTGGTATTTTAATTTATTAAGGATAAATATAGATATTAATATAATGTTACAAATTAAATATTTAGTAAAAAAGAAGTTGAAAAATGTTTGATTCAAACGGATGGATGGGAAAAGACGTCAGCCCGTGATGGCCGTCAGTTTTCGAACGTCTCTGCCGCCGCCGCGCATGCGCGCCGACTTGGCTTCACCACCACCGCCGCGCACGCGCGCCGCCTTGGCGACCACCGGTAGAATGTTGGTTGAAAGGCCGTTCAAACTGTTTTCTTTTCTTCTCGCGCGGGCGTGCCTTTCACTAACACCAGTGAAAATAAATAAATAAAATAATTTGACCAAGGACTAGCTCTATATTATGAAGATAGAGGTTGCCTGGCCGGCATTCATATTTCTTAAAAATTAGACATTTCGGCCAGTTAAAGTTTTATTTTCTCCATGTTTCAACAAATATATTTTGTCTTCGTCAGGAGAAATAAATAAAGCATTTGGCAAGGCGTTAAAAATTGTTCTTTATTTTGTAACGCCTTGCCAAATGCTTTAGTTTGATTTATTTCTCTTGACAAAGACAAAAGATTTTTGTTGAAACGTTGAGAGAATAAAACTTTAACTGGCCGAAGTGTTTATTTTTTAAAGACTAGCTCTATAGTTTTGGCCATCCTTATATGTTATGCCAGCTTGATTGTTTCAGAAAGAGGAAGAACACTTTAGCAACAATTCTTTTGCTCACATTCTAACCGTGACATCCAAACTTAAACTATACACGTAGTTTTATCTATAGATGGTAAATATTGTGGTAAAACATGAAGAACACACATTTCGACATTAGAAAAAAAGACAAAGTGAACACATTTATTTGTAAATAATTCGATACTTGTGTGCGTGTTGTATTGTTGCGTCGCAAAATATTTCAACAAATATTTCATTTGCAAATATTTTCAAATTTAAAAATTTCACATGAATTTTAAATATGCACCTATCCCCCGATTTACACAGTACTTGTTTTACACGTTTTCGCTTTTACACGGTTTTCCAAATACGTTTTTTTTTTATCGCACTATACTAAATGCTACTGTGATTGAACACATGCGCTGTGTACACATCTCACGAGGAATCCTGAGCTTATGTGCTAACTACATATTTTAACCTGTCAATGCATTTTATTTTTATTTCTGTGTACACCTATCCCCCGATATACACGTTTTTCTCAGGAACGTATCTACCGTGTAAATCGGGGGATAGGTCTATTATTTTCTAATGAGCTATCTAGAGATTTAAAAAAAAAACGATTTTCAGTGATCGCTGGTCACTCACACTTGGGAGACCAGATTACAGATTTATAACGAGGAGTTTTATTTTTACGAGGATGGTTATTCAAGTAAATGTTCGCTCATGGGAGACTAGTGGATTAAATTCAAAATTGAGATCAACAGTATAACCTCTTTGATTCAACCATTTATAATTCAATACTTTTTTTTTAAATTTCAAATCCTAACAATATTTTTGAATTGAGATCTCTTACTCTCTTTGTGACCGCAACGACCACCGAAGGATGAGGTCTCGCCTTCGTCTTTGCGTCTGGGCCTTTTGTTCACAGGCAGCAGATCCTATGGCCTGGCAATATGGCTGCCTTCCATCTCACCGTCCGGGGATACTCTATGACGTGTGTCAGCGTACACGTCTCTCATGCTCCTGAAGAGCGCTGCCGCCAGCTCCAGATCATCGCAGCTGTAGCGTGTGACGAAGGTGCGTGAATTCTCGATGACCTGAACATCTCCGAGGAGTCGGCGAAGGAACTGGAATCCGGTTCAGCAGAGGCCCTCGCGGAGCTCCTGGACCAAGCCGACCTAGTCGACGTCGCCACCTTCTTTGATGCTGTACGTCGTCTGGACAGAATCCCACTTTCATCAGGTTTCTGCGGCCGCGTCACCCAATACCAAACTATATACTACACTTACTCGGACCACCATACCGTGCTGATCCAAGTGAGAGAACCAGCTTCTACAAGACTTCCCTGCATCGGCAAGCTGCTCCGGTCAGACCTGTTTGTCGATCGAATAGAAACGTTCATCGATGTAACATCGGAAGACCTGGCGAATCTTTCAATTCCGATGTTATGGGAACAATGGACCAGGTTCAAGGCAGATCTGGTCGCGGAGATACGGTCCCTCGCACCTGCCACCGCCGATTTCGGCGATGGATGCATCGAAAGGGAAAGCCACTTCCTGAGGCGGAGTCTGGAGGACGATACTGCCAGCTCCGACTATCCTTCCTTGTCGGACCTCGGGCGTTCCCTCCGAGCCAGACGTCGCTCTCCCTCCACTTTCACCGACAGCAACGCCATCTCCGGGGGCCAACTTAGGTGTTTCCTTCTAGAGCGTTTAAGCCGTCGCTTCATCCAAGTTCCAAGCTCAGCAGAAGCCATCGCCGACTTCCTCGCTGAAGTGACTCCCCTGGAGTTCGACGAGTGGGACCAGCTCTTTCTCGCCGACACCTACCGCGACCAGATAGCGAAACCATTCACCGCCTGCCAAATGGCCGTGCCTCGGGATGGGACGGTTTACCCCGCGAACTTGTCAAAGCCTTTGAAGATTTCTTCGTCGAAGTTCTTTGGCAAGTCTTCGAGGCTTCTCGACTCCGCGGGGCCTTGCCTCAATCCTCAAGGCGCAGAAAGGTCATCCTGATACCGAAATCGCACGGTGGTCCTGGCCTACTGGCATTTCGTCCAATCAGCCTCACAACGACAGGGTCCTCAGCGGCGTGCTCGTTATCGTGAGTCGTCATCTGCCAGACCTCGTGTCCAAGTGTCTCAGACCTATGCCGCTCCAGGACGGCCATCCTCCTGGAACATCGCGCAAGTGTCTAACAAATTCGCCTGGGCAGCAAGACATGACACACCGCTGGCTGTCATCTCCTTAGACCTAAAGTCCGCGTTCGATACCCTAAGCAGGAGCTACCTGTTCGCCTTGTTGAAAGAAACTGGGCCTACTATCTGCCTTCCTAGGGTATATTGCTGTCCTCTACGGGGAAGTATACGCCTCCATCCCGGTCGAATATGTCCACACCAAGGCCTTCCCGCTTCTCAACGGGGTGAGACAGGGCTGCCGCCTCAGCGTTGCCCTCTTCAGCATCGGAGTTGGGCCTCCGCTACGCCTTAACGGATCTTGGGCCGCGGTAGCGTGGTCGTCTATGCGGATGACATCGTACTCTTCATCGGGGATGACGCTCAGCCTTGATCTCGTTCCCCTGATATTCGAAGAGTTCCGCATGGCTTCCGGGGTGGCAGTCAACTTCGACGAGAGCTGCGGGCTCTGGTGCGGTTCCTGAAAGCACCGGACGGATTCTACTCTGGGAATCTCCTGGACGTCCGAGTCGTTGACCGTCCTGAACTGTGCGATCACCACCAGGAACACCGTCGCCTCCCACGACTCACACCTGATGGAGCTGCTGGAGCGAGCCATCGCGAGGCGGTTTCCCTTCGTGGCCTGTCGCTGGTGGGTCGTGCTTGCGCGACCAACAGCCTGGTCCTGTGTTCCATGCTGGACCACCTCCATGGCTACCTTCCACCTGAAACCTTCATTGGCGAGCTTAGCGTGGGGTACGAGTCGAGTCTCGTGGCTTCCCGGGGGGGGGGGCTTCTTGGCTCGTCCAGTCTCCGAGGGTGGCGTCGGCCTGCTTGACATCGCGGGCAGCTTCGGCTCACCTGCCTGAGAGGCTCCAGGCCTTCCTCCGCGGCGCCGCCAAAGGCTACTCTTGGCTGGTCCTCAGCCGGGCGTGGCTGACATCGCCGGCTCCTGACGTCTGGCTATCGCCGAGAAAGAGGAGACTTCTGAGCCTCTGGGAGGCTGATTCAAATGTCCTTGAGCTGGACCACCGGGTTCTGCATCCCACCAGCCTGAGGTCCCCGCGTCTTCGAGGCGACAACAGGTTCCTGCGGTCGCCAGACCTGCTGCTCCCGAGCGCTGGTTACAGGCGTCTGTCGGTGACTTCTTTGATGGCGCCCCTGCCCTAGCGCACTCAACGTGACCCGCGATCTCCAGGCGTCGGCCTCCATCCCGAAGCGATTCAACTAACAAGTGTGGGGAAGGCTACAATATATAAGTGCCATCTTAGTCTTGAGGTGGGGAACACCAGCCATCACATCGACCTGCCCACTCTGTGGGCGTCACCAATGAAAAGTTTGTATATATTATATATATGTATATTTATCAAAATTATTTCATATATTCCCTTTATTTTATCCATATACAGGGTGCGGTAGCAGGCTGAGACCACACAATATAGGTGCCACACCCTGTGTGTTATAGTAACATAGGTTTTTTTTTTTGTATATAGACATGTGTGGTAGAACCTACTCTTACACAAGAAATGAATACCATGTAGTTATTGTCTCCTTGGGCACACCGATTCGGAAACTGCTGTATTCTTGACACCCCCCCCCCCCCCCGATAATTTGTTCACAAAGTTAGGAGAAAATTATGAGCTGCAAAGGGGGGTTTGGCGGGAGTTCCCTAAAGGAAACGACTTTGTCCACGTTCTGACAGTATCAGGACGCCAGACTTTATAAGCCGTGTCCAAGCTGTCATCGATGAGGACCCTGGGAAGTCGATGAGGCCACTCTCCAGAGAGCTGCAGGTTGATGAGGCTACCATCCGACGTGTGGTTCATGAGAACCTCCGTTACAAATTATACGTGATGCGTAGAGAACAATTCAGGTCTGAAAGAACCATGGTGAACCGCTTGACCAGAACCAAGCGCCTTTTGAACAGGCTCAAACATCCCGAGGAGCCAGGAATGATCTGTTTTTACTCAGACGAGAAGATCACCATCAATGTCACACCTGTCTCCCAGCTTACCAGATGTCAATCCGCTGGACTATTACATGTAGGGCGTAGTTGAGAGGACTCCAATAGTCATTCCCCCAACACTGTTACAGCTCTCAGAGCTGCTATAGTGGATGCAATTGAAAACATTCTCAAGACCCATCTCATTACTGCCAACGTATAGAAGCTGTATTTTCGCTGATGGCGAGTTTATTGAATGATGTGATTTAGCTATGTGTTCATCTATATAAAATATTAATATGTAATAAATGTTCTTTTTGTCCATTCATTTTTTCCATGGACATTTTGTTCTCAAATAGCTATCGCACCCTGTATTTATCATTATTTTGTCTTATATATCCAAATCTATTCGATTTTATATTTAATCTTATATAACCTCATATAGACATTGTAATAAAGTAGTTTCAATCTCAATCTTTCGAGAGAGAGAGAGAGAGAGAGAGAGAGAGAGAGACGGTTAAACATTCTTTAATGACTACAAGTCAATTATGGATGAAAAAAAAAAAATGATAAAATACAGTGAAATTATGATTGAGGAAGGCTCCACCAACTTGCCAGAGTCCTCCTCCAGACGATGAGAGGGTCTTCTTGGACGCCCCGTATCTCCAGGCCCAGGAAGTGCCTGTAGATACGGGTCTTGGCAGACGCCAGGATGGCCAGGGCGTCGTCCTCCAGGTCAAGCACGAAGATCCATCCCTGCAGGTCAGGGGGCCGCTGGATGATGGTGAAGGCCTCCAGGATGACAGGCCTGATCCGCCTACAGGACCAGTAGCGGTGGGCCAGTGATAGGTCTTCGGACCCACAGGCGATGCAGGACTCTCGGGCTGAGGCCGGATGCGCTGGATGGGGAAGGGCGTGAAGGGCCAGCCGCACGGCAACGTCGGCATTGTGCCCCGAGAAGGCACCTCGCCGGAGAGAAGGCCAGCTGATGGAGATGGGGATGCTGACGTGGGGAAGCCACCGGGCTAGCAGCTGGGTGATGGGCAGTGCAGCCAGGCGTGGACGTTCTAGCATGCGGCGGGCAGTGCGGGTGGTTAGGCGCTGGAACGCAGTGGCCGTCCCGCGCAGCACGATGCCGTCCTTGATGTTGTCAACCCGGTGGGTGTGGTTCCGGTTCTCTTCCACAATCCGGCTGCAGAAGGTGGTGAGTGCCGCGATGTCAGCGAGGGCGGCGCGGGTGGTGCGCAGAGGGAGAGATGAAGAGCTGGTGAGATCGCCAACGCGCATTCCCGCCCACCGCGATGCGACCAAAAGATCTGGAGGCCGGAGGAACCTGGAGTCCCTGATGATGTGGAGCTCCTGAAGCTGAAGTGGCGGCAGCACCCGGTGGTTCAGCTCCAATATCTCCGAGACGGCCTCCCAGAGCTTGAGGAGCCTGCGGCGCCGAGGTGGATGCCATGTCCCAGATGTTGGAGGGGTCAGCTACGTCCCACTCACAGCGAGCCAAGAGTAGGCGTTGAGGCCTCCGCGCAGCGCTGTCTGTACGCCCCTCAAGCACGCCAGGCGAAGCTGCGTTCTAATGTCGAGAAGTCCGAAGCCGCCCACGGAGACTGGCCTAGCAAGAACGCCGCCCGGCAACCAGGCAGTACGCCGAGGTCCCCAGACAAAGCGCACTAGTCGGGCTTGCAGCTTGGCGATGGAGGAGTCTGTGGGCAGGTAGCCGTGAAGATGGTGCACCACGGCGGACAACACCAGCGAGTTGGCGGCTCTGGCTCGACCGACTAAGGAGAGGCCGCGGGTGAATGGGGACCCACCTCGCCACAGCACTCTCGAGCAGTGCAAGGAGATGTTGTTCCTGGGCGGAGGATGACACTGCAGGTGTTAAGTTGCAGCCCAGTACCCGGATCTGCTCCGATGTCCAGGAGATGCCAAGCTGCGTGTCGGTGCGGGCCCGCCAGGCGCCGCACCATAGGCCTTTACACTTCGCAAAGTTGACGCCTATTCCCGAAGCGCGCCGGAAGTCCTCGAAGATGATTCTCACCACGTCGAAGAGCTCGTCGCGCCTGATGAGCAGCACGATGTCGTCGGCGTAGGCGAGGACGTTTCCGGGGCCGAGCGCACGCTCGAGGCGCACCAGGAGAGGGCCAGTGGCGAGGCTAAACAAAGCGGCGCTGATGGCACAGCCCTGCCTTACCCCGTTCAGCAGATGGAAGGGCTTTGTGTGGAGGCCTCCGGCCCGCACTGCCGCATCCGCCCCGGCATACAGCAGGAGGAACCACTCAACGAAGGCAGGAGACAGCCGCAGAGAGACCATCAGGGACACCAGAAAGCAGCGGTCCAGGGTGTCGAAGGCCGACTCTAGGTCCGTTGAGATGACAGCCAGCTCCGACCCGTTCCTCGTAGCCATGTCGATCTCGTCGGCTACTCGCGCCACGTTCCAACTGGGAGACCTTCCCGGAACAGCGTATGTCTGGCACCGAGGCACCAGGGCGGGAAGATGGGGCCGCAGACGCTGGAGGAGGATGTTGCCCAGGACGCGGTAGTCAGCTGTGGGGAGCGAAATCGGCCTGTAGCCGCTGAGCCCAGGGCCGCCGTTGGACTTAGGGACGAGGCAGATGGTGCTGCGCCTGATCGATGAAGGCAGGGCCCCGCGGAGTTTGGAGGCCTCGAAGACGCGCCTGAGAGCCTCTACGAAGAAATCTTCGTAGGTGATGAGAAACTCGCAGGGCAATTCGTCCCACCCGGGAGCCTTTCCGAGCGGTAGTCGGCGGATGGCCGCCGCGATATCTGCGCCGGTGATGTCAGGGCGGGTCAGTGGATCATCCTCTTCCAGGGTGAGGGTGGTAGTCGTCCCCCGGATGAACTCAGCGGCGGCGATGGGGTCGCCGGATTCACAGGCAAAGCGGCGCTGGTAGACGGAGTATGCCCGTCGTCGCAGCTCCCCGCCGTCGATGACGCTCCCATCTTCATCCCGGATGGTCGTGCCAGCGGGCCTTCGGACGCGAAGCGAGCGCACAAGGTCGGGCAGCGATGGGTAGTCGGCGGCTGAAGATGCTGCCTCCAGTCTGGCCTGCAGATACCGCCTGGCGCGCGAGATGTGGTCGTCATCGGCGACGCGTGGGACATGGAGGGATCTCACCTCCGCCAGGAGTTCGGCCTTGATCTTGGACCATCTTATCCAAAGAGCTTCGCTGGACATGTCTGCAATAGATCCAGATGTTCTTTCTATTGTTGCTAGCAGATGTTCATCCACCAGAGCCGAACGAAGCATGGCGGCCACGCAGGGCTGGCGAGGGGAATGAGGCGAGCCCATCTGGGTGAGGACAGCTCGATGGTCGGAGAGCCTGTAGTAGATGGTCTTGTACAGTGTCACTCTCTCCAGGAGTCTCGATGGCAAGAGAATTCTGTCCAGGCGAGCTGCGTCAACCCGACTCCTGCAGCTGGCCACTCTGGTTGGAAGGTGTTCGGCGTCGAAGAGGGTGGCAACATCAACGAGGGTTGTCTGGTCCATAAGCTCCGTGAGGGCCTCCACCGAGCCGGATGTTATATCGCTCGGGCTCTGCTCGTCGATGTTGAGATCACCCACCACCCAGGCGTCCTCCTGGATCACGGCTGCTGTTATGGACTCCAGCTGCTCAAGCCTCTCGCGAGGAATGTGTGACAAGTGACAGTTGATGACACGCACTTCCTGGCCTCGGACGTCGATGGAGACGATGGAGATGTTTCCCGGCCACAGGACGCGCTGCCGCAGGACAGCGACCCCCGGAGCGAAGAAGCAGGCGAGGCCCGAACCCCTGAGGGCTGCGGGGGGCACGGTGGCGGCGCTGTAGCCCAGGCACAGATGTTGAATGGGATCCAGCGACGAGGTGTTGGTCTCCTGAACAAAGGCGACGTCTACGCGATGTTGGCGCAGGAAGTGACAGAGCTCAATGCTCCTCTCGCGAGCGGCGAGCCCGCGGGCGTTGATGGAAGCCAGACGGAAGCTCATTGGGCGCTCCTCGTCTGGGCACGAACGTCCGATAGGCGCTTGTAGAGAGCGCAGTTGGAGTCGGGCAGGGCGTCGATCAGCTCCTGGGCAGTATTGTTGAGGGCGGTTAACTGCTCGCTCCCGATCTTGTTTATCAGGCTCTTCAGACCGGGGACTGAGGCTAGTGCGTCCAAGACTTCTTCTCTTTCAAGCCCTTCGAGCCCAGACTTGTCCAAGATGTTGCTGTGAATGCGCTCAAGGAGTTCGTTGAGCTGCGTCCGGGTCACGTTGGACTTTTTATGCGACTTCCGAGCGCCACCACGGCACTGCTTTAATGTAGGAGGGACTGGGTCCACAGAAGCCGTAGGTAGGGTCTCTGGAGCAGGTGCAGGAGCTGCAGGTGGAGCTGGTGATGTAGCTGGGGTTGGTGGTGCTGCGGGTGGTTCTGGTGTTACATCTGGGATCGGAGCAGCTGTCGATGATGGACCTGCGGCTGGCGTTGGTACTGGAGCAGGCATGACGTTCGAGGAGGAGGGCTGCCTTCCTCCGGCGTTATTTGGACCAGCAGGGGGATCCAGGTGTAGAAGCAGGTTAGCTTCTTGGACACCAGTCTTCCGGGGGCAGTTGGCACGCTTGTGCCCGTGCTTATAGCATAAGGAGCACTTGATACCATAGGTGACGTACACGTGGCTAGTCACTCCTTTGGATTTGATATCGAGACGGGCTGGGATGTGTGAGAGCTTCACACCGTCTCGTAGAGTGATGAAGGCCTCACGCCGTGCGTCAGCCCAGTATGACTCGCCCAGCTCCTTCATTTTCTGGACGATGGATGTTATCTGCCCGAAGGGCTGCAGGGCTGCCACGAGGTCCAGGTTTTCAACGAAGAACGGAACGTTCCCGAACATGATCCGTTCAGCCCGCTTCTTCAGTGGTGTAGCTCGCAGGAGGGCGTCCTCGATCTCCAGCCCATCCTCCACGAGCTTGTCGGCTTGGTGGACACCGGAGAGGCCGACCAGGAATTGCCCCTCCATCTTCGTCAGCTGGTAGACGGTGCCCTTGCCCAGCTTGGCTTCCAGCGCCAGGAAGTACTGGTCCTCGGTGAAGTCTGGGCAGAACTCCAGGTAGACACACTGGTCCGCCTGCATCGCTGCCGACCTGGCTCGGAAGGTCGCCTGCTTCTGCCTGGTGGTCTGGCATTCGCGCACCCTGCTGGCCCTTGGCGTGACTCGTGGCCTGCTGCTGTTGGGAGCGATCCTCGGTGCCTGGACGCATCCCTTTTTGGCCCCTGAGTTGACATGGTCAGGGTCATGTGGCCTTTTCTTAGAGCCTCCCACTGTGGTGAAGATTCCATCTACGCCATCGGGAAGCTGGTCGTTCAGTTCCGGGCAATCAGCCCAATTACGGCGAGAATTTGCATTCTTGCCATCCGCCGCCGGCTCAAAATTAGCATGTTTGCCATCGTCTTTAGAATGACTTGCAGTCAATTCTTTTGCCGAATTTTCGGCGGGAACTTGAGGGTCGTGATTGAGATCCATATGGGCTTGCAGCCCATTCTCCCGGCTATCAGCCAATACCTCATATGGATTATTAATCTCCATCAACTCCATCTCAAATCCGATAAACGCGGAGCTCGCGCGCCGCGTGGCCGCACGGCCGAGAGAGAGAGAGAGAATAAATATAATTCAACACTTACTATAATTGTTACATTTACTTCAAATTACCCAGCTATAATTCAGCACACAGACTTTAAATCAACACTCCCTTAAATGTTGACAACAAAATGTTTTAGAAAATATCCACTAGCAGTGAATGTTGGGATGACTTGATATTAAATCTAGACCATAATTCAATCGTATTTCAAATTCCCATCAACCTATTTACTTTAATTCAATTGACTATAATTCAACAAAGCCTGAAGTGTGTGTGTGTTGACAACAGAGTGTCCTAGATAAATGTACACTATCTGTTAATATTGACATTATGAAGTGATAACTGGCAATAATTAAATACAACGACTTTAGTCCATCCTAAAATTATTATATTTCTCTCTTAATTATGTCAAATCCGAAATACGCTTTGTTATTGGTCAGAATGAATAAAGAAGAGGACAAAGATCGAGTTAACTGGCGTTACCGAAAGCAGAGAAATTGGGACATCTGGCTATTCGTGGAGCAGAGGTCAAGTCTTGGCTGGTTGTCACTTGTAACAATATTGTTGGTTCAGGGAGTCAGCATGCCCGTGTTAGCTAGAACTGCCCACATATTAGTCAAGATTCTTCCTATTTTACACTTTCAAGCTGAATTTGGATTTCCCTGAGTGTGACAATAAGCAACCGTTGAGATTGTAGGAATTGCATCCTGTCTTCTGTCGTCTGGATTTTTCTCTTTCTCTATCTCACTATAACACGTGTACATCATCAAATACTTTAAGATGATAAGGATCTAAATTAGTGTGGTCATATACGAGTATGCATGTATGCTCGTATGAATGGTCCATAGTTATACAGTGGTAGCTAGGGTTATGAGTAACACACACTATTACGAATAATTATTGAAAAACCTTGCCTTAGAATACGAGTGAGGTTTCGTATTACGAACAACTCGTGATGGTTGTAATTCTCCTCCATTTCCATCTGTTCCGGAGGTATTGGTTATATATTACTATATTATATTTTATTTATGATAATTACTATGATTCACGTGGGTATGCGATCCACTCGCGCTGTGCAAGACCAAAGCGAGAAACCATATAAAGAAAATATTTATATAACTGTAAATACACGACTACTTAAAATTATATCCATTATTCCTGTAGAAGGGCAGCTTACGCCCGAAAGCTCGAATTTATTTTTCAAATAAAGAAACTTATCCTTTTTGAATCTTTTCGTTATTATAAGTATTATATATACTCTATATATAAAAATGGACAAAAAACCTTCAATAACTGCTTGAAATGCGATAGTGCAGAAGCTTCTCCGAAGCATATCTTGTCACGCTCAGAACTGACAATAGAGGACCTATTTTCCAGGCCTATAACTACCAACGCAAAATTGGAGAGGAGTGGACTTCAGGAATTGGTTTAACCATGGAGATAAGCACCACTACTTGTATATATTGATACATACTATACATTTTGATTTGCACTACTAACCTTTTGGATTACGAGTGGGCCTCTGGATCAGATTATGCTCGCAAACCTAGGTACCACTGTATATAACGTGTAATTTTCATATAAATTAAAGCACTGTTTAAACATTTTTATTATTTATTAGAACAAAATATATAAACGAGTATATTTCCATGTTGTTATTATGTAAATAAGTATCGAGTATATATATATACATACATGTGTAACGTTATATATATTCACAATTATTAGTGTCCTGTATATGCCAGTTTAGTCAAAGACACACATATAGGTTATAATAAACTAACACTAGGTACTATACTAATAAAAAAGTCCAAACAACATGTGTTCAATGGTTAAAAAAGACAAAGGATGGAAGAGGAGGCTTCAGATGACTCCGAAAGGAGCCTTGTCAATGTCCAATCTTGTCTCCTGCAAAATTTTCCACGTTACCATAGAATAATGATGATTATTTGATAATGGAACACAATACCTTATATAAGAAATACAACCAATATGCTCGAAAATTTCCTCTTCAAAGTAAAACAAAATTTCTATTCATGATAAAATTGTGTGAAAAAACGTTTTAAAATACAAAAATTATTTCTCACAATGAGTTTCTTTTTATTTTAAAATGCTTTCAAGTGATAATCACTCTTCAATGGGCTTAATAAATTGTAAAATATCCACGCTGCGCGCGTATATATTTGTAAATATTTCTTGTAAGAAACAGTCGATGTTTTTTATTAAGACCGTTGAAGAGCGATTATCACTTGAAAGCTTGTATTTTAAAATAAAAAGAAACTCATTGTGAGAAATATATTTTTGCACAGTTAAACCTGTCGCCCCCTCTTGGGACTCACCAAAATAGGGTGTTATAGAGAGGGGGTGCTATAGACAGGTTATTTTTAATGTGAAATGTTTACATTTTAATGTTCAAAATCGGGCGCTATAGAGAGAAAGGCGATATTTAGAGGGGGGCGCTATAGACAGGTTTAACTGTATTTTTAAAACAAAATTCCTACTGTCTTTATTGTGATGAAAAATATTGGGAGGTATTGACTCATCAGTGGTGAACCCTGCCAGCAGTTTCGCCAATTTCATCCTTTATACTGTTTTTTTTATAGATCTAATGTTTTATCGGACGCTTCTTCCTATATATTCGACACTGTTGAGTGGAATCTTGGTTGTGATTTTAATCAAACTAATGGACATAAAAGCTTCGAGGACAATAGAATTACCTATAAATGAACGTTTTCCCCTGATTTATACTATTATTAAATAAATGAAACTACCAGGGGTAACTTATTGTTTACGGAAGAGCATTGCTCGATGTAAATATTTATATATAATTCTACTGTCCTAAAAGCTTATGTCCATAGTTTGCTTGAATACCATTTCTAAGATTACACCCTTCAGTGTAACATATATAAGCACAATCATCCAAAACAGTATTAGAGTTTTAAAGAAGCGGTCTGGTGGATTAAAAAAAAAAAAAATTGGCGAAACCGCTGGGAGGGTTCACCACTGATGAGCCAAGCCCTCTCAATATCTTTTCATCGCAGTAAGGAAGTAGAAAATCCGAAAGCTTGAAAATAAAAAGTTGAACAAGAAACTTAGCCCTGGAAGCTTCATTCATTTAATAATAGAATTACCTATAAATATTTGCTCTGAGCAATACTCTTCGGCAAACAATTTATAAAACGCCTTATATACAGAGTATCTCAAAAGATTATTTACAATTTTAAAGTGTAATAACATGAATGATAATTAAATTACAAGAGTTAACTGTAGTTTAAACAAATAGAGCATTATTTATAAGAAATGGAAGCGTTTAAGCACAAATGTTTCTTTTAAATATAAAACAAATTTCTAGCTGTTCTTACTGAAATGAAAAGATATTGAGAGGGCTTGGCTCATCAGTGGTGAACTCTCCCAACAGTTTCGCCAATTAAATCCACCAGACCGCTTCTTTAGAGCTCTAATACTGTATTGGATCATTCTGCCTATATATGCTACAATTGAGAATGGAATCTTAGAAATGGTTTTCAAGCAAACTATGGACATAAGCTTTTAGGACAGTAGAATTACATATATATATTTGCACCGAGCAATGCTTTTCCACCAACACTAAGGACAAGACCAGTTAGGTTTATTTAAATATAAGGCGATAACGTGCCATCTATATAAGAAATGGAACTATTAAAGCACGAATGCTTCTCTTTAAATAAAAAACAAACTTCTACTGTCTTTACTGCGATTAGCTATATTTATATATATATAAAGGAATTGACAAAGAATGATAATTCCTTGCTTGAATAATACCTGAGTGAATGCTTACCAAACCATACTTGTTTTAAATATATTATAAATTATTATAAAACAATAATGAGAATCAAATAAAATCTTTTGATTTGTAATACATGTTCATCCATGACTTTATAATTTAATAAGATCAGCAAGCACTCCAGAACTATAGGTTTCTTTAACTATTTTTATTTCTCTAGCTTATGGGGGCCAACATGCTCTTCAACATGAGAACTAGAAGTATGACTTCTAACTAACTATAGAATAACTATACAGTTAGCTGGAAGTCATACTTCTAGTTCTCCTGCTGAAGAGCATGTTGGCCCCCATAAGCTAGAGAAATAAAAATAGTTAAAAAAACATAGCACTGGATTGTTTGTTAATCTTATTAAAAAGGCAATCTATGAAAATCAGGGAATGCATACTTGAAATATGTAAGAATATTACTGTACGTATCTCATATCACACCTTGTCTTTACGCCCGTTGAAGAACAATGTCGTTCGAAATCTAGCGAAATAAGCATGTTCTATAGAAGAAGCTCCTTTTGAGTTTATAATCTCACAACATCCGTTCTCGAGCCTTGAGACTGAAGATGTAAGTCTTCTTCTAAGCATCGGGTCGATGCTCTTTATAGGAGGAGGCTATGTGGCGAAGAAATATTTTATTATTTAATTTAATTATTCAATGAAATATATGAAACCGATTTTTTATTAATTAATATTTGTAAAATCATCATTTAGTTACCTAGCTTGCTTGCTCTATATTCTCTAGCTGTAGATAGTTTTGTTGAGTTGTTGATAGTGTCAACTAGTCGTGCTGACGTCATCAATATATACGCTTACATCTTGATATATACAAAGACTTGATTTCTACGCTACAATATTACTATAATCAATTAGAGAAAACTAGAAACTTTTACATTCTTTACCGATTAATACTAGCCATTGCAGCGTTTATCTGCCTTACCTATTTGGCTTATATACACAATCAGAATCTCATGGTTATTTGAAATAACTTCAACTGTGCAAAATTTACCACACACTATCCAATCTACCAGGTAGTTCTACGTTGTAGAGTAGATCGATATGGCAATTCACACTATCCAATCAACCAGGTAGTTCTACGTTGTAGAGTAGATCGATATGGCAATTCACACTATCCAATCAACCAGGTAGTACACTATGTAGAGAAGGTATATAATGACAACCTACCTGGATACACTCGTAGACGCTCTGGCTCAGAAATTCAGCGTAGCAATCCTATATATGGACATCATATAGATTAGAATGAATAATGTAATAAATAACCACACACAGAGCATATCCACTCATGAACAAAATTTGAAATTTCATATTCTTTTTTAAGAGACAGAGGCAATTTTGTTCAGACTTAGTTATCTCGTGTTCTCAATAAAGATCACTGTGTAACAAATATATTTTATAATTATTGTCTGAATCCCGATTTACATGCTGAAAGGTATAGAACTCCCTTAAGTTTTGTTCATGAGTGGATAGATTAGAATGAATAATGTAATAAATAACCACAGATCATATACACTCGTGGGCAAAACTTAAGAAGGTATCATATTTTTTTGTCGCTGTTTGTCTGTTTTTGTCTAAGGAGACAGAGGCAATTTTGTTCACACTTAGTTATTTCGTGTCTTCAACAAAGGTCACTATGTAACAAATATCTTTCAGATTTATTGTCAGAATTCCGATATACATACTAAAAAGGTAAAACTTGATTAAGTATGTCCGTGAGTGTATGTGCCTAAATACAAGTATTTTTATAAGAGCTCCTTGTACAAGTGTTCTTTTAGATCATGCAGCCACTACATGAAGTTGTAAGAGAGTGGAATCCAACAAGGCGGGACTCCAGTTGACAGGAACTGCTAGATATGATGGTTATCTCTCAATAAATCCATAATGGTTCCGTGAAATATGTTTCTAAATATGTGTTTAGATCGCAAAATGTCCAGGACATTGGTATGGCCAAAATATAGATGGGAACGTTTTTGTGCCAGGAAGACATTGAGCTATAAAAAGTAAGGTCATATCTCCCATCATCTATTGGCCGTTTCTTCAATCTAGAAGACTCATGACAAAACCAGAAGCACCAGCTTTGGAAAATTCTGAACGCCTTGCCTGGAGACTATGATTTCGGGTTAAGCACATTCAGAATAAATTACAACGGCAGTTTAACCTGAGAGACACTTTCATGATATATAAAAGTACACAGCATATACTTTAGAAATTATATCTAGAATAAATTACAATACGGAGAAAAAAAAACTTATAAATTTGAACCAACAAACCCTTACTGGTGTAATAAAATAAGGTTATATGATTAAAAACGTGTTGTTGTATAATAGAAACACTTCTGTAACTAATTATATGTATGTTATACATGAGAACCATGGCATCAGAATATGTGATGTACAGGGTGATCCAAAAGTCCCGCACAACTTTAAAAATTAATAACTCCACGAATATTTGCGTTAGAGCAATGCGGTAAACACCATTGTGTTCAGGATGCAATGGAATTTTTTTATGGCAAATGGTGAAAAATTCTAAATTGATTTTAGTTACAACTTTATTCGCTAGATGGCGCCCTACCAGAATCAGCGATTCAGCGGCCAAATTGTTTGATAAATTGAAAATTATAACTGAACGACACGTATTTTTACTTTTTGAATACCAGGAAAGAACCCTAATAATATCAAATGATAAATTAATAAAACACCATTTCGCCAAAAGTTAGAAGAAATGGTTAACGATTTTTAAATACAATCTGAGATATGTAAAATAGGTATATGCAAATTAAAACATGTAGCAAAAAAAAAAAAAAACCTGATATGTTAGATGCGGTTTGCTGGAATCCTCTCAGCTATTTATATTTCGAAAATAATAATTTTCTATTTTTTTTAAATTCAACTCTCTCTCAGTATCGATTATATTTATTTTAATTCATTTGAAAAATATTTATCTATCTCTGATGATTTATTTTACTCTGGAATGCCGTTGTTGTTTTTGTCGTGTCCAATAAAGAGCCTCAGATTCTTTTCGTTTGGCCAACAAAAAATGTCCAATTTATATACACATATATTCTTACATAATGAGACTTTAAAGAATGCAAATAATCTTCATCTATTTACATACACAACACATCTCCCCCCTTAATAATACTTCAGTCGGTCTAGGGGTTTCCTGGCTCTCTGAGGTCTAGGACTGCGGACGGGCACTTGCACAGCGGCAGCCTCCGGTTTAGGAGTGCAAGAGGGCACGTGCACAGCAACAGGCCCTGGTATAGGAGTGCAAGAGGGTACGTGCACAGAAGCAGTCTCCTCCTTGTTTCCTGATGTAACCTCTGGAACCTCCTCTTCACTTTATTTCTGACTTCCACCTACAGGCTTCTCTCCTGATGTTCGAGGAAGTATCAAATTTCTTGTCTCCACTTGTTTCTTTCTCACAGGTCGCAATTGATTGGTATGCCTCTTATACACGACGCCCTCGCAACTTATAAGGTAGTGACGGTAGCTCAATAATTCCAAAATGGTACCTTTTTACCGTTTAGGTCCAGTTGCATAGTTGCGGAAATAAACCTCGCAACCTGTAGTAAACTGCTCCTGCCTTCTTACGGCCTCATGAAATACCTCTCGCGGATTTCTCATCTTGGTATTAAATTCGAGAATCTTGATCTTAAAATTCTCTTCATTAGCAGTTCCGCCGGGGAATTCCTTTATTACAGTTTGGGGGAATGCTCTACGAGCAAATAGGAAACTTTGTAGATTCGCCTCTGAATCATCCTTCCCATTATTCTTTCTCAAAAGGTTTTTAAACTCTCTTACATACCTCTCAGCTAAACCATTTGTACTAGGATTATACGGACTGGTCTTAGTGTGCCGTATACCATTCATTTTGGTAAATTGCTCGAATTCACCGGAGACAAACTGTCTTCCATTATCTGTAACAAAATATTAGGGCAATCCAATTCTGGCGAGAATTTCTCTAAGATGACTTATAATCGTTTTTCTGGTAATATATTTGATGATAAAAATTTCTATCCACTTTGAGTATGCGTCCACGAGAACCAAAAACATTCTTCCCATGAACGGACCCGCTAGATCAATATGAAGTCGATGCCACGGTTTTTCGGGCCAAGTCCATTCCGAGATGGTAGCCGGGGGCATGCTTGCCGATTCTTGGCATACTCTACATTCTCTAGTTAACTCTTTGATGTTACTGTCTATGCCTGGCCACCAGAAAATACCGTCTGGCAATCATCTTCATTTTAACAATCCCCACGTGTATTTCATGCAAGTCATTTAAAATTAAAGATCTTAATTTTTGGGGAATTACCACTCTTTCACGCCATTGAAAACAATCAAACTCCAAACTTAATTCCTCATTAATCTTATAATAAGGAGCTAGTGGGTTTTCCCTCAGTACCCTTGTGAATTTCCACACACACAGTTGCCTTCTCTAACATTCCTTAATACTATAGACAGTATTTTATCTCGGGACGTCTCATATGCCACCTCCCTAAAAGAGAACGGTACCTCATTCAACTTCCTGAGAAGAAGTACCTGGTCTTCATCAAGAAACTCCCTGACACTCGATTCTAAAGGAAGACGTGACAATGCGTCAAAATTGGAATTATCACTACTTTTTCGAAACTCCTCAGTATAATTAAATGCAGCTAATTTTAAGGACCATCTTTTAATTCTGGATGCTGCACATATGGGAATTGGTTTCTGAGGTGAAAATATATGAATTGAGGGTCGGTTGTCTGTGACTAATACGAATTTTCGTCCCAGTAAGTATTGTCTTGATTTCTCATCGCCATAAGTTATGCTCAACGCTTCCTTTTCTAGTTGAGAGTACCGTTTTTTCCGCTTCAGTTAATGTTCTAGAAGCAAAAGCTATAGGGCATTCTTCCTTTCTATCATTTCTATGACTCAGAATTACGCCTAGTCCATAGTCCATCAATAATGATTTACATTTTTTAAATAACATTCGATATTTTTCGTCCAATTCCATCTACAATTTTTATTCAAAAGTTGATAGAATAGCGCTAAAATGTTTGCTATATTCTGATGAAAGATCTCAATTGCGAAACATTCTTTAGGTTCAGGCGCCTCTATCACTGCTTTAATTTTATTTTCTAAGGGATGCAGTCCATATTTATCCATTTTAAACCCTAAATATTCCACCGATTTCTTTTTAAATTTACATTTATATCTGTTTAACTTTAAACATTTTTATAGCAATCATCTAAACACTAGATCCAACTTTTGTTCATGATCTTCAAAGTCTTTTCCTGCAACCAAAATATCATCTATGTAGCAGGCCACACCTGGCAAATCAGAAAATAGGCCTTCCATAATCCTCTGAAATTTATTTGGTGCTACCGCTACATCATATGGTAGTCTTTTATAAGAAAACAACCTCTTTGTTGTGTTTATATCAACAAAAGCTATGGCTTCTTCCGCTAACATTACTTGTAAGTAAGCCTGTGATAGGTCTAGAGTCGAAAGTACGGTGCTTGTAGATAATTTTGAAAAGATCTCATCGATCGATGGAATGGTATACCTATCTAATTCTATTGCTTTATTAGCTGTACATCTAAAATCACCACATATCCTTACACTACCATCCTTTTTTGATGCCGGTACTATTGGAGCGGTCCAATATGCATGAACTATAGGTTATAAAAATGCAAGAATTCACTAAACGATCAATTTCATTCTCTACTTTGTTTTTTAGAGAGAAAGGTAAACTTCTGGCCTTACAAAACACAGGAGTCGCATCCTTTTTTAAATTAAAATTTATTCAAACGTCCTTTAGACAGCCCAAATCTTTGTTAAACAAATCTGCATACCTATCCATCAAATTTTTATATATTTAAATATATTTCTATTATATTCATTATTTAAAATTTTAATGCTAAACAATATATAATAATCAAGTTTCAACTGTTTAAGCCATTCTCTTCCTAATAAAATTACCTGTATTTTTCCATTTACAACTATTAATCGTAAATATTGGTTGGCTTATTTTACAAAAACATTTCTTTGATCTATAATCTCTATTGATTTACCACAAAAGGATTTTAATCTTAAATTTGTTGGAAATAATCTTTTACCTTGCCAATAATTCTTATAAATATCTTTAGGTATTAACGTAACTGGACTTCCTGTATCTATTGTAAAGCACAAAGAATAATCATCTACTATTAAATTTATTGTGGCATCAGTTTCGCCCTGTACAGAATATATAGAGTCCTCTTGTACAAATTTACATCCCTACATTCTTTTTCTAGCTTTGCAGACCCTACTTAAATGACCCAGTTTATTACATTTTAAAACAAGTTTTTGTTCTATGAGGTAAAACAGATGCCACGTGTGAATGTCTTTCACCACATCTATAACACACTATTTTGCCTTTGCCACTTTGCCTGAAAGGCCTATACTGCGCCGTACTATTATTGTACTCGCCCTTTTTATCCTTTCAATTCACAGGGGATATCTTGGCCACTAATTTATCTTGTAATTCTCTTATATTTATCTCCGCCAATTCGAACGAGATCTCCACTGCAAAAACTTTATCCAGGATGACATCGTCGTCCTCTTGTAGTAGCTTCTTTTGCAGGATTTCCGACTTGATTCCAGCCACAAAACGGGTCGCATCATGGTTCCCAACATATCGACGAAATTACAATTTATTGCCAAATGTTTCAATTCTCCAAGATATTCCGAAATTGATTCTCCTTCCTGTTGAATTCTCTTTAAAAATCTGCATCGCTGTGGTAGCACTTTCTTCTTTGGATCCAAATGCAGCTTAATTCTTTGAATGATAGTATCATAGGGTTGATCTTTCATTAGACCAGGAAGAAAATGTCGTTTCCCTGCTTCAAAGTTTCAGAATCTGGTAGCGAGGTAAAAATCAGCACTTTAATCTCCTTCTTCAGATGCCAAAAAGAAAGCCTCAAATTTTTGTACAAAAAGATCGAAGTGTCCTCCACTGGGCTATAGCATCTAAAAGGTATTATTAACTTTGAACTTGTCATGCTGATCTTTTCTACTCCTTTGTTTTCTTGATTCAGATAGTTTAAAAGATGTAATCTTAACCTATTTTCTTATTTTTCCTCTCCTTAATCCGAAAGTCAGATTTGTTTAAAAGATGTAGTTGTTATACTTGCATAGACGTTGTTTTCCTCAGCTTTTTACTGGCTCTGTAGATCGCGCATCCTCGTCGCCACTTTTGTTGTGTCGTAATTAGACGTACAAGAGCTCAAACTTGACCATGGCCAACAACAAATGTCCAATATATATATACATATATTTTTACATAATGAGGCTTTAAATAATACAAATAATATTCATCTATTTACATAAACAACAGTTAATATATAGCGAGAAGAGTAGAGGACTGAGCACAGATCCCTGAGGTACACCAGCCCATGTTCTTCGGTCCTTGGAAAATGTTCCATTGACCCGAACCTTTATCCTTCTTCCCCTTAAGAAGTCTGCAATCCAGATTAAGGTTTTTTCTCTTACTCCGATGTTGTGCAGCCTTTCAAATAATTTCTACACTCGAACAAAAGCTGAGGTCATATCCAGGAATACGGCCGTTGTCTTCTTTGGCGGTTTTACCTAGAAATCTATTATTGATTGACAGAAGTAGAACAGTTTATCAGTTGTACAGTGTCTGGATCTTTAGGCAGTTTGGTAGAAGTTTATTTTATTATTGTTAGTGAGCCAGACTATGAGCCTAGAGTGGATAATTCATTCTGTTATTTTACAAAGTATGCTGGTAAGAGCAATTGTCCGATAGTTCTTGCATTCCTTAGCATCTTTGTTTGGTTTCAGTATTGGCACTATAATTGATATCTTCCAATTCTTTGGTAGTTTACCAGTTTGCCATGAAATGTTCAGTATTCGTAGGAGTTGATTTTCAGCTTCGTCTCCAAAGTGTTTAATCATTTGACCAAAGATTAGAGCATCTCCAGGTGACATCTTGGATTTAACTTTCCTATTGATGAATTTAACTCATTCAGTGTGAAGTCTCTCGAGTAAATATCTTATTGATGGTAATTTCTTGCTTGTTTAACTAACTTGTTTATATTATTTTTTAGAGTCCTACCTTCATTCGCATAGCTGAGTCTGGAAGTGCTTGAAAGATATTCAGAAATTATGTCAGCCATCTGTTTGTTCGTTCTCGCTGTTCATATCGGTTAGAGTATTGGAGGATTAGTGTTGGTTTTGAGTTTTATAACACTAATTATAATCCAGTGATGGCTTTCCTTTTTTGGATCCATTTTCTTCGCAGAATTCTGCCCATTTTTCTTGTTTGAATATCCAAATTTCTTGTTCTATTTTGTGACTAATTTCAATGAGTTCCTTTATGATTTCTTCTGTTTTATTTGTTTTAAGAAGTTCATTTTTATTGTCTCTCTCTGCAATCATTGCCTCTATATTGTGGTCGTTCCAGTAAAGTATTCAGTGGAAGACCATCGACATGCAAGTCAGTGGCTGTTACGGTTTTGCAAAATGCTGAAGCTATTGAAACGTTATCCACTTATGGAGAAGTAAGTGCTAGACAAGTTTCTCGACAAACGGGGATTTCGTATGGAACAGTTTGGAGAGAAGACACATTTAGAATTTTTCTATAAAAATATCCTAACAAAATTCAAAGTTTCCACGAGTTGAAAGTCAGCGATTTTGAGAAGCGTCAAGAATTCGCTGCATGGGTTTTCCGGCAAATTGATATTGATGAAAACTGGCTGTCAAATGTTCTAAGAACAGATGATGCTCACTTTCATCTAAAGGGAGAATTTAACATTCAAAACTGCCTCATTTTGGCAACAGAAAACCCTAGGATTTTTACAGAAATACCACTTCATCAGCCCAGAGTTACAGGTTTGTGTTGTTCACTTCTTCTTTTATTATTGGGCCATTTTTCTTTGAAAAAATCAATGGAAGAACTTTTTAAACCGTTTTTGTAACTGGTGAACGTTATGTTCAACTTTTGAGAGAAAAGATTATTCCCATATTGCAGGACAGACAAGCACTAAATGAAATAACATTCATGCAAGATGGAGGACCTCCTCATATCTCCCGCGGTGCCAAACAATTGCTGAAGGATACGTTCGGTGGAATTCGTTGATAAGTCGCCACTTTATATACCAGTGGCCCCCAATATCACCAGACTTGACGCCTTACAATTTCAGGTATGGGGGTACATTAAGTCGCGTTTTTATCGATGCCGGCCTACCACATTGGCCATGTTGAAGGCTTCTATCAGATGGCACGTTTTATAAATTTCAACTATTTAATTGTGACCATTCTGTCATCTATCGTCTGCAGGCGGTGTTTGAGAATGAAGGGCGCCACATTGAGCAAGGATTGTGACCTAATACAAGAGAGAAGGCAGTTACCTCATGTGTTATATTTTGCAGCTCTTAGTTTTGGGTTATGGGAATAATAAATGCTGTCCTCACATCTTGACTCTTTTTTTTTCTGTAAACAGTAATTTTTTTTGTTTGTCATTTGCCCACATTTTATATTATGTCGTGCAGGCCAAAGTGTTATAACTTCTCGAATAACACTGGTATACGCAATTTTACCCCTTATGTTTAGTTTATCGCTTTTCGCTCATTAGAAGAAATAGCATAAGGAATAATCTCTGTATCCCCCCCCCCCCCCCCCCCCCCCCCCAACTTTAGATGTTTTGCGCAAAAAATAATACAAAATGATTTTACTACCACGTTTTTCAACGCAAAAGGTCGATTTAAAAATGATTTTTTTAGGGGATACATTTTCAAAATTATGTACAGTATAATAAACAATGTTAACATTTGACAAACCCATAGGATATTTGGAATAAAGTACGACAAATATATTTTGTCACTCCCCTCTATATTTCATTTTTGGATCATGACAAATATCTAGTTAAATAGTCAAGTGTCGACAATTAGTCAAGAAACTATACATTCCTTATAGCACGAAATCCTATTAGTAGTGCCATCATAATTTTTGGTACTATATTAACATTTCAAAAATCGTGTATTGATATCAGTAGTTATTTTCAAACATTCAATTTATTTCACAAAACTCCATCTAAAATATAAATATTTTTTGCTACATGTTTTAATTTGCATATACCTATTTTACATATCTCAGATTGTATTTAAAAATCGTCAACCAATTCTTCTTACTTTTGGAGAAATGGTGTTTTATTAATTTATCATTTGATATTATTAAGGTTCTTTCCTGGTATTCAAAAAGGAAAAATACGTGTCGTTCAGTTATATTTTTCAATTTATCAAACAATTTGGCCGCTGAATCTCTGAGTCTGGTAGAGCGCTATCTAGCGAATAAAGTTGTAACTAAAATCGATTTCGAATTTTTCATTATTTGCCATAAAAAAATCCCGTTGTATCCTGAACACAATGGTGTTTACCGCATTTCTCTAGCGCAAATATTCGCGGAGTTATTAATTTTTAAAGTTGTGCGGGACTTTTGGATCACCCTGTACTCTGTATAAACTGTAGATAATAAAATAAAGCTGTGTAATAGAAGAAGAGTTGAGTTAAATATCAGAGAGTGAGATATAGAAGTCCAACAACATGTAAGAACGAGGCTTAAAAATGCCAGAAGTTTCCAGAAGGTCGTAAAGAGAGTACAATGACCTCTCTTTCTTGGACAACTCCAGTATTACGTCAGACGAAGGTCCATTACTTCCGCATTTGAGACTATAAAAACCCCTAAAATCCTGGAAATGGATCGCCACTTCCAAGTCCGTGGAGCGTATGTTAGTTCACCCCTTGATGCCACCATAGAACAGTAGGAAATCTCTATCAACTCTTTCTGTTCATGGAACTTTCTTAGTGCAACTATGTCCTTCGTTCTTTGTGTGGACCATCCCAAGTCTTCCATTCTGCCTCGACCACGACTGCCTGTACTCCGTGAGAGCTGTGAAAGGTCTTCTGCGTGTCCTCTCGGTTACCAGATATATTACATCCAGAATATATTACAACAGCAGATCCTCTTTTTTAAAAATATCTATCTAATCGACTGGGGGACTTTATATAAAAAATAGTGATAAAAAGCCTAATGTTTCTTATACATAGCCTAGTACACGCTTCTTTGGCGGTACAACTACCACAATAGGAACGATACAGAGAAGTTTAGCATGGCTCCTGCACAAGGATGACACGCAAAATCGTGAAGCTATCTACATAGCCTCCGATATTAGCTTATATTACAGTAGGTAGAATATTTATGCATCCATCCAATTTGATTGTATATGCAATGCCATGAGATGTTTAAGAAGATATAGGGTACAGAAGGAAGGGCACAGAGAGATATGTGTTATTTACCTGAAGTTGTTTCGGACGAAACAGCTCTCGGAACACTTCTCTCCGTCGCTGTAATATACCAAATTGGATCACATAGTGCTTATTATCGCTATTGTAGATTTTAAAGAAAAATATAATATATACAGGAGAGGTATGGGGTCAATATTATCCTACTGATCGCATTATCATAATTTCATCAAGTCATCGAAAACTTCCCATTATATAATTCAAATTCTGATTCGTCTTCATTAATTAACTGCAATTTTTACTTTTTTCAGCGAGGAAAATGCGGAAAAGCGTTTTTAAGGGCACATTGTAATTATCGTGAAAATATTATTGTCCGTATAATTTGAAAAATCATAAAATATTTTTTTAGTAATAAAATATTCATAACATCCAACTCACTTCGGACCATATGTACCCGGCCAACCTTGCAGCCCTCTATATGGCAGATATCAATCCAGAAGAGGACATCCATACGGAAAAGTTGGCCGGTATTGTGATCAGGGTGCATGGACCGATCTGATCTGCTCCATGGACAAGACACCACCACCACCTCAGTTGGCCGGTATTGTGATCAGGGTGCATGGACCGATCTGATCTTCTCCATGGACAAGACACCACCACCACATTAAAATAATCAGAAATTCGCTACTCTAGTAAATATTGCTAAGTTTGTCCACAAGAAGTATAGAAGTGTTGACTTTGCTTAGAATTTTTAATGAAACTGATTCCAAGAATGTTAATCAAACATTATATTTATTGATTTACAAGAGAGAGAGAACAAATATAAAAGAGAAACTAATATTAAACAAAGGAACTTTTTTTTCGGTTAGCGCCTATTTACCTGTGAGCTTACAATACTCTGTGATTATAATTAATTAATTAAAATATATATACAACAATATGAAGTCGACAAAATATACAAGAAATCATCAAGAAACATATAAAGAAATTGCCATTGTTAGCATCCATCAAGTCAAGTTCGACTTTTTGATACTATATGGAAAATATTCTATATTTTGATGTATTGGTGACCATTACTCACAGCTCATCTAGTGGCCTAACAGTAGCTTCCTTGACACCTTCCAATCAGCTCAGTAGATGTCTTCCTCTTTCTTCTTCCTTCAATTTTTCCCAACATCAGCATCTTTTCTAAACCATTTTCCCTCATTATGTGAACGAATTAGATCAGCCTTTCTTTGAATATTTGAAATGTTGTTGTTGCTTATTCCTCAAGTCGTTTAAACGATCTCCATTAGGTTCCATTGTCTCAGCTTTTCTATTATAGTCCTGGGGAGTTTCCCAGAGGTCTTTTTTGGAGAATTTGATACAATTCAGTAGATGTTCAGGACTGGCTGGTTGGGAATCGCATTTGAGGCATTTCGGGAATGTTTTTGATTTTTCCATTAAATTTGTATTAATATTTGCAATTCTAGCGATATACTAGGATTGATTCAATTTAAGATTTAAATTATTTATAAACACAAGATAATGAGACCAAATCCAAATAAATATACTATTTAAATAAACACATATAAATAAATAGAAAATGAATACACTATTTATTTATTTGGATTTGGTAACACACTATTTATTTATTTGTATGGTCTTATTACCTTGTGTTCATAATCTATAATCCAGATTGTGCGCTTCATCAGATTTAAATATTGGTTCCTTTATTAGTCCAAATGGCATACATAGAAATTGATAGAGATATACAAGAAGTATAGATGATTCTGTATAAATGTATCTACCATGATTTTTCAAATTTTCAAACTGTATTATAATGTATTTGGTTATAATATTTAAAAATATATATTTCTGTGAAAATATAAATAATTTGAGAAACAACATAGCGAATTTACCTCAATATGTATGTCTGTTCGGTTTGATAGCATGTCCGAGACACATTTTCTGATCTAGAGAGAAACACACAAACATTTTAAATACATTTTTAAAATTTAAAAATTAAAATATGATTAGGCTAATGACTAGTTCTGATAACATTATAAATAATTATTGTACAGTAGAACCTCCATCAGAGGACACTCGCGATAGAGGACACCTCTATATAAAAGACAGTTTTCATTTGCAAAATTACCATTTTTATTATTTAGTAGCTCTCCAGTAAGAGGACACCTCTCCCTAAAGGACATTTTGGCTCTGCAATTAGGTGTTGTCCTTTACAGGGAAGTTCTACTGTATAATAATATAATACTTATTTTTCTCTTAAATTTCTAAATTCTTTTTATAGGATTTCTATATAAATAATATATAAACGCCAAAAATTAAGTTTCATTTAAATTTATAATCCAAAATATTCTCTTATTTTGGAATAAATTTAGTTAAATATTCATTTTCAATTCAATATTCAAACCATAATTTTATTCTATAAATTTTATAGATTTGTTATCTTAAAATAACTAACAGTTTCCTTGTCTGTTCATATTTTCTCTCACCATGGTTTATTCTATTCATAAGAAACTGTCTCCGAAAACACCAGATCTCACCATCACCTTCCCATCTATACAACAGGTTTTTTTTATTAATAGAAAGAACAATAAATTTATTTGCAATAAACATTTCTCTTTGATGTGTATTATAACTTTCTGTTAATCTTCTTCCCTTTTATACTCTTGAAAGTCCTAAAAAAATTATTCCTCAAAACACAGACATATTTTTGTTAATCAATGGATTTTATAACTTTGAGGTGTTCATCCACACATAGTACAGAAACATCCCATTATTTGCATTTTGTTTCTAAAGATCTAAGATTTTTTTATTGTGATTGGTGATAAAGTTATGTCTCAAAATATCTCATGGTCTTAAAAATGTTTTGCGAGATACTCATTTCTACGGCCACTGGTGGTAACATGTGGTCTATTGTATCAACATGATAGATTAGGTTTAGATAGGTTATTTTAGGTTAGGTTAGTTTAAAATGGATCTATTTTTTCCGGTCGCAAGCAGGCCCAACGCGTAATAATACAATCAGCGTCGTGTTTTCTCGCAGCCGCGGAAATGAGTTTATACTTCTCACCTTTCCATTTTTTCTTCTTTATATGATTTTGTTTAAACAACGTATTTTTATTTTTAACTAGTTTTTTACAATGAATTAAAAATAGAGAGAAAGAGAACCTAAATATATAATGTTAAAAT
This sequence comes from Cordylochernes scorpioides, assembly GCA_030710605.1. NCBI lineage: Eukaryota > Metazoa > Arthropoda > Arachnida > Pseudoscorpiones > Chernetidae > Cordylochernes > Cordylochernes scorpioides. The sequence continues at coordinate 22,090,816 of CP092869.1, forward strand.
TTGAAAATTAGGAAAATTCGACCAAATTTCTAATATCATTTTTTTTAATAAAAATAAATGATGTTTTTTTTTAATGTTTTCTAAAATATATACAGTTAAACCTGCCTATAGCGCCCTCTCTTGGGACTCACCAAAATAGGGTGCTATAGACAGGTCACTTTTAATGTAAATCACATCGTACTACGTATTATAGAGAGGAAGGCGCTATTTAGAGGGGGCGCTATAGACAGGTTTAACTGTATATTTGAAACATATCATGCTAGACACTCCAAATTTCATGTTTTTTATCACAGTAAAGACAGTAGGAAGTTTTTTATTTGTGAAATAAAAATAGTGTTATGAATGATATAATGTCTTGTATATAGATGGGGCGATATAATAATGTCTTCTGCTACAATTCCAAGTCATATAAAATGAAAGAATTTAAAAGCACGAATGCTTCTTTTATACATAATACAAACTTCTACTGCCATACTGTCTACAATATATCGCAGTAAGGACAGTAGAAGTTTGTATTATGTATAAAAGAAACATTCGTGCTTTTAAATCCTTTCATTTTATATGTATAGATGGCGCGTTATTGCTTTGTGTTAATATCAAGTCAGCTTACCTCCCTGTAAGTTTCCTCTCCGCAGGCTGTCCCGTTCTGAGTACAATCATCCCAGACCTGGTTGGTCTGTAGACACACAGCTTACTGTTTGTTTACATTCCTTTATAACTGATAGAATTAACCACACATGAGACGTTTGCATCATAATGAAACTTTATCTTTCAAACCTGAATGGTTCAGGTTCCTAATATATATTATTGTTTCTCCTTTTTTTGATTACTTTTTCTTGTATAATACACCTATCCCCCGATTTACACGGTAGATACGTTCCTGAGAAAAACGTGTAAATTGGGGGATAGGTGTACACAGAAATAAAAATAAAATGCATTGACAGGTTAAAATATGTAGTCAGCACATAAGCTCGGGATTCCTCGTGAGATGTGTACACAGCGCATGTGTTCAATCACAGTAGCATTTAGTATAGTGCGATAAAAACAAAAACAAAAAAACTTATTTGGAAAACCGTGTAAAAGCGAAAACGTGTAAAAAAAGTACCGTGTAAATCGGGGGATAGGTGTATGTTTATAACTGTTTCTGTTTTTAAAAAATGTAAATCGACACAATTATCCCTAGCCGGGATATCGCGTTTTCTGTGTTGAAATAAATTAAATTCTACTTTGGAGGACACTAGAAAGTTTTCTTTATTTGAAAAAAATCCGTGGTTAAACGTTTCATTTCTACATTGTCACAGGTTTGAGGATTTCGACAAATTACAAAAAGGCATAAGAGTTGCGGCATCTTATGCCTTTTTGTAGTTTCATTTCTTATTTATAAATTGCGTGTCATTACTTTATAATTGATTTATGCATAACTATCCTTGTCTTTAGTGTTTTTGGAAGACCATTGCTCCATGTGCAAATATGTATATGGAATTATACTGCCCAAAAATCTTATGTGCATAGTTTTCTAAAATACCATAACCAAGATTCTACCATACAGTGTCGCATATATGAGCAAAATCGTCATATTACTGTTCTAGAGCTCTGAGAATCTGTAAGGTAGATTAAATTAGCGAAACCGCTGGGAGGGTTGGCCACTGATGAGCCAAGCTCTCCTAATATTTTTTTCATTGCAGTAAGGAAAGTGGTAAATTTGTTTTATTTGGAAAATAAAATGTAGGCTTATATATAGAAGGCACGCCAATTTCCTTATAATTAATCTCTCTCTCTCTCCGGGTCGCTGGCCCACAGATATTGGAGTTGCCGAGCCGTGCGACCCCTGCTCCGGGAGGTGTTCGCTTCCTGAGAAGTGCCCCTGGATTTGCAGGCCTGGCTCTTCGGTGTCGGCCTCCATCCCGAGGCAATGAAGTTGACCAGTGTAGCAAAGGCTACCATCTACAAGTACCATCTTGGTCTTTAGTTTGGTAACGCTAGCTACCTCATCGACCTGCCCACTCTGTGGGAGAGAACTCTTGCAGTCCATTGATGGCGAAGTAGCACACTTGTAAGTGCAAAAGAGTAACTGCCTTCTACCTGTGTAGACATGTGGTGTACTTAGAATAAAAGCAGACGCTCACTACCCACCATGATTATCATGGCGTACTAAGGATAAATACCATCATGATTAGTTATCATAATCATTACTAAAGACTGTCATACACTGACGTTAAGACTGTTATATTGTGAGTCATAAAATAAGGAGTATGTAAATTTTGGCCATTATAAAAGAAATAGGCAAATTTATAACATCGTTCTTTGGAGATACAATAAAGTTTTTGTTCTCCAAGACTTTATCACCTATCATTTCCTACTCTACAATATATATAAAAGGTTAGTATAGCTTCCATTATAAAATGTTTCACAAATTACTGGCATTTGTATAACTCAGTGGTGAGTACTTACTGGTGAGCCCCAGCAGTAACGGACTTTTTCCTTCAGTTCAGGTAGGACACACCAGTCTGGAACTGTACCACACTTTGTCAACACGGTACGCCATTTTAAACCGATATTCGAAAAGTTACAATGGTACAAGATAACCACAAAGCCTTTTATTAGGACCAACATCCCCATACAGGGCTTTCCTGAACCTATTGATGTCTTGAAAATAGAAAGAAATCTATACTTAAATATCATTATATAATAAGGGGGTTGGTGGAAGGATAGTCTAAACCATTGGTTTTCGACCGCTACGACCCGGGATCGATTCCCGCATTGGGCACTTTTTTCCAATAAAAAATGCTCCAATGGCCCCTGATTCTTGCAAAAGTCCAACCCCACCACATCGAGTGCAAGTAATCAAACAGGGCTCTAGCACATTTGTAAGTGCAAAGTCGAACTGGTTTTCACATACAGTAAAAGCAGTCGCTAACTACCCACCATGATTTTCATTGCCTGCACCACGTGTACTAGGGATCATTATACTATATAATAAAAAGACATATATTGGTTTGAATAAAAAGATTTATTTGCCAATATTTCGGTGGGATGAACACCAAACTTTGTCAAGGCATTACATTTTGTATAAAGCCCGCTGAATTTGTTCATACAAAATGTAATGCCTTGACAAAGGTTAGCGTTCAGCCAACCCAAATATTGGCAAATATTTTTTTAATTAAATCCAATATATGCCTTTTTATCATATAATATTGATATGACTATATATTAATATAAAACAGTAGAAGATAGAAAGAGAAAGCCTTCACACATACAATCCAACTAATCTGTTGTACTTTTCTATAGCATTTTTTAAAAATAAAAGTTGTATGCATTTGTCCCAGACCATATTGTGAGTTCAATTATCTGCTTATATCTGATAGATCGGGTATTCTTTGCTTCCTGTGAAGAAAGGAAAAGCTGAGGTATATAGTAAATTCAAGAACTTTGACCTTAAGATATGCTTTAATCACATCAATGTGAGAGACACATTTGTGTCAACTGACCATCGAGAAAAACTATCCTTCTATGACTGATAACATGAAAAATTGGAGAGTACATGTATTTCATGGGGCTGCAGAAATCACAAGCGATCAGGAGTCATGGTAGCATACATATGAGAAAACTACGTACCGCTCCCTGGCTACCATAAGGCGAAACCCTAACATTATAGTCACCAGATCGGATAAAGGTTCCCAGACCGTCGTCTTGGACACGGCTGACTATGCCTCCAAGATGACGGAGATACTCAGCGACCGCAATACATTTGTTCCCATTACACAGTCTGACGCATCTGCCTCAACTAAATCTTTCAGATTGGGGTTATTGCGTTTGAAAAAATCGGGTCACATAACACCGGATCAATATAGTACTTTCACCTCCGACCTTAATAATACCCCCTATATCTATGGTCTTCCTAAGACCCATAAGCCTGGCATTCCCCTACGCCCCATCATAGCCTACCATTTTTCACCTGCCTATAAGCTGTCCAAATATCTGACTGGCTTTCTCACACCTTGGGTGAAGGCCAGTCCACAATCCTCTGCCATTAGGGATATCCCTTCATTTGTGCAATCCGTTAACTCTCTCTGCCCTGTCCCCAACACCGTTATGGTGTCTTATGATGTAGTTGCCATGTATCTTTCCCTCCCCCACCAGCTTATCATTAGGCACTTGACTAATTTCTTACAGGATAACCAGGTAGATCACCGTACCGCAGAATCCATAGTCGCACTATCCTCACTGTGTTTGGACTTTACTACTTTTAGATTTAACAACCAGTTGTTCAAACAAATCAGAGGCTCGCCCATGGGCAGCCCACTATCCTCCCCACTTGCAGAAATAGTCATGGCCAACATAGACCACTGGGTCCAACAGCAAATTGCACCGGGCATTCACATGTGGCGGAGATATATTGATGATATCTTCTGCATATGTGATACCGGACAAGAAATCAATATTTTAGATTCTCTAAACTCCTATCATCCCGAGATCTCTTTCACCCTAGAATTGGAAAACAGGTCCGTATTGCCGTATCTTGATATACTGGTCATACGTACTGCCTCTCATTACCACACCACCGTATACCACAAGGTTAACAATCCCACATTTTATACAGACTTCAAATCTTCTTGTCCCCTATCGCATAAAATAAATACTGTCCGTACTCTTACCAAGAGATTGTTCACCCACTGCTCCCTTCCACTGTTTAGAACCATTGAATTTTCCCTAATCATTAAACAGTTGGCCCGGTCCCAATACCCCCCCCCCCCCCCCCCCCCCATTTCATACATAAGTATAAATTTGACCCTTCTTCCGTTAGACCTCCTGCAATTACCAGAAACAGTTGTTTACTTCCCTTTTCCACCCAATCAGTCGCCATCTCCCGCATCCTCAGAACGCACGGAATTAACACCCATTTTACTAATAGCAATAGTATCGGCGCCATCCTCAGACACCCTATCACCAGATTACCTAGATCTACCGTTGCTCGGTCCTCTGGTGGCTCGGTCTACTCAGTCTCTTGTAACGATTGCAGTGCATCTTACATAGGCGAGACTGGTAGGTCCGTGGCCATCAGGATGACCGAACACGGTAGATGCATTGCCAACAAAGACAACAGGTCGCTCATTTACAACCATATTAACACCACCGGCCATTCATTCAACCTTTCCTCCCCTACCACCCTGTACTCTGGTGTCAATACCAAGTACCAAAGGTTGATCATTGAAGCTATTTTATCCATCAATAACCATAGTATTAACAGACACATCGACATACCATCGCAGTATTTAGATATTTGTAATAACCTATAGGCCGTTCACTTCTTTCCCTGATCTTACTGTCAATCCCACCGCAAACAAACCACCCCCCCACCCAGACACCTACCCCTATATAAATTTTTTTTCCTTTGTCCGATGATCGCGCTGATGGCGGGCCATGCCATAGTTCCTCACTGTTGGTGTTTTTTAATATAACATCACATTAGTTTAAGTTGTTTGACATCCATAGATGATCATATGTTCTTCTATAAATTGCAATAGTCTTAGTTATGTTAAATCTGTCAAAATATTTTTAGTTTTTCATTTTAATTTTTAATTAGCATCACATCCTACTTTCGTCAAATATTTCTATAAAAAAGCCTTATTTCCATAACTTAATCTGATATAGTTAACTCGTATATGGTTATGTATGCAGATTCCTCACATATCGATACTATATATAGCGTTATTTTCTCTCAATATGTTGTACCCGTCGAAGGGCGTGAAGCCCGAAAGCTTGTAGCCCATGTATAGTAAAAATAAAAAATTTTCTCTTCGTTTTATAACTATTTACAATTCTATAAGAGAAATTTTCATGATTCAGATTACCTATTATAGAATATTACAGACATTTTATTCAAAATATTTGACGTTTCTGTAACCATTATCTGTAGCTGTGATAGTTGCGACGGTATATCTATTCTCAATAATTCGAGAATAATCTCGAGTGCTCCCATTGGGGCACATTCTTTTAGCCCCACTTGTGCGATCTGCACAGAAGTGATAAACAAAATACATTGTAAACGAAAACATTAAAACACGAAAGTTTCTTTTAAACATAAAACAACATGATTTTGTTCACTATATAGATGGCGAGTTATTGCTTTATATAAAAATACATTGTTTTTTATATTTTTTTAAAAAAGAGATTTCCCTTTTGATATAAATCTATAGTCATGATGCATTAGCGCGCCATCTGTTAGGAAAATTCGAAACTATTATAGACGCGAAATTGCTAGAAGGGTTCACCACTCATAAGCCAGGCCCTCCCATTATTTTCCCATTGCATTAAGGGCAGTAAAAGTTGTTTAATTTTGAAAGAATCATACACGTCTATAATAGTTTCGAATTTTCATATATATATTTAAAATCTATATTATTTAACTCCGCCTTTGCTGGTCCCAAGCCCGGATGAAAAATGTGGAGGGGGAGCAGTAACAAGCTCGCTAAAAATCCTGGGCTCAGCTGGCCCGGCTGATAGTACCCTGTAAGGGCTTCTAATCCAGAAATACAGGATGAGCAGCGTTTGTACTCCATGTTAGGAGCGGCTGCATATGGAGTCTGTTCCTCATGTAAGAGGCGGCCATTTAAAAGTGGAGCTAAGTTGTCCTGCTACTGAGTAGTGCTCCCAGTCTTAATGACAAAGGCAGGCTCATTCTACTTCACCCAGCCATGATCTCAAGATTTACAAGCTTGATACCCTAATATGATTGAGTGGAGATAAGAAAGAAGAAGATATCTATATTTACATACTGCGGTATTAAGTACCAGCTGATGAAGCTACTGTAGAAAGTGTACCTACCACACATCATGTCGACACTGCGGAGATTTTCCACGTAGCCCTGGACCGCAGCGGCCAGGAGGACACATAGGACAGGAATGAAGGACGGCATCGTTTGTCATCTCTCTGTCACAAGGTTTACTTATAGTCGGCTGATGTACATATTGATTCAGTCGGCTGCGCTATTAAAATCTCGTCACCTTTCTGGTGTCGATCCTTAATGTATTTCCTGTCTTTGTCCCTAACTTCCTACTGTCATTATCTTTGTTGTATGTATTTGGTTGGTGTGAAGAGAAGGATCTTTTATTTACTTTGTATAATGTTTGTTGAAATGTATTAAATCTATCTGAATCTTCTATTTTGTTCTGGAAGCAATCTAGCGAAATTCTGTTCAGGTATATTGTTAAAAGAATAGTTTCCTGGTACTTCCTCTTATCTTGACTGGTCGAAAGACTGATGTCCCTCCGACCTGCAGGGTTGGGTCTTCGGGCTTGGCCTGGATGATGACACCCTGGCCCTCCTGACATCTACCAAGATATGTCTCTATAAGTATCATCTCAACTGAGAGATCCTGTCCTTATCTGGAGGAGGACAAGATGGAACCCTTCCTGAGAATATCTTTATATTTAATCACCAAATTGTGAATAATATCATTTTATTTGTTTAATTTCTCATTAATTTTTCCAAAATTACTTTATTAGGTAACGCTCAAAAAGAGCAACCTAGTTTATGATATTTAAATAAAAAGGCATATATTGGATCAAAATATGCCTTTTTATTTTTAAAAAAATATTTATGGATTTCTCTATTTTCAAAAGGTTTATGATATTTGCAACAATGAATAATATATGAAGGTTATTCACATATTGAAGAAAGTGTTAACGCGGGATTTTATCCCGGTTCATGGCTGTCGGGAATCGAGGGTGTTACCCACTCGTCCACCGACTCTTTTTTTTTATTCTTATTAATTTTTGTAACAATCGACTAAGAGTTGTAAGTTGATTGGACGGATCAGTCAAGAAAACAGTGGCGCCAGGTGGAAGAGAGAAAACTCAGTTCTCCCCTCTTGCTCTAACTGCTGGATCGATTTGTCTCATGTAAAGTAACAGCAAGTCTGTGGAAGGGACCCCACCATAGAATTCCTTTTCCCATGAACGTACATTGTATGAATGTATGAAGACAGAGATGGAAGGCATCGCATCATGTTTGGGATGTAATACGTACAGTACAACGTTCAATCGCGAATAAAATGATTTATTCAAAATTCGAAACTATTATAGACGCGTATGCTTCTTTTTTAAAATAAACGATTTCTACTGCCCTTACTGCAATGGAAAAATTAATGGGAGGAGCAGTAAGGGCAGTAGAAATTGTTTATTTTAAAAAAGAAGCATACGCGTCTATAATAGTTTCGAATTTTGATAACAGATGGCACGCTAGTGCATCATATTGATTTATTAATAGTAACCTTTATTTTATATTTAAAATCTTTCATATAACTAATTAAATAAATATTTAAAGTAATTTGAGAGCCTGTATTTAATTATTTTACCTAGAAACAATTTATTTATTTCTACGTAGAGAACACCAAGAATAGATAATATTCATTATAATATCACAATTTATCTCATTTATTTTCAATACTAGCGGATGTACCCGGCTTCGCCCAGGTTTTTCTCGAGGGAATGTTTGTAGTCTAGTAATAAGAAAATATACTACACCTAAAAACTATCAGAGAAAAGAGAAACCACGGAAGGTGAACAGAAAAATGCTTACAATGGATGTTATGTTTACGATATCAAGTTAAATAAAAACAAAGATAAAATTTGCATATGTTGGTCACTATAAATTTGTATATTTGTTAGGCGAAATTAGAAACATGATAAAACAATTGGGTATTTAAAAAAAATGTAGAAATAAAAGTTGAAATATAATAAACAATGTTAAAGATTAGTTTTAATTATTAATCAAGATTGTGTGTGAATATGTGAGAAAGATGTAATATCGTTGTTGTTTTCTTGGCCGACTGTTTTACATATGGTGTTATCTTAAAATTGCTTGTTTTGAATATTTTTTAGATTGAGATTATTAGCTAGTATGTAAAAAAATTAACTCTGTTGAAATTTAATTTTGTATTTATATATAAATGAAATTAACTCTGTTGATTTTTTTTTTTTTGTATTTAATCGATAACAGCGAAGTTACGCATGTTAATGTTAGGAAAAATATTTTGATGTTAAGCAAAACCTGCTCCATCTCGTTTTACATAAATGTTGAAAATTTGGTCGAAATTGATGCATTGTAACGAAAGTTTTTAGTGGTGTCCACTTATGAAATTTCCATTTTATTAATATAGATTCAATATTATAAACTATATTTCAGTGTGCGTCTATATGTTTCTTTTAAAAAATAAATAATAGTGTATCATTTTCAATGTAAGAGACAGACTTATATCATACAATTAATGTTCGTGTGTGTGTGGTGTAATATGTAAATATTATTTTAAAATAAATCACCCAATGTTATAGAAGCCGAATAAATTAAAATTCAAGTATATTGTCGCGCGTTTCCTCCGGTTCTTCGCGACAACGGTGCTTCTTCCGCCGTGGATCACCTACCCTGGCTCCGTTTCTTCACCTCTGCAGCCCAACCCTGCAGATAGCCCAAAGACACTCTGAGAACCACCACTCAAGTGGATATCCTTTCCCTCTGGCAGTATCATCGGCCTTACCACTGGTGGGGGAGACACGAGAGACTTACCAGAAGAGTACCGACTGTGGTGTTGGCAAGAAAGTCACAGCAGCAACAAGTCTGCTAACACTCCTCCTCTTTTATTGTAATCTTTAATCCACATTACATAAGAACTCAAATATCAATTAACCGATATTTACAGTAATTTACATCCCAGAGCCAATATAAACTACTTACAATTAATAGCTCCAGGAAACAGGACCACAGCAGTAGGCGATTCCCAACACCAGTCCCAGACTAGAGATAGTCTAAAGCGCCATCTGTTGGTGGAGGTTGTAGCTGTTTTCATTCTGGTATACGCGACAATATTACCATACAACTAGGAGTGATTGGGGATCACCACTAGTGGTCAATCCAAAAGGTGACGGAACAGTTCGTGTTTGTGTTGATTACAAGGTTGATGTTAATGACCATCTGATGAATGCAAATTATCCAATTAAAATAATATATGTTTTAAACAGTTCACAAGACTCCAGAAAGTTTTGCATCCTGGACCTCTACAAGGCCTATCTACATTTGATCATGTTAGAGCGGCCACGCCTGACTGCCCTGCCCATCGTCCAGTTCGCTAGAAGGTGGGAGGAACATATAAATCTACCCATAAACATCGGCTGGTCGTCGCTCCGGAGCTGCGCCTTCTCCGGGCACAACACGAACGTGGCAGTGAGGCTAGCTCTGCACGCCCTGCCCCATCCAGCCCATCCTGCATCGGCACAACAGTCTTGCATCGCCTGTGGGTCCGGCGACCTGTCGCTGGTTCACCTGTACTGGTCCTGCCAATACATCAGGTCTTTCATCCGGGAGGCATTTACCATAATCAGGCGGCCCCCTGACCTGCAGGGCTGGGTCTTCGGGCATGGCCTAGACGATGACGCCCTGGCCATCCTGGCGTCTGCCAAGGCACCCATCTATAGGTACTTCCTCGGCGTGGAACTGAGGAGTGTTCAAGAAGACCTTGTCTGGAGGAGGACTCTCTCAAGGTGGGGAAACCTTCCTTGCTGAAGAAATTTGTACACATGCACAACTATACTCGTACATATTCCCCTACATTTTATCTACCCTTTATTTACTATTTTATTATATTCTAGCCGAATGACCCGGGCAACGCCCGGGTTTTACCCGATTAAATGTTTTTATTCAAATACTATTCGTTACAATTATAAATTGGCGCCGTGGATGTCACTCTTGTGAAAAATCCCGCTCCAAACTTTGTGTCTGAGAAGCGATATTTTTATAGAAAGATGATCTGGCTTTGTATCTTCTGCTCGAATGAATGTTTTTCTGTTAGAATTTTGTTCCTGCACACTAAAAATGAACTGGCTTCACCCGTGGTCTCAGTTTCTTGGAATTTTTCCCGATATAATTTTGTATCTGATAATCAAACATGATACAGCAATATTGTCATCATCATTTTCTGACTAAAAAAACAACTGTTTTTGCCCAGAACCTGTCTATTTCAAATTTTCTTGGCTAAAAATCCGATAAATATCTCTTCCAGATTTTTCTCTTTGTCCTGTTGAAACACGTTTTACATGTACATTAGGTCAGCTGATATTACCTCCCATTTTCACCGCTAGAGGCGCTGCTTGCGAGCGAAAGGGCAAATTCGCAACGCAATTTGCAAATAACTCGAAAAATATTCGGGATAGGGACCTGAAATTTTCACTATAAGTTTTTCCAGATTCTACTCTAGATACTGTTAAAATTTCAGTCAGATTAGTTACGTATTGTGGACGTGTATAGCCGACATAAATACCCACATACATACATACATACGCCGAGCGAGCGGCCACGCTTATTTTAGCTCCGCCGTTTTTCGCCTCTGGCGGGCGTATGGATCCCGGCGGCGAGCCGAGTATGGCACGGGCTGAAAGCCCTTTGAAAGCCTAGCAGAAGCCTGTAAGGCACGGCTAAAAAGCACAACTATGTGCAGAAATATCTGCGAATCAAGATCTGCAGAAGAAAACTCCAATAGTTTTGACCAAAAATCAAAACTATGTAAATCTGCCCGCCGGCGGCCAGGATGCAAATTCTGCCGCGCCGTTTGAACTTGCGGCGATTCCACCTTCTAATGCCGCTTCCCAAGTCCGGAGAAACTGGGCTGACATGACTGAGGATGTGAGTCCTGGTAGCGAAAATAGATTCACGCTTATACGAAGCAGAAAAAGGCGCCGAGGCCCGGCTGTTTCACCTACGCCGGCCGCACATTCCTCTAACACCAGAGGCGCAGAAGCCACTCGTCGGCCGCGACCAACCACAGGATTGGTGCCGCGGGCGGAGGAAATCAAGATCACCAGGGCGCATATCGCGGAGGCCAGGGCGCGGCAGGCGTCTTCCGCCGAGGACAACTACGTCTACGTGGAATACAGCCCCGAAATAGAGCCCTTCCACTACCTAAGCGCCGTCGACAGGATGGTCGGTGGAGCCAGCAGCGTTGCCCAGATTGCCAAAATCAACGGCCACTACCTGCTGGGCTTAGTCAACAGAGGCCTGGCCGAGCGCCTCATCAGCGAGGGCCTCGAGATCGAGGGTACACTTCTTAGGGCCTTCCCGTTCCGCAGGAGAGCGGTGAGGATCACACTGGGCAACCTCCCCCTCTTCGTGGAGGACTCTGCCATCAGCAGCGCCCTAGCACCCTACGGGCGCGTGACATCAATCGCGCCTAAACTGATGAAAGCCGGCCCTTACATCTACAACGACGGCCGCCGAGAGGCTTTCATTGCCCTCCACGAAGGAGTAACCACCGAGAGGCTCCCCACCCGCCTCGAGATAAAAATCAAAGGCGAGGTATGGCCCGCATACCTGTCCTATGGCATCAGGTGTTCCAGATGCCACGGGCAGGGGCACCGCAGGGCCAACTGCCCCCTGCTTGCAGGGCGATCCAACGCTCCTGGACCGGCCACCCCAACCTCTCCTACCGGCGTCCCCCCAGTGACTGCGCCTAGGCTGCCTCGGCCGCCATCTGCCCAGCCTCCACCACCGGCGTCCCCCAGTCCAGCCATGGAGGTCTCCGACGTGCCCTCCACAAGCCGAGCTGCGCTCCATCCACCTGCAGCACTCCGGCAATCACCACCAGTGGCCCCGGCCGTACCTACGGAGATGGCGCCTCCTTCCTCTCCACCTGTGACCCCTGCTCCGTTCCTGCGGGCACCTGGGAGTCACGAGCCTGCAGTCCCAACACCGGACATAGAGATGTCCATCATCGAGGAAACTTCAACATCCTCCACATCCTCGTCAAAAACATCAACGAGAGAAGGCCTCGTGACTTTCATTGAGAGGAACCCTGGCGTCTCCTTTGCCCAGACGGACGCCCTTGGCCTCGGGCGGGAGAAGGTCTTGGACATCCTCTCCTCGAAGACCAAGGCTCGGAAGCGCGGATCCCTCCTGTCACCTCCGCAGAGCGACGCTCTTGCCCGCCTAATAAAACAAATCCTCGACCTAAGGCCCGGAGGAGATAGTAATATTTATAAGGTCCTGCGACAGGTCTTGTCAGAGCTGAGGACCTCACCAGCCGCAGTGCCTCCAACACCCCCACTGCCTGCGCCTCGGCCTTCTGGCCCAACACCACCCGTTCCCCACGTGGAAGAAACAACACCGACCGCGATGAGATCTTCGCCCCCACTTGAGCCCACGATAGAGGATGATATGATTGTTGAAATTTTCACTAAACTGGATCACACAACCTCCCTGAGGCCCATATATGAAGCAGGAATCAATCCGGTTGTACTCAGGAATGCTGTTTTATACGCCGAGTACGGAAAGCCCCTCGTGGCGAAACTCTCAACTGCGTTGAGGAAGGTCCTCGCTGAGTTTCTCAGCGCGGCCTTAGAACTGGCTCAGAACTACCATCCCGACGTTGGCTTCGATATGACAAGGCTTTGGAGGACATGCCTCAACTCCTGACGATTGTTAATTGTTAATTTTTTTTCTTCCCTCACTTCTGGTTGAGTGTTTGTATTGACTGACAGTCAATAAAATTATTTTCATTGTCATTGTCATACATACATACATACATACATACATACACTGACTTTTATATATATAGGGATTTTTCCACTTTTGTAACAATTAGAAGAATCAATAAAATTGTTTAAATTGTCAATTGTCTACATTTGAGAATGGACGAAGAGAGTAGCATCATACAGACCATACCGACACACAGAGGGACATGCTGTATTAACAGGTTGAGCTTTGGTATCAAAACCGTTACTGCAGAGTTTAACCGTGTTATCGATTGAATTCTTTAAGTCCTATTCAAAACGATATCGTATTTTAATAATATTCTTGTGGAAAATCATAGCAAGAATATAAGAACAATATTTTTGCTTACTTAGAAAGATTGCGAAAGTATGATCTACATCTAAATAAAACAAATGTATCTACGTCCAAACTAAGATCGAATACCTCGGACTTGTAGTTGAAGATAATTAAGTTTCAAAATTCCCATCAAAGGTCGAGGCAATCATCGAAATGGCACCACCAAAGAATAGAGACGATTTGGTATTGTAAACATATTATTCCAGATTTTTACCAGATGTCGAAGCAATAACTTTCCCACTTCGCAAGTTACTTAAGAAAATTCGCTAATTATTCTGGTCAGAACAATGCAAAGCAGCCATTATAAAACTCAAGAACTAAATTGCTAGTGATCGAGTATTAATGATGGTTGTGTCTTGTCCATGGAGCAGATCAGATTGGTCCGTGCACCCTGATCACGATACCGGCCAACTGAGGTGCCTTGTCCGTATGGATGTCCTCTTCTGGATTGATGTCAGCCATATACGAGAGGGCTGCAAGGATGGCTGGGCAACTGTATATATGGCCCGGAGTGAGTTGGGTGTTGTGACAGTTATTGCAGTTTCTGTAGGATCTAGTCATGTCTGGGTTTATCCTCATTCTTTTAAAATGTCCTTATCGAGTATTAATGCCTTTCTCAATACAATTCTGCCTGTTATACAAGCAACAGACGCAAGCCCTGTGAGATCACAGTAGTATTTTCTCATGTTAACAAAGTATTGGGAGGGCTTGGCTTATCAGTTAGGACCCTCCCATCAGTCTGGTCGCCAGTCTGGTAGATTAAATTGGCGAAACCGCTGGGAGGGTTACTACTGATGAGCCAAGCCCTTCCAATATTTTTCATCGCAGTAAGGACAGTAGAAGAAAGTTTGATTCATTTGTGAAAGAACCAATTATCTT
>CP092869.1:22105876-22150008 GCA_030710605.1 Cordylochernes scorpioides
GAAACAAAATAACCACTCAAAGATTAGAAGAGAAATCAACTAACTCAAATGAGGAATCTACACAAGTATTGGAAAAGAAACAAGGTAACTCTTCAAGAACTTAAATACGATCCAAGTAAATTGCTTTAAAATAAATTATATACTCAAGTACTGTTGAATATAATTCAATATAAACTGAAGGATTTGAACAAGGGTTGAGTTCCTACCCTAAGAATGGACAAGAAATAGCATCTGTATAAATATTGAAACCCATATATCATATATCAAATAGACTGAAACAGGAATAAAAATATATAAAATTTGAAGAATAATTGATTAATTATACATATCTGTATATTCAAGTACTGAAACAAAACCAAATATTCCGACTGAATGATTTAATTGGCACCAAGTTTTCACTCAAGGACTATACCCGAAACCAAATTAATCTAAATGATTGGAATACAACAGGAAAAAATCTAGTGTTTGAAATTAATCTAAAATTACTCTCAAGATTCAAAACCAAATGTCTACTCTTGTTATCAAATAGGAACCAAGTATCTAATTAAAAACAAGTACAGGAATGAAGTATTTGCATAATGATTGGAATAGAAACCAATTTTTTTATCTACTCAAGAATTTGAAATGGAAATACATCGTCTCACGACCTATGAAAAGAACCATGTATATAGTTAAAGACCTAAGCAAGAACCAAAATAACTATTTGAACATTATAACATAAACAGGTACTTGAAATTTGAAACTATTTTAGCCAGTTTGTTTTTTTCTTTTATAAATAAAGCAACATTCTACCGCACTCTCTACGATGAAAAATATTGTGAAGACCTGACTCATCATTGTAAAAGAAATATCGCACTAAATAGTTCCAAACATTATGTATAGATGGCACGCTGTGTCAAGATATCCAATGTATTTGTGAAGAGATATTTACTTCAGAACTCTAACAAAAACTAATTATCTAATCAATGCTAGAACAGAAGCAACTACTACTCCAAAATCGGAAAATGAACCATTTGTCCACTCATCGTTTTAACTATCAAACAATTATCTAAACGAAATTTGAATCTGGAATCCTTTTATCAACTCAATAACTATAGAAGAAACTAAATATTTCTCAAGTATTAAAACTTGAATATCAACTCTTTGATTTGAATAGTAAGCTGGTATCTGTCTATTAATTGTAGATGTAAGCAATTTTTACTCAAAAAATTAAAATAAAAAGAAGGACTAATCATTAATTACCCAAGTTACGGAATAGGAAGCCAAATTTATATAAACTCTTGGTCTCTATTTAATATTGATTGCAAAAACTTTTGGAGTGACCCTTGTACTTGAAATATGAAGCATGAAATGAGTGTGTATTAATTAATAATTTAAAAAGGAACAAAGTATCCATTCAAGGGCTAGAAAAGGAACCTAATCTCTATTCAAGAAACGATTATCTGTTCAATTAAAAGATTGGTAACCAAGATAAGTGCAATGAGGAGGAAAATATGTAATCCTTAGCGGGGAAATCTCGTATATCTGCCATGGAAAGTCTGAGATCTCAGGTGATGATGATAATGTATATTTGGATAGATAATTTTGATATTTTTGCGGGAACTATCCGTTACATCTAGTGTAGATTATCCGGTGTTACTGGTGTTGATTACTTGGACTTTCTGGCGAATAATATCCAGGATTTCTGGCAATGTGTATCTGGAGTCTCTTGAGAAGAATATAAAATTTCTGGCAAGAAATACCTGAAATATCTTTCAAAGACTATTTAGAATATTTAAAGTGAACTATCTGGAGTTTCAAGCGAAGCCTATCGAGGATATCTAAAGATGATATTTTTATAACTCTCTTGCAAGGATAATCTGAGATCTCTTGCGATGTCGATCTGGAATTTGTGAAGTTTATTATCTTGAAATTTTTCTGTTGAATATCTGTAATTAATGGTGAAGATTATTAAAACCTCCAACAACAGTCTTTGATTTCCAGACTTAAGTCTGGTCATCTACGGACAATGACTTTCCAGAATGGTTGCAAGGTTTTCCCACTATGTACTGAGTGTCAACCTGCAACCCCAAAACACATTATTAACTCTATTGACTCATCCATTGATGAGCTGTACTCTTCCCCGGCAGACACCATCAAAGGTATCAAGCTTGTAAAGCTTGATACCTTAATATGATTGAGTGGAGATAAGAAAGAAGAAGATTAACATATTTTGAACAAGATTTGAAGTGTAGGCGCCCTGTGATCTCTCTAGCAATAACTGTCTTAGTCTCTCAATATTACTATCTGGAAACTAGGTATGGTCGATCCAGGTGTCTAGAGATAACTATCTGGAAACTAGGATTTTTGTTTTTGTCTTTATAGAACCTCTAGCGAGGACTATTTGTAATATTTGGAAAGGCTATCTAGAATCACTAGCAAGGACTGTCTGTACTGTATGATGAGTACATCCTTGTATAACTGCCGAGAATCCATTCTAAGGGCTCTTATGGGAATCATATAGATTCTTAATCTTAAAATATGTATTTTTTTCAAGAACAAACTGGTATCTCTGGCTAGAACTATCTAGAATCTATGAAGAAGAATCTTCAAAATATTTTGCAAGAATTATCTGGGGAGATTCATATTATGATATTCTGGCTTTGGGCTTTGACTCTATTTATCTGGCTAGGCGTATATGTAATCTTTGGCGAGGACAATCAGGAATCTCGTCTTAGGTCCATTTGAAATCTTCTGTGACAATACCTTGTGTATCTCTTACAACAACGTCGAAATTATGTCACCTTGTCATTCTAGCCTGGTCATTTGGCTTCCAGAATCCTGAAGTCAACTCCAACAGTGTCCTGAAGGCTTGTTCAGGCTTCTATTCACAATTCCACCTCCTTCAAAGTTTAGCATCCACTCCACAGTCCACCATCTGGCTCCAAGCTGTCTATTTACAACACGAGCGTCTCAAGCCATTAGATTCACTTTGCTATACACATAATTCTTAGACAATTTTTCTTGAGGGTTTTTACATAGTAACGTTTGTAAGATCTCTTCTTACGTCCCATTTGAGGACGTCTCTATTTCTAATCCGGTCTAGCTCATTTCCAATTATATTCCAGTGGATTTTATTTAAACACATACACACAGAAAAATATATAATACACACCAAGGATTTACATGTGATTTGTAGTTAATTATGGATAGAATAATATACCAACAGACTTTTAAATTATTGAACATTAAAATTTATTCACCTCTATGGAATTTACAAGAAAAATTTTTTATTCATCAGTAGACAGCATGAGTAGGCTTAAAAAAAAGGTTTAATTTCTTTTGCAAATTATAAAATTCCTATAAAAGAAAATTGACTGAGAACCTACAATTTGGTATTTCAACCAAGTTACCGCATCTAGATAAAATGATCAATCAAGATGACTAATAAAAAGAAGAACATAAAGGATTTATATCTCTATTCACTATATATCTTAAATAGTCGAATCTACCAAAAAAAATACTATCTATCATGGCTATTACCATTCTTTCTACACGGACCTCTTTAGGTCTACACATAAGGAACTAATGATGTGGTTGGACTTACCAAATATTTTCTCTACATACCATTCTCAAACTTGTCTTGGCAACCCCTATGGCCCAGGACGTCCCGTTTTGGTCATCTTCCCCCGATAAAAACTCGATAAGAACTCGTTATTTTCAAACAACGCCCCCAAGGTAAATCGTCAATTTTCCTACAGAGTAATAAAATTTAATTACATAAATATTTCTTAGAATATATTAAAAATAATATTATTATTATTTTTAAAAGAAAAAAATTGAAATAGTAAATATAAACGCTTATCCTTTGAGAAAATTTAATAATAATTTCTTCTTCAAGAAATTTAAATAACTAGACACACCCATTTTATCTAGATATGTGTGTGATCGATTTTATTCATTTTAGAATAAAAGAAAATATATAATAAAGGTAAAATTATTCTATCTTTCTTATCAAGAGATAATTTGGATTAGTAATAAAATTAATAAAATCTAACCTGTTTGCCCCTTTGAGAAATTTACATAATAATTTCTTCTTTAAGAAATTTTAAAATAAGGAATATGTCCAATCTATCTGGACGTGCCAGTAATTGGCTTTTATTCATTTTTAGAATAAAGAAAATAAATTTAGGGAATTTTTGAAATGGTAATATAACCCTTTTGGGTGTTTCATATTGCATAAAAAGAAAAGGTGATTGGGATTAAATAACATATGCACATATGTACATAGTTTGTAGATCCTCCGCTGGACCTCTCTGCAATGGGCTCCAGGATCCTTGGGCAGGGCCCGTGTCGTCCCCGGCTACTGGTCTTTAAAGGTATATGTATCATCTCCACCTTTCTGGACTTTAAAGGCATAGGTGTCATCTCCAGCCTTCTGGACTTTAAAGGCATAGGTGTCATCTCCAGCTGGGCGTCTTGGAGTACACGCCCAGGGTTGCTTCCGGTTCTTCATTCTCCAATCCGCCTCGTTGTTGTCCTTTTGTGGAGGGTTGGCCGGTATCTTGGTCACGGTGCCACCAGAGTCATCTCCGATTGGGCGTCCTCCCCTGCCTCGACCTTTAGAGCACCGTCGGCCACCGTGGTGGGATCTCCATCTGGACACCAAACACTTTCGACAAGACACTGTGTATATATATGATGTAAATGTTTACATCATTGTTGGGTCTATTTGGTGGAAAATCTGGCCCAACACGTTCATGTGAAAAAATCTATAAATGCACATCCATGCAAGTTTAATATTTAGGTTCCGATATGCACGCTTGAAAGGCTAATTCTCTTGCTAAATTGATTATTGATTAAATATCCTCCAATTCATATGCCATATTTTGATAGATTTTCTCTAATGCTAGTATATAATACAAATTATTTAATTTTTGAAAGGTTTAATTTTGTCTCTAAAAGTGTATTGAGAAACAGGCCTATATATTTACATATTTTAATTTAAAACACGAAAAATAACATTAAAAGATAACATTGATACACTGTATGAAATTGAAAATAGAACACCAAAAAAAGAGTGTCCAGATAATTAGATAAATTTCAGGGTAGACGCGCCTCACCGAGTTATGTAAATGATGTGAAATGCGCAGCACTCGTGGACACGTGAAGTAAGATATAAGGGAAGGTTTTGCAGAAAGGACTGTATTCGTTCCGTTATTTCTTCAAAGAAAATCATCAATAAAATTTTGTTCTTGTTTCAAAAGACACGTGTAATAGCAGATAATGCCAGGCCCTCGTCAACGGAGGCAGTTCCAGCAGACAGATGCTTTTACGAGGGGTATGGTGATCGGACTGAAAAGGACAGGTTGGTCCATACGTCAAATCGCAGCTGACACCCCTGGGTGCGTCCACGGTGCACCGACTGTGGAGAAGATAATTGGAAAAAGAAAATGAGGAAATTTATAGGAATGCTGGTGCAGCCAGGTGGACGTCAGCACGAGTAGATCGGCGTATTCTTCGACAAACAGTGGCGAACCCACAAGCCACTTGTACCTCCATTATACAAAATGTTCAAGACACCCTAGATCATTCCATCTTGACCAGAACCATTTCCCGCCGATTGGTTGCTAATGGCTTACATCCATGTCGTCCAGTAAGAAGACCGCCATTGACCCCATTGAATAGACGCCAACGTTTGGAATGGTGCTGGGCTAGATCGAGGTAGATGACAGAATGGCACAGGGTCGTGTTCTCAGATGAGTCACGCTTCTGCTTATCCAGTGATAGTCGCCGTATACGCGTGTGGCGTCGACTTGGATAAAGGTACAATCCTGCAGCATTTGTGGAACGATCCACCGCGCGACAACGCGGAATCATGGTTTGAACGCAATCGCGTATGATACCAAGTCACCTTTACTTCTTATTCAGGGCACTATGTCGGCCCAACGACACGCTGATGATGTACTGCGACCGGTGAAACTCCCCTACCTAATGACGTACCCAATGCCCTTTCTCAGCAGGATACCGCAAGACCGCACACTGCGCGCATTAGCCAACAAGCTCTTTAAGATGTACTTATGCTTTCCTGGTCACCATACTCTTCTGGCCTCTCACCAATCGAGCACGTCTGGGATATTAATGGACGCAATTTGCAAGCCCTTTTCTCAGCCGCGTTCAGAAGACGAACTGTGGCAAATGGTTGAAAGGAAATGGAGAGCCATCCCTCAGGACGCCATCCGTAGTCTGATTGACTCTCTAGCTAGACGTGTTGCTGCGTGCATCGTAGTGATCCTACTTGCTACTTAGCCGACGCCATTCTCGCTCTTTATTATGACCATCATTTTGAAATAAAAAAATCACTTATTGTTCGTTCTTGCCTCTCTCTGTTTGCCAAGTTTCATCACTTTCTGGCCCCTCTTTCTTGGTGTTCCATTTTCAATGTCACGCAGTGTATTTACAATTACAATATTGACTCCTGATCACTGCTGTGATTCTGTCCCTCACAGATATGGTCTCCTGATGTCATGGCTCTGCAGCTCTCCAGGCTTCTCGATAAAATGATCCCCCTGGCCTTGATCCACCTTCATTCTTAGTTGTTTCTTGTCATTTAGTCTAGGTAGTTCTCCTGGATCTATTCTATAGTCTAGTAGCTGTGCTCTATGATTATCTCTGTGTTCAATGCTCCCCTCTCTAGTATTCACATGTCAGCTCCCTAAATCTTTTCAGAAATTTATCTATTGCTACTAATTTTATTTTTACAGAAATTGTTCTCAGAAGTTCATTTTTCTTTTCTCTTAAAATGATTTCCACGAGTGTTTTTTGGAAACCAAGGATTAATTGTAGGCAAAGTATCTTTTTGATTTTTGCTATTTTATTTCTGTATTTTTCATTCGTATCTTCGGGAGAGGCCTGGATGATGATGCCTTGGCCATCCTGACGTCTGCCACGACACGCATCTATAATTACTTCCTCGGCGTGGAACTGAGGAGTGTTCAAGAAGACCTTGTCTGGAGGAGGACTCTCTCAAGGTGGGGAAGCCACCCTTGCTGAAGAAATTTGTACATTTACAACAATGTATATTTTCCTACATATTATCTACCCTTCATTTTTATCAAAAATTGCTTCTGTAACAATTGATTAGAATATTCAATAAAATATTTTAAATTGTCAAAAAAGTGTCTATATTGTTCATTTTTATCTTTATCAGAATTCCATCCCATGACAAAAACAGCGTAACAATTTATATATTGTCGCGTATATGTGCCTCAAAAACACCTACAACCTCCGTCAATAGATGGCGCTTTCGTCTATTTCCCCGTCTGGAACTAGTGTGGGAATCGCCGACAGCTGTGCTCCTGTTTCCTGGGGCAAATGATTGTAAATATCCGTTTATATTGGCTCTGGGATGTGAACAAGTGTAAATACCCGTTGATTGTTATTCAAGTTATATTTAATGTGGTTTAAAGATGACAATAAAAAGAGGAGTGTTAGAAGTCTTGGTGCTAGTTTATGTTGTTATTCTCTCCAACATCACTGTAGCTGCTCTTCTGGTAAGTCTCTCGTGTCCCCCCACCAGTGGTAAAGACGAGAGAAACTGCCAGCGGGGAAGGAGATCCACCAGAGTGGTGGTTCTCAGAGAGTCTTTGGGAGGTCTGCGGGGTAGGATTTCAGGGGAGAAGCAATGGGAGCCCGGGGCAGGTGATCCACGATGGAGGAAGCGGCGAAGTCGCAAAGAACCGGAGGGACCAAGCAGCAATATGTTAGGACACCTCGTGATCACTAGGACCCCACTTAACCTAATCATGTCTCACCCTTTCTCCTCCAAGCTGTAAGGCTCAGGTGATTGTGAGGCGTAGATGAAGCCTTCAGCCTTGACAACACCGAGCCATAGTCAGAGATGGACTCAGATGCCTTTTCCCTGTGATCAAGCAACTTGACCCATGGTGGATGACTTGATCCCACCAGCACCAAGCAAGACTCCAGAAAACCTATCCTATGGGCAAGCTACAGACCCATGTTGGCTGATAAAATCACCATCTTCAGACGGAACACCAGCTCCATCACGATCCCTAAACCTTCTTTAAACTGACCCCAAGATGTTCAGTTTTCACGATGTTCATTTTTTAAAATATAGTATTCAATGAAAAAACAATAGAAATTTGGTCGCAGCGGTTACAGCCTACTCCACGCTGACGAGCGCCAACGGCGCGAAACGCGTTCGTGGATGGCTTTTCTTGATTTATCAAGAAATTGGTTTGGGCAAATATCACGGAGCAAGCTAAATAAACGTTTTGTTTATTTTTACTCCACTAGATGGCGCTCTGCCATCTAAAAAGCTCATGTGCTCGTGGTCAGGAGATGCCTTCTTTATTTTTAATAGTATTCAATATATTCATTTTTTGATTGGTAAGTTTTAAAATATATATTTTTTTATTTCATTATTTTTAAAAATATTTTTACTTCACAGAGAGAAGAGTGATGATAGCCTTGGGGGTGAGTTCAGCATAGTGAGATTATTATATTTTTGAGGAGAGCGGCGGGGAAGAAAGCAACAAGCGGGAGCTGCTAAACAGCGGAAAGCGTAGGCCGCTGACCTGGCTCTGGCCGCTCTTTTCCAATCCTAGACATGCGTTGCTGAATTAAGAGGTAGGTGGGGCGAGATGGGTGATTTCTTTAACTAAATTTTGAATATTTTTTCGTTGACTTATTTATTTTGTTTCTTTTTTGTGTATAAAGCATTTTAATCCTCCCTTTAAGCCTTGTGTGTATTCAATTATATATATGGTAATTTAAACCAACAACCCCATATTGTATAATACTTATAACAAGATTTTCATGTTGTATAATAGAAACACATCTGTGAATGATTATACGCATTATTGACATGTGTGTTTACATCATCATATGTATTGTACTTTGTACAAACTGAGGATAAATAAATAAAACTCTGTAATAGATTAAGAGTTGAGCTGAAGCAAGAAATAAAAATCAAAAACATCTAAAATTGAGATAGATGGAGGTTCAACAACATCTAAAGATAGAAAGGAAACTGTCGGGATGACGCCAGTGTATAATTTCGCCAGACGATCCACGCTCTTCGCATCTGCTGAAATGCAATACTTCCTTTCTCAGAAAAGATATATAAAGCCTCCATCCTAGCCAAAAATACAGTCACTTCACCATCAGCGGAAGCCCTCGTCGGTTGTCACCAAGATACTCCTCATCCACCATGTAGACCAGTAAGAACTCTTCTATCTCCATCTTTCACCCCTAGCTCAACTTTTATCTGTTCATGGAACTTTCCTAGTGCAACTGTGTCTTCGTTTTTTGTGGATGGACATTCCCAAGCTTTCCACTCTGCCTCGAACACGAATGCCTGTACTCTGTGAGAAGTGTTAAAGGTCTTACAAGGTGCAGAGAGGTACTGGAAAACTCCCCATCCTGACTGTTCCTCTCGGTCAACACAGTATAGCGAGAGTCGACATGATCGCACACCATAGATTAAGTCGACTGGATACCTCATCACATATTTAGTCGACAGGATTCTACAAGAGGCTACCAGACCTCATGACATATATATACGTGAAAAATAATATTTTTACAAAATAAAAATAATATATATATATATGCTGTGGCGTGTTTTATCTTGTAGGATGACTGTGGTTGGTTAGATGCAGTCGTTTTGGCCTCAATGTTCAGAGTGGCTTCAGGCGTGAATGAATTACACAAAAGGAAGATGCATGTTGGATGCCATCACAGAGAAGGCGAGAGAGCGTGAAGCCGACGCCGATTAAGGCAGATCTGACCAGAGGGGTCTATCAATCATTGTCTCAGAGCGGACTACCCTATGTTTGAGCAAGAAGGAGGCAATCCTGGTAACCAAACATGTTTTTCGGCCTTTTTCCTGTCCTGGCGCTGGCTGTCACTCAATCTAACTTCATTACTTCGTTTTGGTTTTACACTATAGCTATATTACATATGGGGATATAAGTATATATTAAAATATATTACAACATATATATAAACAATACTTAAAATTATACCGCATAAGTTTCTTTCTCTTTAAAATAAATATTGATTTTTCATGGAAAAGAAACTTATGCGGTATAATTTTAAGTATTGTTTATAATCACACGCCGCAGTCCTTTATAATATATTATAAGTTACTTTAAGTATTATTTACGAACGGAGAAATAACGTCCAGGGTAGCCTAGTGGACATGGCACCTGCCCGGTAAGCAGAAGGTTGTGGGTTCGATTCCCGCCCCTGGACACTTTTATTTTTCCCGTTCGCCATTACTCTTCATATTTTCACCCTCTCATACTTCATTCAAAGAAGTTAGAAATAGTAAATATTTCTCTTTAAAATAAATATTGATTTTTCATGGAAAAGAAACGTATGCGGTATAATTTTAAGTATTGTTTATAATCACACGCCGCAGTCCTTTATAATGTATTATAACATATATATATATAATTCAAATCTTTTTATTATTTTTTTTTTTTTGTGTAAGCGAGTATTTTGTGAAAGTTTTTTATTACTCTAAATAAAATAGTTTTAGCCAAAAAAGAGTGGTTAATTCCCCTTTTAAAAATATATATTTTTTTTTTGCTAGCTGGTATACCTTTAGGTCTCTACCTGTCCCATAGACAAATTTTTAGTTTGTTCTTCAGCACCCACTGGCGTCCACCATTTTGATCATGTAGAGATTTAGAATCAGTTATTTAAAAGTAACAGCAATGATAAAAAAAAATGATTGTCAATCATCGCTTTTAACAAATATATAAGTACAAAAGATTTAAATTTCAAAATTATATAAAGCTTAAAGAGAGTATTAAAAATATATGCAAAAAATAAACAAAAAAGACTATACCCACAAAAACACCCATCTCGACCCACCTACCTCAATTCAGCAACCAGAGAAGTTCCATGATTGAGAAATGGAGGGCAGTGCGGGCAGTGTCCCGCAGTTGGTCAAAGCCGCGCTTTCCGCTGCTTAGCAAATCCTCTTGTTCTTGCCCTTCTTGTTAAAATCTCCAATCTGAAAGGATTCTTCCTCTAATATAATAGGAATATCAATAATCCCGCTTACTTGCCCCAGTGTTGTCAACTCACCCACAATGCTATCATCACCCTTCTTTTTGATGTAAAAAGTTATAATATATTCAAGAAAATTGACTAATAAAAATATGAATATTTTATTCATATTTATTGTATTTATTCATATTGAATATTTAAAAAAAAAAGTTGAAAATGAACATGGTTGGACCTGGACTTCTGGACCATCAGGTCAGTTTGGATGTTTATGGTCATGGTGGAAGATGGTCTGAAAATGGTGTGGTTATCAGCCATCATGGGTCTATGGTTTGCCAATAGAGATAGGACATTTAGTTAAATTCCATGCTGGACTCAAGCTTGGGGCTTGTGGGTTGAAATCAGCTACCATGGGTCATGTGCCTCGACCACAGGAAAAGGGCGCTTAAATCTATCTTAAACTCTGTCTTGGTGCTGTTAAGGCTGAAAGCTTTATCTAGACCTCATATTCACCTGAGATATGAGGGGGTAGGTCTAGGTGGGGCTTTGGAGGAATCGTGACACACTAATGTACAAAGGTCAATGAGATAGAAGTAAACGTTGGCGATAAAAATGGTTGTGCTTCGCCCCGCGATCATGCCCTTTTGACCAGTTTTATGTATCTTCGACATCTCCACCAGAGAACATTGAGGGGTTTCTAAGTTAATATTGTACAAATAATGAACCTACTTGAGAATTTGCCCCTGTCTTTATGTTCATGGTTTTTTCTTCCTGCCCAACTGAAGCAATTTTCCTTATTTTTATAAATGGGTATCGGTCAAGCTTCTCCGCCAGTTTTTCTGTAGAAATAAGTTAATACCGAAACGTTACACACTATTTATTTATTTGGATTTGGTCTTATTACCTTGTGTTTATAATCTATAAATCAAATTGTGTGCCTTATCAAAAAAATACTAACATTAAATTATCTAATATAGACTAACACTATTTAGTTTAACCAAAATAATTATTTATATTAGGTAAACTTTATTAAACAAAAACTAAAGAAGGCTAAAAAATATTTTTTAAAAAACATCTTAGAGATTGTGCATATTCTAAATGATATTTTGAATCGGCAACACTAGTACATGTGATAAGTCCAAGATTATTTGTTTATATTTTTGCTCTGCGCGATATACCCTCGGTTACACAAACGATTATTTTGAATATAAATTCTATACATAAACATTCAAAAATGAATCAAATACTAAAGAGAGATGTTATTATTAAACATATATTTAAACGACAGGTATAATATTTTACTATTTAATGCTCTCTTTATATATTTATTTTTATAAATGTCATTAATAATTTTAGATATCTAATTATATAACGTGTGTGTCCATCTTAAACCGAAAAATATTATAAATAAATGATAATTATATAATATCACTATATATATATAATACAATATAATGCGGCTTATGATTCCCATCCCTGGACACTTTATATTTCCGTTTATCATTACTCTTCACAATTCAACCTTTCATACTTCATCCCTAAGGTTAGAAATAATCGTTATTTCTCCTTAAAATAAATTTCGATTTTTCGTTCAAAAGAAACACATGTATATTAAAATAAATGACTTGTTTCTGATTCATTCTAAAATTGTTCATAGAAAGAGCACGTTAAACCACAGGTAATCTTTGGCATTTCCCATGTCATTCATCGAGTTTATTATATAATTTAGAAATTTATATAGTGTTATTACTATTCTCTCTCAAAATCCATATAGGACAATGAATTATCAGTAGTATTATTCAAGTAGTTGGTGACATGTATGCTTCAGTAACTCAGGTAAATAATAAATATTTTGGTGAGATTTCTGTGGACCACTGGTGGCAAGGTTGCTGCAGGCTATATCAATATATAATATTTATAAATTCACTTGCCATCTAATGTTAAAATTTGTAACAAATAATTTTACTGGCAATGTGTTTCTTTTCAATAATATCATCAAATATCATCTCTACATACCTTACTGCAATGAAATAATAAATTGAATCTGTAAATTCAATTTACTAATATATATTTGTTATGATAATGCACAATTTGGATTATAGATTATAAACACAAGGTAATAAGACCAAATCCAAATAAATAGTGTGTGACGTTTCAGTAACAGCGTTGTTACCATCTTCAGACAAAAGTACTGAATGTCTGAAGATGGTAACAAAGCTGTTACCGAAAGGTCACACACTATTTATTTATTTGGATTTGGTCTTATTACCTTGTTTGTACACCATAGTCAGCTGAAGAAGGGCTTGCCCGAAAGCTTCCTTTAATCGCGTTAATAATAAGTTGCGGTGATATATGATCCCCTCTTTCTAATTATTACCTTGTGTTCATTAAAATATTTGAAAACATATATGCAGTAAAGTCTCCCATGAAAGACCGCCCAAAAACACAGCAACCCCCGTCTCTAAAAAAAATGGCTTCTCATTGGAAACTCAGCCCTGTGATTAGTTCTTTTTATACAGTTACCTATCCCTGGAAGCCTTATGTTTTTTTCACCTTAATATTGACATAAGGGGTTATTGAATTGTAACTATTTTTGTTCACCATCAGTAGGCCTAGCTGAATAATACAGCTCGCTGTCATTTTCGTTACCAACTCTACAAATTTTAACATGTGTAAGTGTCTGCTCGTGGCCTGTTGTTGACTTTGCTTAGAATTTTTAATGAAACTGATTCCAAGAATTATAATCAAACATTGCTAAGTCGGCCTGCCACTGAGTATTGCTCCCAGTCTTAATGACAAAGGCAGACACATTCTACTTCACCCAATCATGATGGTTGTCAAAGCTTGACACAAATTGACAAATTAAACAATTTTATTGATTCTTTCAATCAAATTTTACAAAGTAGAAAATATAAAAGAGTAAAAGGGCATATAAAGTGTAGGGGAATATATATACAAATATCTTCAGCAAGGAAGGCTTCCCCACCTTGAGAGAGTCCTCCTCCAGACAAGGAGGGGGTCTTCTTGTACACTCCTCAGTTCCGCGCAGAGGAAGTGCCTATAGATGCGCGTCTTGGCAGACGCCAGGATGGCCAGGGCGTCATCGTCTAGGCCATGCCCGAAGACCCAGCCCTGCAAGTCAGGGGGCCGCTCGATGATGGTAAATGCCTCCCGGATGAGAGTCAAAGCTTGATACCCTAATATGATTGAGTGGAGATAAGAAAGAAGAAGATAATCAAACATTATCTTTATTGATTTACAAGAGAAAGAACAAAATATAAAAGGGAAACTAAAATTATATAAACAACAGAATTTTTTTTTCTTTCGGTTAGCGCCTATTAACTTGTGATCTTACACACATACTCTGTGGGAATAATTAATCAATTAAAAAATATATATATAAAACACCTGTAACTGATACTATACGTAAAGTTTTAAGTGCATCGTCCCAATTCTCCTTCAAGACCTTGAACATTTCTGAATTAATGATACTCACTTGGCTTCCTGTATCTTATAACAGGTGCCAAATGTTGTTGTTAACATTCACCTTAACTATTGGCAGATTTCCATACTGATCTCTGCCATATGAAGATATGTTCACTATTTCTGCATTATCAAGAGTATTGAGATTGGAAAACATAGAATACTGTCTTTAGCGGTTGTTGTTTTGGGATAATTGACCAATAATTTATGGTTTTCTATCCCCCAACTCATGGCTGAACCAAGCAAACTGAATGCAAAACCACCGGTGCAACCACCTCAGGACTCAGTTAACATCTGAGGAGGCTGGGAGGGGCGGCAGCAGGATACCGGGCTAGGGACAGGATCTCCGTCAGGGAAGAAGCTGGTTAGGCATGGGGGCGGGTCCACAGAGGACAGGGGGCTGGAAGAGGGCAGGAGGACTAGAACTTTGCAGCTCTAGCTCCATGTCTATGGATCTTGCTTCGTGGTCGGCAGAAATGCCCTTGGCCGAGCAGTTTGCACACTTGGCGATGCGCGAGTTGGCTAGGGTTGGACAGTTTCAGCCTTGGTGGAACTTGGTTGGAACTCTTTAGCAATCACCAGCTATATGTTCTAACCTACACTTTCGCCCTAAAATTTAGTCTTATTCTTTCTTATCTCCACTCAATCATATCATGGTATCAAGCTTGTAAAGCTTGAGACTTGGCAACCATCGTGACTGGGTGAAGTAGAATGTCTTTGTCATTAAGACTGGGAGCACTACTCAGTGGCAGGCCGACTTAGCTCCACTTTTAAATGGCCGCCTCTTACATGAGGAACAGACACCATGTGCAGCCGCTCTTAACATGGAGTACAAACGCTGCTCATCCTGTATCCCTGGATCAGGAGCCCTTACAGGGTACTATCAGCCAGGCCAGCTGAGCCCAGGTTTTTTAGCGAGCTTATTACTGCTCCCCTTTCTCCTTTTTCATCCGGGCTTGAGACCGGCAAAGGCGGAGTTAAGGACAGTTTTGACTATTCTATATACAGTTATCAGCGTCTTGCGTTCTGTCACCGTTTGCTGCGCCACTATGTGGCGCGACGGTGACCTTGAGTGACGTAATGACAGGGTAGGAACAAGAAATCACTTGCTATCATTATCATATCATTTTATGTATATATCAGATTTAAAATATATTCATACAAAAAATCTAAATAATACAATTTTCAAATATCGTTGTGAAAATTTACATTTTTATTTTTGTATTTTAAAAACACACAAAGATTGAAGCGGGACGTTTCAAAAGAGTGCCATCCACGACGCCAATTTATAATTGTAAAGAATAGTATTTTAATAAAACATTTAATCGGGTAAAACCCGGGCGTTGCCCGGGTCATTCGGCTAGTAGATTATAAGCACAAGGTAATAAAACCAAATCCAAATAAATAAAGTGTGTGATGTTTCAGTAACATCTTGTTACAGAAACATCACATACTCTTTATTTATTTGGTTTTATTACCTTGTGTTTAAAGGACAGTTTTCATCACCAAAATTGACATTTTTACTAATTAGCTGTTCACTGGTAAGATGACATTCTGTAACTAGGTGTTGTCATCTAGAGAGAGAGGTAGTTAGTTCTAATGTATATTATATAAATGATAAATTGCCGTGTCATCCTGAATTTTGTCTTTCCTAATTTTCTACATTACAAAATCATCGTATCATCATGATAATATTTAGAGCAGATTGTTGAATTATAACAGATAAATTATAATATTTATCTTGATTATTTCTAGGCGAAAAGTTATTTCAAAAATTTTATTTGCTAGAAACCTTCCCAGTACTATACTAAATAACTTCCCAAAGTTTCATGGCGATCCAATGAGTGGTTTGGTCAGGCATAAAGGACAAACAAACAAACAAACAAACAAACAGACACACATACATTCATTTTTATATATATAGATATACCTAGATACAGTATAACCTTGTTAATTTGACACACAATTCAACACTTGCAATAATTCAACCTTGTTTTCATGTCCCTACCTGCAGCCTATCAAATAACAAACACAATAACAATATTATAATTTCAATTATATATTTGGTTATCCTAGAGAAAAATGTCCACCAGCAGTGAATGTTATGATAATATCATCTAACTAACTTTAATTCAACACTTGCAATAATTCAACCTTGTTTTCATGTCCCTACCTGCAGCCTATCAAATAACAAACACAATAACAATATTATAATTTCAATTATATATTTGGTTATCCTAGAGAAAAATGTCCACCAGCAGTGAATGTTATGATAATATCATCTAACTAACTTTAATTCAACACTTGCAATAATTCAACCTTGTTTTCATGTCCCTACCTGCAGCCTATCAAATAACAAACACAATAACAATATTATAATTTCAATTATATATTTGGTTATCCTAGAGAAAAATGTCCACCAGCAGTGAATGTTATGATAATATCATCTAACTAACTTTAATTCATCTGAAAGCTATGATCCCTTGAGGTGTTGAATTAAAGAGGTTAGACCACAGGGGTCGGCAAACTGTGGCTTGTGAGCCACATGCAGCTCTTTGGATGTGAAGCTGAGGCTCTTTATATAGTTCCATACGTAAATATCTTCCTCTTTCCTATCTCCACTCAATCATATTAGGGTATCAAGTTGTGACCCTTGATGGTGTCTGTTTGACAACCATCATGACTGGGTGTGAAGTATTATATTATATGCGTAAATATTATTTATGCGAGTACTATTTATTTTTGGCCAGAAAAAAAATTGTGGCTCTTTAAAAACTTTGAAATTTTGTAAATCGTTATTTTTGACTCTTCCTACTGGAAAGTTTGCCGACCCCTGGGTTGGACTATATTTCCATCTATTTCTCACACAATTGAACAACCAATCCTACTTTCCTCACAGGCTAGAAGTTCCAAGCTACGATAGCTTCTCCACAAATCTCTCCTCTATCTGATAGGATATCAGCTCCCCAGTGCCTCTCACCAGTAGACAGAATCTCTCAATACCTTGCTCCCATATTTACCTCTGGATTATGTACATTCAGCCCTAAGTACTCACTTCTTCTTTTTTATCTTCACTCAATCATATTAGGGTATCAAAATTGTAGAGCTCAACAATGGGAGAGTCAATACAGTCAATAATGTGGTTTGGGGTTGCAGGTTGAGTATTGCACTTAGTTGACAACTATCATGACTGGGTAAAGTAGAATGTGTCTGCCTTTGTCATTAAGACTGGAAGCACTACTCAGTGGCAGGCCACAGACTTAGCTCCAAAAGAAATGGCCGCCTCTGACATGAGGAACAGACGCCATGTACAGCCGCTGCTAGCATGGAGTACAAACGCTGCTCATCCTGTATACCTGGATCAGGAGCCCTTACAGGGCAGGGTACTATCAGCCGGGCCAGCTGAGCCCAGGTTTTTTAGTGAGCTTGTTACTGCTCTCCCTCCTACTTTTTCATCCGGGCTTGGGACTGGCAAAGGCGAAGTACTCTCTTATACAATAAAACCTCCCTGTAAAGGACACCTAATTGTAGAGTCAAAGTATCCTTTAGGAAGAGATGTCCTCTTACCAGAGAGTTGCTAAATAATAAAAATGGTAATTTACAAATGAAAACTGTCCTTTGTAGAGAGGTGTCCGCTAGCAGGGTGTCTGCTAAAGGGAGGTTCTACTGAATATAGAGAGAATATTTAGTAAAAATGAACAATTCCCTACATTTTTGCTGTTGGGACAAAAGGGCAGCTCAGATACCAGTGTGTCCAGAATGGCAGGAAATGAATCTGCAGACTATTGGATGAACGTGAGGAATGTGGACCAAGGAGAAAGATAGAGAACCCTAGCTAGTCTTGGGGAATGAGATTTTATATTTTTATTTCAACAACTCTCTCTTTATCTCAAAGTGCTATGGTCCACCAGTAGAACATGAGTTACATAACCTTGTATATACACATGGACAAAACTTAAGGAAAGTTGTATCTTTTAGTATGTATATCGGGATTCAGACAATTCCTCTGGAAGATATTTGATACACGGTGACCTTTATTGAAGACACAAAAGATAACAAGTTTGAACAAAATTGTCTCTGTCTCCAAAAAACAACAACAACAAAAAAAACAATGACCGGCAACATAAAATTCTGGCAGGTTGGTATTGTCGAACATATCAGGTTAGCCTAGCAATTAAAATCTCCTTTAAAAAAATGGACAACTGATGACATGAAAGACTTTCCACTTTTATGAAACTTCAAGTTTTGTTCAAGAGTGTGCATTATCTACCATGAAATTATAAGAGATTATCTTTCTCCTTAATTTTGATAACAAAAAAATATATATGATGATATTTAAATATTTACATGAATTTTGAGTAAAAAGGATTTTGTTATATAATGTTGTAGTTTTAACCAGAGTTGAAACATTTGGGACCTAAAACTTGGGAATTAGGATGTTATAGCTCTCCTAGTTGCTGTTATAATGAGGTTCCACTGTCTATATACTATAATGAAATGTGTTGTTGTAATCCATTTTTAAAGGGTAAGGCACCCTTTTGCATATACATATTTGTATATAACAAAGTTACAGGGGGATGATATACATGTACCAAAAGAGGCATCCCTCCCTTTAATTGTGCATCAAAGCAATAAAACTTTTCATCACCCTAGTAAAAAACTATACAGTAGAACTACCTCCCTGTAAAGGACACCTAGTTACAGAGCAAAATTGTCTTTTAGGGAGAGGTGTCCTTTTACCGGAGAGTTGCAAAATAGTAAAAATGGTAAATTTACAAATGAAAACTGTCCTGATAAGGCACAATTTGGGTTATCTATATATATAAAAATGAATGTTTGTATGTTTGTTGGTTTATATGTCCAGTATACAAATTCGCAGTAGTTCACTAATTCAAACCAAAATTTCCATACATAGGTAAAAAAATAATGGGGATGACGATAGGCTATTTTAAAAAATATATAAATCAATTATTAAAACTATATATTCAAATTATTCTACTTAGCTCACGAGCAGCGCCCTCTAGAACGCTCAGGCGACCTGCCGGCGGCGCCCGCCCGTTGGCTACCGGCGAGCACGTGACTTCCCTGTGCGCGCGCATGGCGGGCGGTCGCGTGGAACAGCCCTCGCCGACAGCCATGCACGCGCACAGATAAGTCACGTGCTCGCCGGCAGCCAACGGGCGCGCGCCGCTGGCAGGTCGCCTGAGCGTTCTAGACGAGAAGCTTTTTCTTAATTACAATGCAAGCCTTAACTATTAACACAAAGCAATAACGTGCCATCTATACATCTATATTAATAAAATGGAAATTTCATAAGTGGACATCACTAAAAACTTTCGTTACAATGCATCAATTTCAACCAAATTTTCAACATTCATGTAAAACGAGATGGAGCAGGTTTTGCTTAACATCAAAATATATTTTCTAACATTAACATGCGTAACTTCGCTGTTATCGATTAAATACAAAAAAAAAAATCAACAGAGTTAATTTTATTTATATATAAATACAAAATTAAATTTCAACAGAGTTAATTTTTTTACATACTAGCTAATAATCTTAATCTAAAAAATATTCAAAACAAGCAATTTTAAGCTAACACCATATGTAAAACAGTCGGCCAAGAAAACAACAACGATATTACATCTTTCTCACATATTCACACACAATCTTGATTAATAATTAAAACTAATCTTTAACATTGTTTATTATACTTCAACTTTTATTTCTACA
This sequence comes from Cordylochernes scorpioides, assembly GCA_030710605.1. Classification (NCBI taxonomy): domain Eukaryota; kingdom Metazoa; phylum Arthropoda; class Arachnida; order Pseudoscorpiones; family Chernetidae; genus Cordylochernes; species Cordylochernes scorpioides. The sequence goes on from CP092869.1 coordinate 22,126,109, forward strand.
TTTGTTTTTAAATACCCAATTGTTTTATCATGTTTCTAATTTCGCCTAACAAATATACAAATTTATAGTGACCAACATATGCAAATTTTATCTTTGTTTTTTTTTTAACTTGATATCGTAAACATAACATCCATTGTAAGCATTTTTCTGTTCACCTTCTGTGGTTTCTCTTTTCTCTGATAGTTTTTAGGTGTAGTATATTTTCTTATTACTAGACTACAAACATTCCCTCGAGAAAAACCTGGGCGAAGCCGGGTACATCCGCTAGTATAAAATAAAAGGATTTAAAAGCGCGAATGTTTCTTTTATACATAAAACGAACTTCTACTGTCCTTACTGCGATGAAAAAATATATTGGGAGGGCTTGGCTCATCAGTGGTGAACCCTCCCAGCGGTTTCGCCAATTTAATACACCAGACCGCTTCTCAGAGCTCTAATACTGTATTGGATCATTCTGCTTTTATATGCTACACTGTAGGATGGAATCTTAGAAATGGTTTTCAAGTAAACTATGGACATAAGCTTATAGGACAGTAGAATTACATTCAAATATTTGCTTCGAGCAATGCTCTTCAGCAAACTATAAAGACAAGGCCATTAGGAATAAATTAACACAAAGCAATAACGCGCCATCTATACATATAAAATAAAAGGATTATTTATCGCAGTAAGGACAGTAGAAGTTCGTTTTATGTATAAAAGAAACATTCGCGCTTTTAAATCCTTTTATTTTATATATAGATGGCGCGTTATTGCTTTGTGTTAATTTATGCCTAACTGGCCTTGTCTTTATAGTTTGCTGAAGAGCATTGCTCGAAGCAAATGTTTGGATGTAATGCTACTGTCCTATAAGCTTATGTCCATAGTTTACTTGAAAACCATTTCTAAGATTCCATCCTACAGTGTAGCATATAAAAGCAGAATGATCCAATACAGTATTAGAGCTCTGAGAAGCGGTCTGGTGTATTAAATTGGCGAAACCGCTGGGAGGGTTCACCACTGATGAGCCAAGCCCTCCCAATATATTTTTTCATCGCAGTAAGGACAGTAGAAGTTCGTTTAGATTATAAACATAAGGTAAAAAGACCAAATCCAATAAATCTCTTGGATTCGGTCTTATTATCTTGTGAAAACTGTCCTCTGTAGAGAGGTTTCCTCTAGTGTGAATGTCCTCTCATAGAAGTTGTACTGTACTAGTGATGGTAAAGGATGAGCCACAACACCTGTTTTGGAAAATTCAGACAAAAAGCCAACAACCTGTATTTCCATCACTACTAAAGTTTTTATTAAGGTGATGCAAATTACTATCATTCTTTATGCTCAATTAAAGAGCCTCTTTTGGTACATATTTATATATTTTGAATAAAAAAAAAATGTTGTTCAACACCTTATAACATTAGGTTCTAATCACAAGGTAATAAGACCAAATCCAAATAAATAAATAGTGTGTGACATTATGGTAACAGCATTGTTACCATTTTCAGACAAAAGTATTGAGTGAGAAATTTTACCACAGCATGTTTTAAATAGTTACTGTTATCAAGTGTGTAAACAAGATTGCAGATAAGAAGATAGTTTTCTGAGAAACACAGAATATTATTCTTAGAATTAAAAGTGTAAAAAACCCACTTTTTTTTTTTGCTGGGGTAAAATTTCTCATTCAGTACTTTTGTCTGAAGATGGTAACAACGCTGTTACCGAAACGTCACACACTATTTATTTATTTGGATTTGGTCTTATTACCTTGTGTTTATAATCTACTAGCCGAATGATCCGGGCAACGCCCGGGTTTTACCCGATTAAATGTTTTTATTCAAATACTATTCGTTACAATTATAAATTGGAGCCGTGGATGTCACTCTTGTGAAACGTCCCGCTCCAAACTTTACATGTACATTAGGTCAGCTGGTATTACCCCCCATTTTCACCGCTAGAGGCGCGAGCGAAAGAGCAAATTTGCAAATAACACACAGATATTCGGGATAGAGACCTGAAATTTTCACTAGGAGTTTTTCCAGATTCTACTTTATATACTGTTAAAATATCAGTCAGATTAGTTACGTATTGTGGACGTGTATAGTTGACAAACATACATACATACGCTGACTTTTATATATATAGGGATAATAATATAAATGAGTTTTAAAAATTGTAAAAAAAAAATGCATCGGCCGGGAATCGAACCCGGGCCGCCCGCGTGGCAGACGAGCATTCTACCACTGAACCACCGATGCTTATAAGAAATGGCCCTATTTGGGTATTTATTCCATTCACAAAAGCAAACGATGACAGAATTGTTGATGACTCTGATACTTGTATTTATAATTATGTTAGCATAATGAATTAGTCAGTATTCCCATGGTCTCCAGCGAAGAGGTGTGAATTGACTTTTTGAAAATATACATAATTATAAAGATAGAAGCTTCTATAGAAATAACAAAAATAAGCCGAAATAGCTCAGTTGGGAGAGCGTTAGACTGAAGATCTAAAGGTCCCTGGTTCGATCCCGGGTTTCGGCATCTTTTTTTAATTTTTAAATTTTTACTTACCATAACTTGACACATGACTTAATGTGACAGAATTGTGCATGACGCTGATAACTGTATATATTATAATCCAAATTGTGCTTTATCATTAGGTTCTAATATTTGTCTTGTGTTTGTCCAGGGCCGATATCCCTTATCTTTAGTATGCCATAGGTCTTCTTCAAGGTAAGTAGGACTTGTGTGAAATCTTATTTTGTATAGAGTGGGTTACCTATTTAAACCATACAGTAGTATAGGGTGCTGGTGGAGGAATAGTGTAAACCATTGATTTTAGATAGCCACAACCTGGGATCGAATCCCACATTGGACACTTTTTTTGCTTCATTGCCATTCGATTCTTGCAGAAGTCCAACCAAATCAGCAAGTGCAAGTACCCAAATGGGGCTCTGGCCTACTTATAAGTGCAAAAGTTGAACTTCTTCTTCTTTCTTATCTCCACTCAATCATATTACAGTATCAAGCTTGTAAAGTTGACAAACATCATAATTGGGTGAAGTAGAATGTGTCTGCTTTTGTCATTAAGACTGGTAGCACTACTCAGTGGCAGGCCGAAAAAAAAAGTTGAACTGCTTCCTATAAATGTAAACATGTGTTGCACTTGCAGTAAAAGCATTGGCTAATCACCTGCCATGATAGCCCGTTAAAAAAAAAAAAAGGCATGAAGTTACACCTCTTCATTGATAAAGCACAATTTGGATTATAGATTATAGATACAAGAAAATAAGATATAATCCAAATAAATTAATAGTTGTGATGTTTCAGTAACAGTGTTGTTACTGAAATGAATAACATTTTATTCTTTTGTTTGATGATGCTAACAAGGCTGCTACTGAAACGTCACAAACTATTAATTTATTTGGATTAGGTCTTATTTTCTTATAATTCAACACCAATTTTAATCCACCCAACAATCCTGATCTCCTGGTTTGTTGAATTTAAGAAGTTAGATTTTACTATATTAACCCTCCAAAGAATATTTAAACAAATCATTCCACGGTATACTTATGGTGAACTCAACTGAAATGCAGTCTATCCCTGATTTAATGAGTTCACACAGGTTGTGTGTTTAAGACTCATCTTAAACCCAAGGCATTACCACGTCATCTGTATACAAGCCACTATATAGTGTGAATGTTTCACCTAAAACAATATCCTGCTGTCCACATTGCAATTGAAATAGATACTGATGTATCAAAATTCGAAACTAGTATAGATGCGCATGATTCTTTTTAAAAATAAAATAATTTCTACTGCCCTTACTGCAATGGAAAAAATTAAAGGGAGGGCCTGGCTCATCAGTAGTGAACCCTCCCAGTGGTTTCGCCAGTTTAATCTACCATACCGCTGTTATATTGCATTTTTGATCCTCCTTTTATAGTGATACTGATGCTAGGAATGGGTATTTTAGATGAACTATGGACATAAGCTTGTACAGATGTATACTGACCATGCACTGATGTTTTGTGTTTAATCTATACCTAACTGGCTTAGTAGCAAATTGTTTGCAGAAGAGCAATACTGAATTCAAGTACAGTAAAACCTCCATGAGAGGACACTCTCGCTAGTAGACACTTCTCTACAAAGGACAGTTTTGAATGCTAAAATGATCATAAAACAGCTCGAGGAGCATGAACTCATGGAATTCGTGTAATCTTTACACAAGGGGATAAGAAACAACAACAACAACAAAATGATCATTGTCACTAATTAGCAGTTCTTCAGTAAGAGAACATGTCTCTCTAAAGGACACCTTGGCTCTGATAAGGCAAACTTTGGATTATAGATTATAAACACAAGACCAAATTCAAATAAATAAATAGTGTGTGACGTTTCAGTAACAGCGTTGTTACCAAAACATCACACTATTTATTTATTTGGATTTAGTCTTATTACCTTGTGTTGACACTTTGGCTCTGAAACTAGGTGTTGTCCTTTAGAGAGAGGTAGTTCTACTGTTTTTTTTTTTTAAATCAATATCTTTCCTGTCCTCAAAGCTTATGTCCACAAGTTTCAATAAAAACAACAACAAAAAGCTTTATTAAGTCCTTTCAATCTTATACAGATACTCCGAGCAGAAATGTAGGGTACATACAGGAATAACAGTAATAGTACCAGTAATTAAGCATTGTTATTATTATTTTTTTAAAAGCTAAACACATAAAGGTAAGATGAAATTTATATACAGGAAAACTTAAGACAATCAAGCTAATAAATAATCTAGGTAAATTGGAGGAAAAAAAAATTCTATACCTGGATTTACCCCGGAGTCTCTGCAAGTGAAAGTGCAAGTTTCAATAAATACTTTCATCAAGTGTTCCTTTAGAGTGTACCGGATATATAAGCAGAATAGCCCAATACAATAGTAGAGTAGTATGGTAGATTGAACTGGTGAAACTGCTGGGAGGGTTCCCCACTGATGAGCCAGGCCATACCAATGTTTTATAAAATAAAATTAGCCTTTTAGAATATTTCTACTCATGACATAGATGTTATAGTTAAAAATAATTCTATATACAGTTACGAGCGTCATGGCCTCTGTCACGGTTTGCTGGCGCCCTCCTATTGGTCGGCTACGATCACGCCACCTTTGCCCCCCCCCCCCCCCCCCCCATCATTTGGTGCCGCCAATGCGCGAGACACTTCTGTCACCGTTTGCTTTTGGTTCAGTGGTAGAATGCTCGCCTGCCACGCGGGCGCCCCGGTTTCGATTCCCGGCCGATGCATTTTTTTTTTACAATTTTTAAAACTCATTTATATATTATACAAGAATGACATCCACGGCGCCAATTTATAATTGTAACGAATAGTATTTTAATAAAAGCATTTAATCGGGTAAACTCCGGGCGTTGCCCGGGTCATTCGGCTAGTAGATCATATGGGACAGCAAGATAAAATTGCAATAACTAAATTATTTGTGATGTGTCTCTGTCATTATTACCATCTTCAGGTATAATTATTGATTGATTCATTATCATATATTCTAATAACATTCAATAATTTTGTCTGAAATGGTGACAATGCTGGTACTGAAATGTCACCTATCATTTAATTTTGTAATTCTCATATATCATCTAAATCTATATATGTTATATATCTATATATGTTACTCTTGTATCAAGATATAGCATTTATTAAAAGGGTCAGATTTTCTCTTTTACAATATCCTACAATAATATTCTCAACTCATGGACAAAACTTAAGGAAGTTGTACCTTGTAGCATGTATATTGGGATTCAGACAATAACTCTAAAAGATATTACAGTGACCTTTATTGAAGACATAGAAGATAACCAAGTGTGAATGAAATTGCTTCTGTCTCCTTTAAAAAAATAAATTGATATGATGAAATAAGTTGGAGACTATAGCTCTAAATTTGCCAAAGCTGATGTATCATATAGTCACTGACCAGTCTGCTAGTTTATGTAGATGGCCAATAGATGACACCTAGTTTGGACATTTATTTTGATAGGAGAGGTGGCCTTTCTTATCATGGATGGCCAAATCTTTTTATAGTAAGTATTTAGGAGGTAAAAAAACGCATATCTGTTAAATGTTGTTGTCTTCTTCTTTCTTATCTCCACTCAATCATATCAGGGTACCAAGCTTGTAAAGCTTGAGATCACGACTGGGTGAAGTAGAATGCGTCTGCCTTTGTCATTAAGACTGGGAGCTCTACACAATGGCAGGCCGACTTAGCTCCAAAAGAAATGGCCACCTCTGACATGAGGAACAGACGCCATGTGCAGCCGCTCCTAACATGGAGTACAAACGCTGAAATGTTGTTGTTGTGTCCAATAAAGAGCCTCAGATGTCTCCATTCATCTCTATCACAGCAATGTCTCTATCTTGGTTGTGCAAAGCTGCTGTTCTGGGTCCATGTCAATTTTCTGTTGTTTTTGTATCCAATGAAGAGCCTCAAATGTTTCCATACATCTCTATCACAGCAGTCACAATGTCCTCTATCTTGGGTGTGTAAACCTGCTGTTCTGGATCCATGATTTGTTAAATGTAATTGAGAGATAAGATTGTAAGATGGGATATGCTTGCAGCCAGGATCCAGTGGACTACCAGTACCTACAGAAGAGCAAAGTCCCCACCTACCACTTCCAGAAGAGCTTGCCTCGGCTGCCCATCCCAGAACTGGAGCTCTCCTGCTCCCGCTACCTGGAAGCCCTGAAGCCTCTGCTCACTGAGGCCCAGATGAAGGAAACCAGCCACCTGGTGGACAACTTCAAAGCCACTGAGGGCAAGAGTAAGCTGCTTGTAGAATGACATTTGAAAATTATCCCGCATGTGTTTCTTTTAAATGAAAAATCAAAATTTATTTTAAGGAGAAACAACGATTATTTCTAACCTTAGGGATGAAGTATGGAAGGATAAATTGTTTCGACTCGGGTATACCTTGCCGCTACCCAATGCATTAACCCTTTAGGTGCTGTGAAACCATTTCAAGGATATACCATCCGGACTGAGAACTATTTGGGAAAATTCTAATTATTAAACTGTGTGGATTGCCTACTACTCAGAAACATGCCCTCTCCTGTCAGGGCAGCTAGAAATACCTCATCAATATCCCAACTGGCAAGTTTGGAATTTAGATCAATTGTGCTTCCGCTTACCCATATGTTGCAGATATCTCTTAACTCTTTACATAGACCGCAGCCTTTACATTTACATAAATAAAGGAGTGCGAGGACCGGAAAGGGTTAAAGGAATATCTCTTGAGAATATATATTTTTATTGATAATACATGCCATCAATGTCACTCACCACCTGCCAAACCAGAGGTTTGATATTTAAAGTATGTTGGCACCACTAGTGGCTGGTATCTTGAGTGGAATATATTACATCCGTAGTACTGAAAGGACTTGTAATAAGGTGTCATGGAAAAATTGTCCTACACTAGCAAAATAGTACTTACAGCACACAGCACTTTTTCCACTTTCATATACTGAACTTTACAAAGAACTTTACTTAATATCTTACAGAAATAGAGGAGAGCTTCAGATCCTGAATTCTTTAAAATAAATCTTCAGGTGATGGACCATTAATACCTTACATTTATACAATGCTAATGACAAATGTTATTCTACGGGTTATCACACAAAAAGCAATAAACTAGGGCCTACCGTAAGAGTAACTTAATACACAGAAAAACGTACACTCAAGAGCACAACACCAACCACAAAAAGGAGAAAAATAAAAAAAACTCGCGATTTATTAAATAAAATAAAAACATTACTTATCTTTCATTTGCAGCGTTGATAAGGAGCGGACCGGGGTCACACAGGTATGCGAGGAGATCACCAGACAAGCACACAGAGAACGCTTTAAGCGCCTCCACTCGAACACCACTCCACGACTCCTCGCATTCCCTTTGAACCCTCTTTATGTACAAACATGGCCACATTCGTCCAATGATGTGGGAGATCACTTAACAAATAAACAAAATTCTTCCCGCATAACTGAGAATATTAAAACTGCTATGTTTGTCAAATAATTTGACACTAAAATACCGAAACATCGAACAACAAATTATCAATTTGGATTTGATCTTGTTATCCGATGTTTGAACAGTGTCCAAGTATATAATCAAAAAACGTCCCACATGTCAGATACCCTATCATAAATCCACCAGAGCAGTATGGGGGCCTTGGGTGTTAGTGGGGTGAAGTCTCAGTTCTTCTATTTGGTTTTACAATCAAAAGAACCATAAAGCTACTCAATATAATCAATCTTAATTCATTTTGTGTTTGTTTTCAGTTCTCCATCAAGATCTGGTGAAAAAGGACAAGCAAAATAAACACACCAGCTACATCTCAGGTAACTGACATTTTGGATAACTCCCAAATTTCCAACCATTTTCTTTTAACCATCAAGTCAAATAGGAAAACTATGTTTAGGTAGCATTGTTAGGTTTGTGGGATTCTTCTTTTTATTACAGCAGAACCTTTCTGGAAAGGACAACACCTAGATACAGAGCCAAAGTGTCTTTTAGAGAGAGGTGTCCTCTTACTGGATAGTTGCTAATTAAGAAAAGTGATATTTTTTGCTATGGAAACTGTCTTTTATAGAGATGTTTTCTAGCAAGTGTCCTCTCATGGAAATTTTGCTGTACCACAATGTCTAAAAATTAAGCAACTTAATGAAGGTGACTTCCATGATGGGTAAATGAATGTCCGCTGTTGACTCAAAGGATCTGAAGCACATTCTTGAGCAGTCTGACTCAGCTTCAGCTGTTGGTTGGTAGTGGTTTCCTTTTAATGGTGGGTAAATGGTGATGGACCCTATTTACAAGGTAATAAGACCAAATACAATTCTATTTATTTATTTGAATTTTGGTCTTATTACTTTGTGCTTATGTATCCTAGTAGGGAATTGCTCTTTCCACATCAGAGTACAGTAGAACCTCCCTGTAAAGGACAACACCTAATTGCAGAACTAAAGTTTCCTTTAGGGAGAGATGTTCTCTTACCGGAGAGTTACTAAATAGTAAAAATGGTAATTTTGCAAATGACAAATGTCTTTTATAGAGAAGTGTCCTCTCATGGAGTATGTTCTACTGTATTTGCTTTCATCCTTCCTTCACACTTTGTGCTCCATTATGTCTGTACTAGAATCCCAAGTATATAAACAAAGACTGATTTACTTCAGACACATAATGAGATCGAATGGTTTTGAAAAAGATATTGATATTAGGAAAAATCGTAGGAAAAGAGGAAGATCTGCAATGAGCTGGCTAGAAGGGATCAAGAAAACTACCAGAAGGTCATTAGATGAGCTGCTAATGATGGTAACTAACAGATAAAATTGGTCAAACAAGGTAATAAGACCAAATCCAAATAAATAAATAAATAGTGGGCGACGTTTCGGTAACAGCATTGTTACTGAAACGTCACACACTATTTATTTATTTGGATTTGGTCTTATTACCTTGTGTTTATAATCTATAATCCAAATTGTGCCTTATCAGATAAAATTGGTGAATTTTTGTCTATATTGTCACCATAAGTCAAACTTGAAGGACACTAACTATATGTATGTTTAAGCCTCTGCCCTTATTGGAATTCTATTTACAATACCTTTGTATGTATGCCTGCATGTATTCAGGACTAGAATGTTGTGTGGAAATTATGATTGTGAGGATCACTTTGCTCCAGGGCCATGGTTTGAAATGTATCTCAAGTCCCGTGTTCCTCTGGTCCTTAACTTCAACCCAGCCTTGGTGTGGAAAACTGACCCCGACCCTCAGTACAATGACCAGGTACAATGGCTTCATTACCTGCCAGGCTCTTTATAAACTGGGTAGCTGTTTTTTTTTTGTACAGTAGAACCTCCTTTTAGTGGACATCCCGCGCTAGCGGACACCTCTCTACAAAGGACAGTTTTCATTTGCAAAATAACCATTTTTACTATTTAACTCTCTGGTAAGAGGACACCTATTCTTAAAGGACACTTTGGTTCTGCAATTAGGTTTCCTTTACAGGGAGGTTCTACTGTATTATTATTCCTAGTAAATGTGGTACAGGCCATGATAATCTTGGTGAGTAGTAGTTGGCAACTGCTTTTACTGTAAGTACACCATATGTCCACAGCATGTAGAAAGCAGTTTGAATTTTGCGCTTACAAATGTGTCAGAGCTCAGTTTGGTTACTTGCACTCGCTGGTGGGTTTAGATTTTACCTGAATTGGGGGTCATTCAAACATTATTTCATTTTTTTTAAAAAGTGTCCAATGCTGGATTCGATCCTAGGCATGACTGTTGGAAATCAATGGTTTATGCTACTCATCCACCTACTCTGTGACCATAGCTATGACAGTGTTAACCTTTTCACTTCCACTACATTATGTGGCTAGACAGTACCTTTGCCATAGTACCTTGTCCCAGGTACTCTAGCAATCGTTTTCAATACAGGTGATAAGGCACAATTTGGATTATAGATTATAAACACTGGGTAATAAGACCTAATCCAAATAAATAAATAATGTGTGAAGTTTTGTATCAATGTTGTTACCATCATCAAACAAAAGAATAAATGAGAATAAATTCTCTCTCTCTCATTTTTTCTCATTTATTCTTTTGTCTGATGATGGTAACAATGTTGATACAGAAATGTAACACACTATTTATTTGGATTTGGTCTTATTACCTTGTCTTTTTCAATACAGTTTATCCAATAAATTTGAATTAGGCCATATGTGTGTGTGTGTGTGTGTGTGTGTGTGTGCTGAGACATGATTGTCTGCCTATTAGAAACATGGATTGAAGGATACATCAATACCAGATAAGGAGGATATACAACATTTGTGGAGTAACTGAAGAGAGAAACTAAGTCAACATCTTATCAAATATTTGAAAACTAGATTGATCATCTTGGAGAACCTTGATTGAAGAAGTACACCCGTCCTATGACTGAGTCATTCAGTAGAACCTCCCTTTAGCAGACACCCCTCTAGAGGACACCTCTCTACAAAGGACAGTTTTCATTTGCAAAATTACCATTTTTACAAATCAGCAACTCTCCAGTAAGAGGACACCTCTCCCTAAAGGACACTTTGTATCTGCAATTAGGTGTCCTTTACAGGAAGGTTCTAATGTATTTAGCAACTCTCCAGTAAGAGGACACCTCTCCCTAAAGGACACTTTGTATCTGCAATTAGGTGTCCTTTACAGGAAGGTTCTAATGTATTTAGCAACTCTCCAGTAAGAGGACACCTCTCCCTAAGGGACACTTTGTATCTGCAATTAGGTGTCCTTTACAGGAAGGTTCTAATGTATTTAGCAACTCTCCAGTAAGAGGACACCTCTCCCTAAAGGACACTTTGTATCTGCAATTAGGTGTCCTTTACAAGAAGGTTCTACTGTATTTAGCAGCTCTCCAGTAAGAGGACACCTCTCCCTAAAGGACACTTTGGCTCTGCAATTAGGTGTTGTCCTTTACAGGAAGGTTCTACTGTACCTTCAAAATCATGCGCTGAAACATGAATAGCACCAAAGAGATATACAGTAAAACCTCTCTTTGAAACCATCTGTCTTGGGAGTTTTCCTGTCTTAGTAATGGGTTTTCATTAGAAGCTGTTTGTCATTTAGTTTTCTTAAGGCATCTGACCCTGTCAACTCATTCACTTCTAAATTATTCAAGTCCCTAAAGTCTAAATGTGTTAAATATCTTATATTAAAAGTATCTCATTGATTTTGCATAAGAATAGTTTTAGGTTTATTGTAACCAATTTTATTCAACCTGGATAGGAGTCAACCTGTCCTGTGAGTGCATTTTTGTTTGAAACCAAATTGAAAGCCCCTAAGGCAGGTTTTACCATGTAGATGTGAGATGATTTCCTCTTGCTACAGTTGTCAGGTCAGCTGAGTTCACTCAGAGTTTTGTTTGTTGTTGTTTCTTATCCTTTGTGTGTAAAGATTACACAAATTCCATGAGTTAGCCTCCTCCAGCTGTTTGTTGTTACTTGACTAAGGACTAAAGCTATGAGAATTATGTGTTGTTTTCTTTGTTCAAATGTAAACACAATTAACTCTACGCTAAAATTCTAAAGAAAAAAAAAAAGATTAAATAAATAAATAGGGGTAAAAATAATTGTATATGAATAAATGAATAAATATATTGCTAATCTTATATCATTTAATATTTAATAATTATAGGAAATTTTATATTTCTATTGTTGCTGTTGTTGCTTCTTATCCTCCTGTGTAAAGAATACATGGATTCAATGAGTTCATGCTCCTTGAGCTAATCTCATGGAATGGGGTGTAGGGGTGCAGCTTTCATTGATCATGGCACCATGTCACACTTTGGTGAAAGTTCACTTTGCCTGAAGATGATAACGTGCCATCTATACATAGGAAATAGAAACATTAATAAGCACGAATGTTTCTTTTAAACACAATGATTGTTTATGTTTAGAAGAGAGCTATACTGTGTTCCACATTTCTAATTAAAATGCCATATTCCTAATGTAACAAAGCTATGAGTGCGGCAGCTGACCCGAGCTACCAACATGGCCGTCTCCATCCTGAGGTTCTACAGATCTCTCAAGGAGGAGGTCCTGGAGCCTGACGTCTACCACCTCAACCCCAGCAAGAGTGACACTCCGGCTTTCAGGAGGTTTGTCAGGTGAGATCTCCTTCTTGTCTGTTCACAACACCCTTTCTTTCCTCGTATTCCTCAAACAGATATTTAAGAAATTCAGCCCAATATACCATGGTAGAGTGGTCTGAAGTGTTGTTATTGTTTCTTATCCCCTTGTGTAAATATTACACAAATTCCACGAGTTTATGCTCCTCGAGCTGTTTTATGATAAGCAGTGACTTCTCCCAAAGGTCCTGTTTAGTGCATCTAAGGAAAGCCAAAATGTGTTCTGGAGCTGCAGGTGCCAAGCTACATTATGGACAAGTGGGGTAGATTTTGTTATTTTTCACCTTCATTGGCTTGAGATGACCTGTTCTAAATCTTGTTAGTGTTGTTTGCTGCTGCCTATTTCTGAGGTTCAGAGCTCCTTCTGGGTCTACTCCATTGTACCAGTTGTGCTTAGGTGGGATTCTCTAGTTCTTTTTAATTTTTGTTTTGGCTATTGGTCTGGAGTGTAAACTGGTTAAACAGCTTGTAGAGTTCACCACTGTTAAGGGGGGTCGGTGGAAGGATTGTCTAAACCGTTGGTTTTCGACCACTACAACCCGGGTTCGATTCCCGCATTGGGCACTTTTTTCTGATTAAAAAAAAAAAATGCTCCAATGGCCCCCGATTCTTGCAAAAGTCCAACCCCAGCAGTGAGTGCAAGTAACCAAACAGGGCTCTGGCACATTTCTAAGTGCAAAGTCGAACTGCTTTTCACATGTGTAGAAATGTGGTGCACTTACAGTAAAAGCAGTCGCTAACTACCCACCATGATTATCATAACCTGTACCACGTGTACTAGGGATCAGCAAAAAAAAAAAACACTGTTATCCCTTCTCTCCCTTTTTCAATTTGTAATTATTGCAGTCTGTAGATAGGATTGAGGTTACCTTTATTTCATCGACCATATATGGTTATATTTGTTGTGTTTTCAGTGTCCATCATGTTGAGTTCGACTTTTGATGACTATGGATCAATATTCTCTATTTGATCTGTTAGTGACCATCACTTGCAGCTCATCTAGTGACCTTCCGGTAGTTTTCTTGACCCCTTCTAACTAGTTCATAAGGTTATATAGGGTCAAATAAAAATTTTAAAAATGTAAGTATGTAAATAATGTAGTAAGTTTGACTTTTGATGACTCTATGGACAATTATTCTCCAATTTGATCTGTTTCTGACCATCACTTGCAACTCATCTAGTGACTTTCTTGGAGCTTTCTTGACCCCTTCTAGCTAGTTCATATGGTTATATAGGGTCAGGTAAAACACAGATTATGTAATGATTGCTATTATTGTTAGTGTCCATAAAGTCTAGTTCAACTTTTGGTGACTATATGGACAAAAGTTCAATTTGATCTGTTAGTGATCATTACTCACAGATCATCTAGTAGTGACCTTCTGGTAGCTTCCTTTACCTCTTCAAGACAGCTCATTGGAGGTCTTCTTCTCTTTCTTCTTCCTTCAATTTTTCCCAACATCAACATCTCTTCTAATCCATTGTAGGTAAGTTAAATCCAAAAGACAAAAACCTCTCGCAATCAGTATCTTTTATTATTACAAATAACGGATGCTAGCTTTCGAACAATTAGTTCTTCAACGGGCCCGTTGAAGAACTAATTGTTCGAAAGCTAGCGTCCGTTATTTGTAATAATAAAAGATACTGATTGCGAGAGGTTTTTGTCTTTTGGATTTAATTTTATGCGCAAGTTTTTTGATCTTAGAATTGTAGGTAAGTCTTTACTCTCTCTCTCTCTCTCTCTCTCTTGAAGTCACATACCTATATTATAGTGCCTAGTAGAAAAAAGAGGAGCCGTAACAAGCTTGATAAAAACCTGGGTTCAGCTGGCCCGGCTGATAGTACCCTGTAAGGGCTCCTGATCCAGGGATACAGAATGAACAGCGTTTGTACTCCATGTTAGGAGCGGCTGCACACAGCGTCTGTTCCTCATGTCAGAGGCGGCCATTTCTTTTGGAGCTAAGTCGGTGGGCTGCTACAGAGTAGTGCTCCCAGTCTTAATGACAAAGGCATTGTACTTCACTCAGTCATGATGGTTGTCATGTTCTACAGGCTTGATACCATAATATGATTGAGTGGAGATAAGATAGTAGCTAGTGTAGAGCTGTGTGATGTTCAGAATGCTGCCTTCTGCCATCTCCTGGTATGGAGCCTACTTCTACAAGGCCTTCCCCCTGGACATGTCCCAGTTCCGCAACCTCTTCTTCTCCACCCGTATCCCCCGCACCAGCAAGGATGAGCTGGTCACTTACCCTGACGCCAAACATCTTGCTGTGCTCCGCAACGGCCACTTCTATGTATTTGATGTGCTAGACAAAAATGGTGAGTTTGGCTAGCTTAGCTTATTGCTGTCTTCTTCTCTCTTAACCCTGTTTACAAACTTGCTTACAAATCTGGTAACTTTATGGAGGCAATGGATGCTGTCTTCAGTCTGACTTAGCTTCAGATAAAGCTGCTCCCAACATGGTGAAAACATGTTTACTGCCATTCTTAATGCAATATATTCTAGCAAGAAGACTTTAAAAGATTATTTATTTGTAACACTAACAACAAAGAGCTAACACAATTCGGCAAATAAAATAAATGCAGTCTATAAACCCAAACACCATATATATACACAATTATCATCAAAACTCAAATGTGCAAAACAATTTAAAAAAAAAAAACAAATATTGAACTAATGAGTCAATATATTACACTTTAACATAGATCCAAACTAGGATAGCACTAGGAAGAGATGCAATTGTGTTGTTGTTGTTGTTTCTTATCCCCTTGTGTAAAGATTACACAAATTCCATAAGTTCATGCTCCTCGAGCTGTTTTATGATAAGCAGCGGCCTCTCCCAAAGGTCCTGTTTCGTGCATCTAATACAAGCCAAAATGTGTTCTGGAGCTGCAAGTGCCAAGCTACATTTTGGGCAAGTGGGGTAGATTTTGTTATTATTTTCTATCTTCAATGGCTTGAGATGGCCTGTTCTAAATCTTGTTAGTGTCGTTTGATGCTGTCTATTTCTGATGTTCAGTCCACTCCACTGTACCAACTGTGCTTAGGTGGGATCCTCCAGTTCTTGTTTAAGCAATTGTGAAATTGGACAATATTATGAAGGCGTTAAAGACAAAGAAAATAATTGTAAAGGAATTAGTTTCCTGTGGTCTCACTATAAGAGTGACCAGCTATCTATAAGAGATCTGAGAGCTGGACTCTCAGAACAGAAGAAAGAAAAATAATTGAAACCCTTGAAATATGGACATGAAGAAAGCTACTTAGAGTGCCATGGACAATGCTTACTTTAAATGGCTGCACATAAGTTCGACATTCATCCTGTACAGTAAAACCCCTCTATAGCAAACCCCAATAGGACTGTACCTTTGGTTTCTTATAGCCATGGTTTGTTATAGTCATAGTTTACTGTATTATAAAATAAAGCTGAGGATTATTTCAGGTTTGCTATATCTCTGGTTTGTTGGGTTTCACTGTATTTTCTTTTTGGCTTTTTTATAGGTCTAGTTGCCCCAGCATGGGCTAATCTACCACACTTTGTTGATGGCTGTTGGATGGTCCATATGTTTCCTGCTGTGTCCTGCTTGTGGAAAAAATGACAAACATTCCCACGCAGCAACTTGGGAGATTTTATATATGTTTTTCTGCTTTCTCTTGTCCAATCAAACCTTTGTCTTTAATTATTTCCTCTTCTACAAGGGAGGCTGCTGTGCAAATAAGGATGGAATTAAAATATTAAAGAATCTGTAAACTAGATTTTTAATCTCCAATATATATAATCTGTATTGGGAAAAATTGCAGGAAAATGGAATTCAGGTGATTCCATAACTCGAATTAGATGTTATTGAAAACATAGTTTCCCTTGGCTTTCGTTTGGAATATGTTGCTGTTCACTGCTCTGAATTTTAGTTTTCTACTCTGAGAAGCTAAAAAATGTATTATTCTGAGGCATTTGTTATTGTTGTTTCTTATCCCCTTGTGTAAAGATTACATGAAATCCATGAGTTCATGCTCCTCAAGCTGAGGCATTTATTTAAAAGGAGAAGTGCTCTATTTTGCACATGGAGTAGAACCTCCATTATAAGACACTGTGACTAGAGGATACCTCTCTACACAGTTTTCATCACCAAAATGACCATTTTGGCTATTTAGCTGCTTTCCTGTAAGAGCTCTTCATAAAGGACACTTTGACTCCACAACTCAGTGTCCTTTACAAAGAAATTCTTCTGTATTCAGTATATTATTATTATGAATAAATTTATTTTTTCTTCATTTATTTGGCACTTCAAAATGAATCAATAAGACCTGTGTTTCAACTTTTTGAATTAATTTTATTTTTAATATTAAATTAATTTTATTTTTAATATTAAATTAATTTAATATATATATACACTTAAACCTCTCTGTAAAGGACACCTAGTTGCAAAGAAAAAGTGTCCTTTATGGAGAGGTGTCCCCTTATGGGAGAGTTGTTACATAGTAAAAATGGTAATTTTGACTGTCCTTTGTAGAGAGGTGTTCTCTAGTGTGAGTGTCCTCTCATGGAGGTTTTACTGGGTATATAGGCACATTTTTTGTATGAATTCTGACTTTGAAAGAACAAAAAGCTCTCTCTCTGTAAGAAAACCAGAGTTTTTAACAGTTCAGTTAAACCTCTCTATAGCGCCCCCTCTTGGGACTCACCAAAATAGGGTGCTATAGAGAGGGGGTGCTATAGACAGGTCACTTTTAATGTAAATCGCATCATACTACGTATTTAAAATCGGGTGCTATAGAGAGGGAGGCGCTATTTAGAGGGGGTGCTATAGACAGGTTTAACTGTATATAGACTCTAACTTACCCTGAGTATACAAGTGAAAGGGGGTCGGTGGAAGGGTGGTTTAAACCGTTGGTTTTCGACCTCTACGACCTGATATTGAATCCCACATTGGGCACTTTTTTCTGATAAAAAAAAAAAAAGCTCCAATGGCCCTCGATTCTTGCAAAAGACCAAACCCACCAGCGAGTGCAAGTAACCAAACGGCGCTCTGGAACATTTGTAAGTGCAAAGTCGAATTGCTTTTCACATGTGTAGACATGTGGTGCACTTACAGTAAAAGCAGTCACCTAATTCTACCCACCATAATCATCATGGCCTGTACCACATGTACTAGGGATAAGCAAAAAAAATACAAGTGAAATTGTGTAGGATCCATTAAACCAGTGTAAATTAAAGATGATGTGGTACAATTTGGATTATAGCTTTTTCTCCTTCAGTACTTCTGCTTAAATATGGTAGCAACGCTGTGTCACGCATCTAAATGTCATGCATAATTTATTCATTTGAGTGTGGTCTTGTTACCTAATGTTTGTAAAGTATGGAATTGAGATGTTTTTTGTTGTTGCTTCTTATCCCCTTGTGTAAAGATTACCCAAATTCCATGAGTCCATGCTCCTTGAATTGTTTGATGATAAGCAGCGGCCTCTCCCAAAGGTTCTGTTTAGTGCAACTAATACAAGCCAAAATGTGTTCTGAAGCTGCGGGTGCCAAGCTATATTTTGGGCAAGTGGGATAGATTTTGTAGTTATTTTCTATCTCTCTTCAATGGCTTGAGATGGCCTGTTCTAAATCTTGTTAGTGTTGTTTGATGCTGTTTTTTTTTAGTACATGTGGTACAGGCCATGATAATCATGTTGTTGTTGTTGTTTCTTATCCCCTTGTGTAAAGATTACACGAATTCCATGAGTTCATGATCTCATGGAATGGGGTGTAGGGGTGCAGCTTTTGTTGATCATGGCACTATGATCCAGGCACTATTTGGTGAAAGTCTGACTTTGTCTGTAGTTTGAGGCTGTTCCTAACATGGAAACCTTTACTGCCGACTCTAACATGAGTACAGACACATCTCCTTTGTATTCCTGGAATGGGACCCTTGCTGAGGTCTATCAACCGGGTCAGTTGAACTCAAGGTTTTTAGAGAGATGATAATCATGCTGGGTAGAAGTAGGCGAATGCTTTTACTGTAAGTGCACCACAATTCTACACATGTGAAAGTACAAGCTATGCTTAGGTGGGATCTTCCAGTTTTGGTTCAGTGAGTGTGGTGTTGTTACCCAATGTTTGTAAAGTATGGACATCACAGAGTTAAGTGCTCATCCTGAACTGCGCAGGATCCATCTTGCCGGCCTCCCATATCCACGGCTGTCTACAGACTGTGATGTCAGACCAAACACCACCTCCCTCCCACCCCATCTCTGTCCTCACTACAGAGAACCGGGATGTCTGGGCCAAATACCGGGCCATTCTGGAGAAGGACAACCCTGAGGCTCTCCGTCTGGTGGACTCAGCCATGTACTGCATGGTCCTAGATGATGCTCATGGCCAAGATCTCATCAAGGCTGCACACTTGATGCTCCATGGCCCAGGACATAACAGGTCAGTGATCACAGGCCCTTCTAAGACCTTTTTTTAGCTCTTTGAAATCCATCAAGAAAAAAGTTTGTATCCTCGTCGTATCCAGGATGGGAGGTTACTTAGAGGAATAGCACTAGGAAGGGACGCTATGATGAAATTAGACAAGATTCTGAAGGTATTTCATTCAAGACAAAGAATTGTAGAGGAATTAGTATTACCTGTAGGCACTCTTTTCTTTTGCTTATCCCTAGTACACGTAGTACAGGCCATGATAATCATGGTGGGTAGAAGTTGGCGACTACTTTTACTGTAAGTGCACCACATGTCTACACATGTGAAAAGCAGTTCGACTATTGCACTTACAAGTGCTCCAGAGCCCCGTTTGTTAGACACTCTTATAGATCTGAGAGCTGGACTCTTAGAACAGAAGAAATGATTAGCACAATTTGGATTATAAATTAGAAACACAAGGTAATAAGGCCAAATCCAAATAAAGGAATAGTGTGTGACATTTCAGTAACACAGCATTGTTACTATCATCAGACAAAAGTACTGAATCTGAATACTGAATTGTTTCAGTACTTTTGTCTGATGATGGTAACAATGCTGTTACCGAAACGTCACACACCATTTATTCATTTGGATTTGGTCTTATTACCTTGTGTTTGGAACAGAAGAAAAATAATTAAAACCTTTGAAATATGGACATGGAGAAAGCTACTTAGAGTGCCATGGAAAGATAAAAGGACAGATATTTCTTAAATGAAATTAATCTTGGTAGACCCTTAGAATCCAAAATATGTAAACAAGACTTATCTCCTACTTTGGACTTCTAATGAGAGTAAAGAGATTGGAAAAGATGTTAATGTTAGGAAATTTTGAAGGAAGACCTCCAATGAGCCGGCTGGAAGAGGTCAAGGAAGCTACCCGAAGGTCACTAGATGAGCTGTGAGTAATGGTGACCAACAGATCAATTGGAGAATATTTGTCCATAAAGATACCAATAGTCAAACTCAACTTGGACACTAACAACAATCCTTACATAATTAAAAGCTTTTATTTAACTTGCTTTCCTGTCTGTCCGTCCGTCTGTCTGTCTGCCCACATGTGAAAAGCAGTTCAACTTTGCACTTACAAATGTGCCATAGCCCTGTTTGTTTACTTGCACTCGCTGGTGGGGTTGGACTTTTGCAAGAATCAAAGGCCATTGGAGCATTTTTTTTTTAATCAGAAAAAAGTACCCAATAAGTGATTCAATCCCAGGTCGTAGTGGTTGAAAACCAACAGTTTAGACCACCCTTCTACCGACCCTTAAAATTTTTCTCTCCAATTTTCACCTGTGACCTCCCAGCATTGTCTCTCACCAATCAAAGATAAAGATTAATAGGTGGTGAGTGTTTGCAGGTGGTTTGACAAATGTTTCCAGCTGATCATCTGCAAGGAAGGAGATGCCTGTATCAACTTCGAGCATTCCTGGGGTGATGGGGTTGCAGTGCTGAGGCTCTTCAATGAAGTCTATGAGGATTCCACCAAGAACCACTTTGTCTCTCCATCCTCCAAGCCTGCTGCTGTTGATCCTGCAGCAGTTCGCCGTCTTGGTGAGTGGCAAACTTCTGTAGATGGATTGTGTCCTTGTTCTCCTCTCTTTAACATCATCTACATGTCTGTGGAGGAATGGTACATTCTATTGGTTTTTGACAACCATAACTGGGGATCGAATCTTGTATTGAGCATTTTAGGATAAAAGCCAGACGATAAAAGCCAGACCTCTTGAGCTCTGGGTCTTGATCGCCTGATCTCGATCCCTGAAATGATCTCTTAACTATTTTTGAAGCCTGCGGCGCCTTAGTTGTGCTTGGTGCTGCCTTGGTTCCCTCAAAACCGTGCGCACTAGCCCTCCTCTCCCCCGGGGTGCCCACGGCCTCTCCAGCCCTCTCCTTGGCCCTCCTTTGCGGCGGGCGCTTGGAGACTCCTAACTATGAGTTATGCCTTAAAATGCTTATCCTAAAGCATGTAGAGGCACAATAATAGTATAAATATGTATTGAGCATTTTTTCTGCCTCATTGGCTACAGATTCTTCCAAAAATCCAACCCCTCTCTGATGTGTGCAAGTAACTTTACTTCTATTTTGTGCTGAGCATGCCAATTGAGATCAAAGCCACAACACCAGTTTGTCAGACAAAAAAGCCAACAACCTGTATTCCATGGTTTCAGGCTTTGGCCTTCTTGAGGTACAGCTTTGATACCATAAAATTCTAAGTGCGGAGTTATGAAAGTGCCAAGACTGCTAAAACATGTTTATATAGCGAAGTTGTAGGTCTGATCATTGTAAATGATCTTTATGAAACAGAACCTTAAAGCATAAATGTTCCTTTTAAATTAAAATGAAACATATTTCTACTGTCCTTATTGCATGAAAAATATTGGGAGAGCTTGACTCATCAGTGGAGAACCCTCCCAGTGTTTTCGTTAAATTTAATCTACCAGACTGCTTTTAGAGCTCTAATACTGTATTGGGAAATTCTGTTTTTTTTTTTTTATTCCCTTGTGTAAAGATTACACAAATTCCACAAGTTCATGCTCCTCGAGCTGTTTTATGATAAAACAGCCACCTATTGGACAAATCTGCTTATATCTGCTACACAGAAGGATGGAATCTTAAGTATGATATTTAAGAAAACTATGGATATAAGCTTTTAGGATAGTAGAATTACATATTTTCATGCACTAAGATGACACAGTAGAAATTTATTTCATTTGAATGCAAAAGAAACATTGTGCTTTATGGTCCTATTTCTTATATATAGATGGGAGTCTTGTGCCTAAAGGATATTTGGAAGAATAAATAGAGGTTGGCACTTAATTGCCCAAATTTTCCCAATGTTATGGCTTTGATCTTTATTTACACGCTCTGTGCAAAGATCAAATAAATGCTAAGTTGTAATATATTTATTTACAAGGTAGAGATGCCTTCATGATAGAGAGGAATTTACAGGAAAACCTCCCTGTAAAGGACAACACCTAATTGCAGAGCCAAAGTGTCCTTTAGGGAGAGTTGTCCTCTTACCAGAGAGTTACAAATAGTGAACATAGTAATTTTGGCAATGAAAACTGACCTTTATAGAGAGATGTCCTCTAGCGTGAGTGTCCTCTCATGGAGGTTCTACTGTATCGCACATCCAAGTTTTACAATAGATGAGGGGGGTCGGTGGAAGGCTGGTTAAACCGTTTGGTTTACGACCACTACGACCCGGGTTCGATCCCCGCATTGGACACTTTTTTCTGTTTAAAAAAAAAATGCTCCAATGGCCCCCCGATTCTTGCAAAAGTCCAACCCCACCAGCGAGTGCAAGTAACCAAACGGGGCTCTGGCACATTTGTAAGTGCAAAGTCAAACTGCTTTCACATGTGTAGACATGTGGTGCGCTTACAGTAAAAAGCAGTCGCTAACTACCCACCATGATTATCATGGCCTGTACCACGTGTACTAGGGATAAGCAAAAAAAAACAATAGATGATGTGGCTGTCGCAGACTTCCAGCTGGACCAGACAGTCAAGGAAGGCATTGAGGCGGCCTCCAGACACTACCAGAAGAACACAGGTGACCTGGACCTGACTCCTCTTATCTACGAGGGAATGAACAGAGAGTCCCTCAAGAAGAGCAAGCTGAGTCCAGACTCCGTCATGCAGCTCTCCTTCCAAGTAAGACATTGTCAGGAACTCCCATCCTGCAACCCCAAACCACATCATTGACTGCTCATCCTTTAGTCAGCTCTACTCATCCCCAGCAGACACCATCTCAAACTCAACAGGCTTGATACCCTAATATGATTGAGTGGAGGTAAGAAAGAACAGAACTCTAAGATTGAGCTGTGCAATACCACTGCTACCCAATCCCCATGCCTCAGACATCTTCATATAGGTGGTTATGGGGTCTGTGTATACTTCATCAAGATACGACTTATTTGTGAGACTGTATTGAATTAAACTTCATGTAAGTGGTATAATAATATTAGAAATTTTCCAATTTGCTGTAATTTCATGCACTTTTGAAGTTCTTGGTGAATTTTTCCAAAGAATTAGAAGTATTTGAAAATATTTCAGGTCTTGATTGTTTTTCTTTAAATGCCTTCTTAGCGGTATCAAACAAAACACAACCTGATCTGTGAGACTGTAGTGATGGATATGGTCAGGTTGGTTCCTTTCAGAATTTGATTCACAAGCGGAAGCATTTTTTGTTGTTGTTGCTTCTGGATGATGGATTGTTTAAATTGATCAGGTGTACAATTTGCATTATAGATTATAAAACTAGGTAACAAGACCAAATCCAATTAAATAAATTATGTGTGGTAGTAACAAAGTTGTTATCCAAACATCACTTACTATTTATTTATTTGGATTTGATATTATCACCTTATGCAAATTGTTCTCTCTGCATATGTTTTATGCAGTCAATATGTAAATTTATTAATATCACAAAAGTAACGAACAATATTAATTATTATTGCTGTTGAGTGTAGGACATGTATCTCACAGTCTGTGTAGCAAAGAAAAATCTTTGCCGTGAATGTAGCACATCCTCATGAACCTCCTTCATTTCATAAATGGATGTGGATGGTAGCAGGCTCCTCTTTAACAGCCCGAAGTCCTGGTAGTTACAGTGACTTAAGTGACATGAACTGTGGGGTGGATGTCGTTGAAGCTCCTATTTTAAACAAGCCAGACTACAATATAGGAATTGGGCATCCACTAACTCTCTCTTCGGCCAAATCAAGAATCTACAGGTCCGTCATGACTGGAAATTATCTGT
>CP092869.1:22162846-22175431 GCA_030710605.1 Cordylochernes scorpioides
GATCTGATTGCTTGGAGGAGGACTCTTCATCTTTGGGAGAGCTTCCTCGATGGAACATAATTGTATATTTTTCACTAGCTTTAATATTATTTTTATTATTATTAATATTACCTTTTCATCTTGTTCTTTATCAAAGTGCCAAGCCGGTACTGTAACTTAGTATAGTATTCTTTTCTCTCCCACTCCATTGACTTGTGTGGTCAATAGAATGTTTTTAATCTCTCCATTTTCTCTTTGCACATTCTTCTACCTATGTAACTTACCTATCTACATATTGGCTGGTGTAGATGGGCTACTACAAACTCCATGGCAAGATCCCGCCCACCTACGAGTCCTGTAGCACCGCAGCCTTCAAACATGGCCGCACAGAGACCCTGCGACCCACCACTGTCATGACCAAGACAGCCATAGAGAAGTTTGAGTCGGGTCAGGCCACTGCCGCAGAGATACTGCCTCTGCTCAAGGCCTGCTCTGACCGCCATAACCAGCTCACCAAGGAGGCTGCCATGGGTGAGTCAGGCTTTGTAGACCATTGAACCAGTTGATTGTTACATCCCATGTCTTTCTTGATGACTCCTGGTCGTCAAAGCTGTCTTAGGGTTTTTTTTTATAAGAACAGATACAGTAGAAGTACCTCCCTGTAAAGGATGCCTAATTGCAGAGCCAAAGTATCCTTTAGAGAGAGTAGTCCTCTTACTGGAGAGTTTTTTAAATAGTAAAAATGGTAATTTTGCAAATGAAAACTGTCCTTTATAAAGAGGTGTCCTCTCATGGAGGTTCTACTGTAATTCAGATGTGTAGAATCCCAATAGGAAAAAAAATGAACATTGGCGAAAGATTAATACGTGGGTAAAGAAAAGCCAGAGCTATATTGAACATAGGGACAATGTACATAAGATTAGTAGGTAAAATTAGAACAAAATTACCTTATTAAAAATGAATACAAAAGTGAAATTGTACTGGGATCTGGTAGATAAATTAAGAGAAAAGGCATCTCCTGATTGTGTAACTGAAAGTTGGCTTGCACCATCTGTTGGAATAAATATAAACTAATTGTTGATTTTCAATTATTCCAGAATTGGCCAAATACCCTTTCTTAGTTGATATTTATTCTGACAGATGGTTCCAGTCATCAGCAGTTGCATGTACCAGCAGGATGTACATGATCAGGAGATTCCTTAAAATTACCTTTGTTTACGAAATATAGTAGAATCTCTCTGTGAAGAACAACACCTAGTTATAGAAATAATATTATCTTTAAGTGAGATGTCCTCTTATTGGAAAGCTGCTAATTCATAAAAATGACACATTTTGAGGATGAAAACTGTCCTTTGTTGAGAGGTGTCCTCTAGTGGAATGTCCTCTCTTGGAGGTTCTACTGTATCTTAGTTGTTAGAAGAAATCTTATCTACTATAATACAGTAGAACCTCCATGAGAAGACACTCTCGCTAAAGGACACCTCTCTACAAAGGACAGTTTTCATTTGTAAAATTTTCATTTTTACTATTTAGCAACTTTCCAGTAAGAGGACATCTCTCCTAAAGGACACTTTGGCTCTGTAATTAGGTGTCCTTTACAGGGAGGTAGGTTCTACCGTATCACATCTTAATCACTTCATATACATATATGGGGTTTTGTTTATTCAACCACTGATTGGTATTCTACTTTCTTGTGAACTTAATCAACCAATCAGTGTTGAGTTTATTAGCCAATCATCATACAACATTTTTTCAGCTTAGTGATTGCATTGAACAATGAATAATATATCAAATATAAGATAACAGATTTGAACCTTGGAATTTTTTAACGCTGAAAATATATTTTTTATTCTATTTGTACTTTCAAAAACCAAATTTTATGTCAGGTTTGTATTTGAATTATTTTGATACTAATAAAAGAAAATAAGACCTAATCCAAATAATTTATTAGTGTGTGACGTTTCGGCAACAACATTGTCACCATCATCAGACAAAAGAATAAATGAGAAAAAACGTCACACACTAATAAATTATTTGGATTAGGTCTTATTTTCTTTTATTATAATCTATAATTCAAATTGTGCTTTATCATATTTTGATACTAGTTTTTTTTTTTTTTCATCTTTGTATTATAGAAATATTAGGCCTAATCTCTCCTTTTTCTGTATTAGTAAATTTAATGTTAGGTAGCGGAACGAGAATACTAGGAAGGTCTGCCACCTTCTGATAACAATTCAAGTGTTCTGTCCAAGTAGATCCTCTCTACCTACTTTGCTGGAAAAATCAGAGATAAACTTCGTAAAATTATTTAATAGGCTCACTACTTGATTGCCCTAATATTTCAAGGAAGTAAAGTTAAACAATTAAAACAGTTAAAGCCAAAGGAACTAAAACAAGGCCAGCGACAATCCCAGCTGCTCACTCGAAGCGCACAAAGCCTCGTCTTCTTGGGGACTCCTCCTGCATTTGATGTTATCCTAGTTTTTATAGGAAACGCGCTGTACCTAATTTTAATCTGTGGAAGTTGATTTGCATAGATCTTTTCCTAAAGCCTAGTTTGCATAAAGTCTTCTTTCTTTTAATCTTGCAAAATTTGCCTAGGCTTTCTTACATACTCCCCACAAAATTATTGACAAATAACACTGGTCAACAAGATTTTTGCACAAGAGAACCTGATTATGTTTCTAGTGTAACTTTTCATGCTGAACTCAAAAATCTAATCAGAAATTTCCCATCACCTATGGTTTTTGCGTGACGGTCTTTTTTTAGTATTGGGATAAATACACTAAAAATTGCAAACATTGTCACGTAACTGGTTTATCAAAAAATATTTTTCTTTGTCCACAAAGAAATAGCATCATATCTACATGTCCTGAATCCAAATATACCATTAGTTTTTTTCTATTACACAATATTTCTGAGATACACCTACTTGAATTTGGAAATATTGTTAATATATAGGCATATATGAACGAAACATATTTATTATTGAAAAGCAGTGACAGTGGATTTTCTTCTATACGTTGCTTGTGGTAGATCCCTCTTGAGTGCCCAGCAGTCGTCGGCAAGCATAGCGGGACTCCATTTACCTTGGTACCGCTTCTCCATGCTTGATATAGCTTGATGAAACCTCTCACCATGCTCATCGCTAACTGCGCCAAGATTGTCTGGAAAGAAATCTAGATGTGAATGCAGGAAATGGATCTTGAGGGACATGTTACATCCCAGTGCCTTGTAGGAAAGCAACAGATCATTAACTATGTCTCGGTAATTTTCAACCTTGACACTTCCTAAGAAGTTTTTGCAAACGTTTCAAAAGGAATTCCATTCTGCTGCTTCAAATTCATTCAAACTATTTTGAAAATTTCCATCCTGCTGCAATTCTCGAATCTGAGGTCCAACGAAAATGCCTTCTTTAATCTTCGCTTCACTTATACTAGAAAATTTTTGTTTTAGGTAGGCAAATCCACTGGCATTTCGATCCATTGCCTTGACAAAGTTCTTCATTAATCCCAGTTTAATATGTAATGGTGGTAAGTAAATATTTTCTGAATCGATCAGGGGTGGATTTGCAATATTTTTATATCCTGGAGTAAAGATTTTACGGTTTGGCCAGATTTTTTTAATGTAATGCCTTTTCCTATCTCTGCTATCCCACTCACACAGAAAACAACAAAATTTTGTATATCCAAGCTGTAATCCACGCAAGAGAGCAACGACTTTCAAATCGCTGCATATTTTCCAACCATATCTTTCATATTCTATCTTTTTCAAAAGCAGTTTCATGTTTTCGTAAGTCTCTTTCATGTTGGATGCATGTATTTATCCCAATACTAAAAAAAGATCGTCAGGCAAAAACCATGGGTGATGGGAAATTTCTGATTAGATTTTTGAGTTCAGCATGAAAAGTTACACTAGAAACACCATCAGGTTCTCTTGTGCAAAAAAAAAAGTTTTTTTTGTTGACCTGTGTAATTTTCCCAAATTAGCATCCAACACTATCTTGGAATCGATTCGAAAATTCTTCCGAAAAATCCAACTCCATTGGGCAAAGACCTTGTACAGGTCTTATTACAATCCCGCCTCCTGTCTTTAATTTGGCAACTCGAACAATGCCATCCTTTCCTGGATACAGTTCTATAATTCTTCCCAATGGCCATTCAGTTCGTTTTCGCAAATCTGACCCAATGACCCAATTCGTAAGTTGTGACTATTCTTCCCTTTGTTCTTATTTATCAGATGAGACAAATATTCGGATCGAAAGCGATTTTTCAGTTCTCGTTCTAAGCCTTTTCTCCAGGCATAACTAAACTGTAGTCGGTCTTTTTCAGTTAAATCTCCTTCCGGGAATTTGATATTGCCCTTGTGACGTAAAAACATAGCAGGTGTCAAAGGTTGAGGGTCCTCCATTTCCTCTGAGATATACGTAAGAGGTCTTCCATTCATAATAGATTGAACTTCCTCAAGCATCTTTGCTAGTTGCTCCTTTCTGAGAGTAGCCTTTCCTAAAGTTCTTTTCAACAAATTCTTCATAGAGCGAATTAAACGCTCCCACCAACCTCCCCACCAAGCCGCAAAAGGAGGATTAAATCTCCATTGTATAGGTCCAACGCAGTTATCTATGTAAAAAGAGTTTAACAATTTTTCAGCGATCTTCGAATCTTCTATGTTCATATGAGTCAGATGATATTCCAATACAGTTCCCAAAATAAATGGACTACATGTAGCGCCAAACATAACTCTTGTATGACGATATACTTGTACTTGACCCTCGTATTGATTCTGCCACCACAGGAATCGCATTGCATCTCTATCCTCTTCTCGAACCTCAATAGTCTGAAATGCTCTTCTAATATCAGCCGTAAAACCAATTCTTTTTTCTCGAAAGTGCATCAAAAGTTCCATAATTTTCTTAACACAGTTGCTTCCAGTCCATAAGCAATCGTTGAGTGAAGGATGTTTATCAATTTTGCACGACGCATCAAACACTGGGCGAACTGGCGTAGAAGCACTCTCTTTGTAAACAGGTCGATGTGGAAGATAATGAACAATTTCAGTAGGCTTAGCATTGTTTACATTTTCAATCAAGCCTTCCCTTTCCCATTCCTTGAAAAGATAATCATATTCGTCGTATTTACTGCTAGTTTTAAGCTTCCTGGTGGTACTGACTAATATTTTATGCGCAGCAATTTCGTTTGTAGGTAGTGGAGGATGATCCTCGATCCAAGGTAATGGAACCACGTATCGTCCATCTTTGTTTCTGGAGATGTTCTTCAAAAATTCATTTTTAAAAGCAGTTTCTTGTTCTACTGAAGATTTCACTTCTACCGGATCTCTCACTCCAATAGTATCCAAATCCCACAGTTGTGAGATGGAAAAATCCTGTCTTGAATCTCCAAACATAGTATTCATGGACATAACTAGCATAGAATTTTCTTCATCAGACCATTCCTTCAAGCTGCCCAATAACATCCAACCAAAATGGGTAAGCATAGCTGTTAAACCGCAATCCAGTTGCAGCGTTTTTCCAGTCATCAATTTTCCATAAATATCTGCACCGATGAGGAGCTCTATAGGTGGGTTGTCATTTCCAAGATCTGTAACTTTAATTTTTCTTTGTTCCAATTCTTTAGAAATTAAACTTGTTTTGGGAATTCTTGGAAGGGCTTGACAGATCTTTGACTGATCACGAACAGTGACTTTGCAAACAAAATTTTCATCGTCTGCCTTTAACTGAACATCATATAAATTATGCGTAACAGCCATTGTTTGAATTCCGCCAAATAAAGCATGATGAACAATCTCTTTCGTCACAGGTTTCAGTCCTAATTCTTCCGCTGTTGTCTTCAAAATATAAGTATGTTGAGAACCCGAATCAAAAAAGGCGCGCACTAATTTCCTCCCCTTTGGTGCAATAACATTCAACATCAAAGTCTGAAGAGCAACATTCCGCTGACAAACATGGTTGGAACAATCATTATGCTTTTTCAGATCTTCGTTTGGTTTCACCGTAGCATCAAAAGATTCAAAATTTTCGCGATGTGAAACCCGTTGTTTAACCCTTTCTGAATTTTGATTAGTCAATTCTGGTTCAATTCCCAATTGGGCAGCCTCTTTATTATTTCTATCTCCTCGAGTGCACATAATTAAAAAATGAGACGAGCCACAGTTGTAGCACCTAACCCTTGTTCTGCAATATCTAACAAGATGGCGTCCCTTTAAGCATTTGAAGCAAACCTTCTTTTCACGGATGACTTTCCTTTTTTCTTCTAAAGACATCTTTTTAGCGGCAAAACAATTTTGACTCGCATGCCTTTTCTCACAAAATATACATCCGCCTAATTCTGTTTGTTGTAATCCGGTCACCGTTGGAATATCATTTTTCTTCTTATAAAATCCTTTCCTTCTCTCTTGGTCGGAAGTTTCAGCACTTTGGAAACCGCCTTTAGCTAACTGGATATTCTGTTGAATCAAAATCTCCCTTTCCAAAAAGTCCATCAGTTGATCCAGTCTCGTCTGATGTTCAACATCAAGCTTGATGAACTGAGATCTTCTCTGCCACGCTAGCAATAGTTCGTCAGATAGACACGATTTCACTAAGGGATACAGCCATGTGTCCGGGCTTGCACTTTCCAAATTCAAACTTTATAAAGAACCAAGATAAGATTGAATTTTATAATATAGTTCATGAAAAGATAATTTTTTCTTTCCGCTAGCACTATCGATGACCAACTTGAGCAGTTCTCTCACATATACTTGTAACAACAAATCAGGATTAGCATAACGTTTTCTTAAAGCATCAATCGCCTTAGAATAATTTTCCTCAGTAAGCGGATAAATAGATACGATTTTATAGGCCTCAGTGTCTACACTCAGACTTTGAAGCAAATAATAGAACATGTCGCTATCCTTTAGTCTGATATCAAGATGAATTCTCTCAAATTGAGCCCAAAAAGTTAACCAATCTATCAAATTACCACTAAACTTCGGTAATTCAATGGTGGGAAGTCTTATTTTCTTTGTAGTATCTGGAAAAGAATCTTGAACTACAACTTCTTTTGCAACTTGTTTTTGAGCATCTTCATAAGCGACAATTGCTTCAATTATGATTTCTTGATAATGTGCACAATCATCCATTTCCTTTCCTAGATCCGCTCCATCATCTTCTGCCAAAATGTCGATTATCTCTTTATCAGACAACAGCAGTACTTTCTGTACATCCTGAATTCTTCTCACTCCAACTGTTGCCTTAAAATAATCCTTGGGTTCACTTTCCAAATTAGAAATAATTTCCTTGTAAATTTTTGTAACTTGACTTCTCACGGGGGCTCGTTTCTTGACACACAAACTTAGAGCGATTGTATCCTTTCAACTTCTTCTCATTCAAACTTCAACTTCTTGAACTTTAGCCTTTTAAATTTAACTTTACTTCACTTTAAACTTTAGCCTCAGCTACACTTCTTTAGACTTTACTTCACTTCAAACTTTAGCTTCAGCTACACTTCTTTAGACTTTACTTGACTTCAAACTTTAGCTTCACTTTAAACTTCACTTCCAAATATCTCCGATAAACAATAATCCACTTGAGCAGAATCACGTCCGGGGCTCACCAAAAATGTTAGGTAGCGGAACGAGAATACTAGGAAGGTCTGCCACCTTCTGATAACAATTCAAGTGTTCTGTCCAAGTAGATCCTCTCTACCTACTTTGCTGGAAAAATCAGAGATAAACTTCGTAAAATTATTTAATAGGCTCACTACTTGATTGCCCTAATATTTCAAGGAAGTAAAGTTAAACAATTAAAACAGTTAAAGCCAAAGGAACTAAAACAAGGCCAGCGACAATCCAAGCTGCTCACTCGAAGCGCACAAAGCCTCGTCTTCTTGGGGACTCCACCGGCACTTGATGTTATCCTAGTTTTTATAGGAAACGCGCTGTACCTAATTTTAATCTGTGGAAGTTGATTTGCATAGATCTTCTCCTAAAGCCTAGTTTGCATAAAGTCTTCTTTCTTTTAATCTTGCAAAATTTGCCTAGGCTTTCTTACATTTAACATCATAAGAATCATTCAATTTAGTTATTACACATCAACGCCTTTTTTTAGGTTTAATTATTTCATGAAATTCTCTGCCGTATTTATAATGGGATAATGCTCTAGTAATATCTAAAATCACCATCAAATTATACAGTAGAACCTCTATGGGCAGACACTTCTATAAAGGACAGTTTTCTTAACTAATAATGCCATTCATGCTCCTCGAGCTGTTTGATGATAAGTAGTGGCCTCTCCCAAAGGTCCTATTTAGTGCATCTAATGCAAGCCATAATGTGTTCTGTAGCTACAGACACCTTCTACTGTATTTGATCTTGTTATCTTTTGGGACCAAGGATACTTCGGAAAACTCTCAAAAACCTCAAAAATTAATTTTCAATTGATACCCTTACTCGTTAGCATTAAAGGCAAAGAAGCTGCTGATGTGCTATCAAAAAAAGATACAAGAGAACTTTGCCACGGAAAAATAAACTTACTCTTAAAGAAATAGAGACAATAGTCAAAACAAAAATAAACAAGAACTGGAGGATCCTATCTAAGCACAGTTGGTACAGTGGAGTGAACCTAGGAGGAGCTCTGAACATCAGAAATAGACAGCACCAAACAACACTAACAAGATTTAGAACAGGCCATCTCAAGTTATTGAAAAGATCAAAAATAGCATTAAAATCTACCCCACTTGCCAAAAGATCCTGTTTAGTGCATCTAATGCAAGCCAAAATATGTTCTGGAGCTGCAGGTCAAAGCTACATTTTGGGCAAGTGGGGTAGATTTTGTTATTATTTTCTTTCTTCAATAGCTTGATATAGCCTATTCTAAATTTTGTCAATGTTTTTTGGTGCTTTCTATTTCAAACTTTTATCATCAAACAGCTCGAGGAGCATGGACTCAGAATTCATGTAATCTTTTAACAAGAGGATAAGAAACAATAACAGGATACTCTGGTTCTGAAAGTGTTGTACTTCAGAGAGAGGTAGTTGTACAGTATGCTACTAATGCCATCATTTATCCTACTCAGTATTGTTCTAACTCACCCTCTGTTCACCAGGCCAAGGCTTTGATCGACACCTCTTTGCCCTGAAACATCTAGCTGAGTCTAAGGGCCAGCCTACCCCTGAGATCTTCAAAGACCCCAACTACGCCTATGCCAACCATTACTACCTCTCTTCATCCACTCTGTTCGGCAATGCCTTCAAGGCCGGAGGCTTTGGCCCTGTGGTATCAGATGGTTTCGGCCTCGCCTACAGCGTGACAGACGAGAATCTCCGGATTCTGGCGTCTTCCTACCGCAGTCACACCAGCGGAGCAGACCTCATCAAGGCCATAGAAGCCAGTTTGAACCAAATTCAAAAAGTACTACGTTCTCAGTAGAATCTTTTATCAAATTTTATTATTTTGTTATAATTCTCTCTCTCTCTTTCTTTGTTCTTATTAGTGTTATGTAAATACAATATAGGGGGCATTGTTGATCTATTGTTTGTTAGCTCTTTATGGCATCTCTGAGTATTAATTATGAAATAAGTCACGAGGTGAGAGAAAATAATTTCTTTATGTTTTTTAGTCATTTAATATATCTGTACGAGTGGGAGAAGAGCTTTAACATATTTTACAATTTTATATTTTTTACAAAGTTTTTTTGCAGGAATATGTTTTTGCATATTTCCAACAATAAGAGCCCTTCTTTTGCTTTTAAATTTAATGCTCTATTTACCTCAATGAAGGGAATACCAAAAATGATTTTTTTTCTGTATTTTATAAAGGCGATATGCAACTTTTTTATTTATATGTTCAAAAAAAAAAATAGAGAGCTGTAAGGTGAATTGCTATCTCTGATTTTACTCCAATTTGAGTCTTCAATCTTTTAAATGAACCTGCCTTGGGGAGTTTTCTTTTGGTTCTAAGAAAAATTACACTCTCAAGAAACTGTGAATAAAATGGGTTACAATAAACCTAAAAATATTCTTTTTTTAATGCAAATTTTTAACTACTTTCTGCAGATATTCTGCAATTAGATTTTCTCTATAATTTCCATTCATTCTTTTAGAATTAAAAATGTTTTTTTTTTCAGCATTTTAATATTGAAATACTATTGAAAGGTACAATTTGGATTATAGATTAGAAGTATAGGTAACATGATTAAATCCGAATTAATTGAAATGTTTGTGACATTTCCTTAATCTGAATTTTATCATGTCACCTTTATGTTAGAAACACTCTTATAAAAGAGAATACAAAGATACCCAAGATTATTAAATCATTTTATCCGTGATCGAACCTTGTGGCCCACTGTACGTGGTGGTGGAACAGAATTCATTGGAGTATTTAGATGTCTGTTGATGGGACATCTGATGTAGGTAGGGATATTAGCTGGACATAGTGGGACAGCCTTGGGTACCAGGAGTTCAGAACTCCAGACATACTTCACCTGTCCAGAGTCACCCCCCTCCCCCCCTGCCACTTTGAGACAGTTAACAGGTCTTGGGGGTTCCACAGTACATATTCGCCATCTCTGTCTTGAGCTCAATGTACCATCTCGGTGACTGTTAAGCCAGTAAGTTCCTTTAATTGGTTCATGAAGCATGTCGGCAAGCGTCAAGATTCATTGAACCCAAGATAGGTTCATTTTAATTAATTTTAGTGTTTGGAGCTTAAAAAAAAAAAAAGACACAAATAGGTTAGACAGGGTTGGATGTTTAAGACAGAGAGGTAAATTAATGAAAGAAAAAATAGTTCCAACTAAAAATATACTTCTAAGACAGGTTTTACTAGATACTTTTTACCCTATGAATACCACCACTAACACCATATTGGTACCTTCTCTTCACTCGATATACACACCAACCTATTTACATATTTACTTGGGCTCTAGAATTTACCCCACACACAAATATTCCACAATCTGTATTCCTTATTTATAAATGTATTCTTTTTTTGCAATTCTAAATCACAATTCTGTTGCCTTACCAAAGAATCAGATGTTTTCACATGTGTAGACATGTGGTGCACTTACAGTAAAAGCAGTCGTCTACTTCTACCCACCATGATTATCATGGCCTCTACCACATGTACTAGGGATAATAAAAAAAGAATCAGGTTTTTTAAAAACCTATCATACATATTGAATCAATATATAAAAAGCAATAATCAGGCCTTAACAAAGATTATTTGTCCCCATTGTGCCTTATGTAGGTCTGTAGCTCTCTCACTATAACACCTCTAGTTCCTAGGTGGTCAGTTTCTTAATTGATCAACTTTAAATCAAATGTAGTTAAAATTTTATCTTTTTTGGTACATGAATACTCTCTATCCTCCTATAAATAATACATTGCATTGATTATGTTAATTGAGGTATTAATGCAATATGTGCAGCTATGTATTCATGCTAAATATGGTCAGAATGAATAAAATGATTACAAATGCAATCAGATCCAGTCCAATATAGTATCTCTGTATGTTTTCATCACTGATATGTTGTTTGCATCCATCAAGATCAACTTTTGTTGTTGTTTCTTATCCCCTTGTGTAAAGATTACATGGATTCCATGAGAGTTCAACTTTGGAATACAAGGTAATAAGACCAAATCCAAATAAATAAATAAATAGTATGTGACTTTTTGGTAACAGCGTTGTTACCATCTTCAGACAAAAGTACTCTTATCTGAAGATGGTAACAACGCTGTTACCGAAACATCACACACTATTTATTTATTTGGATTTGGTCTTATTACCTTATGTTTATAATCTATAATCCAAATTGTACATCATCAGTTTCAGCTTTTGGTAATGATATGGATAAATATTCTCCACTGATAGTTGTCATAATCATTAGATTGGTTGACTGTCACACAGTTTTCTGATTTGGATTGGTTCATTTTGTTGGTAGCTTTGAATGGTTGTTGACTTTCATTTCTGTAAAATGTTCCTGTATCAATCCATTTTTCAATACTGTGATGACAAATTTCAAAGAAATTTTCTCAAAGTATTCACTCAATTATTATAAACACAAGGTAATAAGACCAAATCCAAATAAATAAATAGTGTGTGAAGTTTCGGTAACAGCATTGTTACTATCTTCAGACAAAAGTACTGAAACAACAAGTAAAAAACAAACAAACAGTACTTTTGTCTGGAGATGGTAACAACGCTGTTACTGAAACATCACACACTATTTATTTATTTGGATTTGGTATTATTACCTTATGGTTATAATCTATAATATAAATTATACCTTATCAATTATTATATGTTTCAAGATAAATACAGTTGAACCTCTTTATAACAACACAACCACAGGATCTATTGTTAGAACTCCATGTTGTTGACATTCTCCTTCCTTCCTTCAATACCTTCCTCTACTGAGGGTGACTGGCCACATGGTCTCTCCATATCTCCCTCCTTCAATGCCTTCCTCTACTGAGGGTGGGCCACATGGTCTCTCCATACTTCCTCCTTCAATGCCTTCCTCTACTGAGGGTGGGCCACATGGTCTCTCCATACTTCCTCCGCCATCCTCTTCATCTCCTTGTAGGTGTGTCGTCAAGTCCATTGTTTTA
>CP092869.1:22175531-22215039 GCA_030710605.1 Cordylochernes scorpioides
TCCTGGGGTGACGGAGTTGCAGTGCTGAGGCTCTTCAATGAAGTCTATGAGGATTCCACCAAGAACCACTTTGTCTCTCCATCCTCCAAGCCTGCTGCTGTTGACCCTGCAGCAGTTCGGCGCCTGGGTGAGTAGCAAACTTCTGTAGATGGATTGTGTCCTTGTTCTCTTCTCTTTAACATCATCTACATGTCTGTGGAGGAATGGTACATTCTATTGGTTTTTGCAACCACAACTGGGGATCGAATCTTGTATTGAGCATTTTTTCTGCCTCATTGGCTACAGATTCTTCCAAAAATCCAACCCCTCTCTGATGTGTGCAAGTAACTTTACTTCTATTTTGTGCTGAGCATGCCAATTGAGATCAAAACCACAACACCAGTTTGTCAGACAAAAAAGCCAACAACCTGTATTCCATAGTTTCAGGCTTTGGCCTTCTTGAGGCACAGCTTTGATATCATAAAATTCTAAGTGCGGAGTTATGAAAGTGGCCAAAACATGTTTATATAGCGAAGTTGTAGGTCTGATCATTGTAAATGATCTTTAAGAAACAGAAACTTAAAGCATAAATGTTCCTTTTAAATTAAAATGAAACATATTTCTACTGTCCTTATTGCATGAAAAATATTGGGAGGGCTTGACTCATCAGTGGGGAACCCTCCCAGCCGTTTCACCAAATTTAATCCACCAGACCTCTTTTAGAGCTCTAATACTGTATTGGGCAATTCTGTTGTTCCTTATCCACTTGTGTAAAGATTACACAAATTCCATGAGTTCATGCTCCTCGAGCTGTTTTATGATAAACAGCCGCCTACTGGACAATTCTGCTTATATCTGCTACACAGAAGGATGGAATCTTAAGTATGATATTTAAGAAAACTATGGATATAAGCATTTAGGATAGTAGAATTACATATTTTCATGCAGTAAAGACAGTATAAATTTATTTTATTTAAATTTAAAAGAAACATTCATGCTTTATGGTCCTATTTCATGAGTATAGATGGCATTATGGGGGTCGGTGGAAGGATAATCTAAACCGTTGGTTTTGACCGCTAAGACCCGGGTTCGATACCCGCATTGAGCACTTTTTTCTGATTAAAAAAAAAAGCTCCAATGGCCCCCGATTCTTGCAAAAGTCCAACCCCACCAGCGAGTGCAAGTAACCAAACGGGGCTCTGGCACATTTGTAAGTGCAAAGTCGAACTGCTTTTCACATGTGTAGTCATGTGGTTCACTTACAGTAAAGCAGTCGCCAACTTCTACCCACCATGATTATCATGGCCTGTACCACGTGTACTAGGAATAAGCAAAAAAAAAGATGGCATTATTCATCTTGGGCTTAAATGATCTTTTGAAGGATAAATACAGGCTGGTACTTGATTAGTTGTTCAAATTTTCCAAAACTGGTGTTATGGCTTTGATCTGACTTTACACACTCTGTGCAAAGATCAAATAAATTCCGAGTTTTAATGTATTTATTTACAAGGTAGAGATGCCTTTATGGTAGAGAGGAATACAGTAGAGCCTCCCTGTAAAGGACAGCACCTAATTGCAGAGCCAAAGTGTCCTTTAGGGAGAGGTGTCCTCTTACCAGAGAGTTACTAAATAGTGAAAATAGTAATTTTGGCAATGAAAACTGTCCTTTATAGAGAGGTGTCCTCTAGCGTGAGTGTCCTCTCATGGAGGTTCTACCACACATTCCACGTTTACAATAGATGATGGGGCTGTCGCAGACTTCCAGCTGGACCAGACAGTCAAGGAAGGCATTGAGGCAGCCTCCAGACACTACCAGAAGAACACAGGTGACCTGGACCTGACTCCTCTCATCTATGAGGGAATGAACAGAGAGTCCCTCAAGAAGAGCAAGCTGAGTCCAGACTCCGTCATGCAGCTCTCCTTCCAAGTAAGACATTGTCAGGAACTCCCAACCTGCAGCTTCAAACCACATCATTGACTGCTCATCCATTAGTCAGCTCTACTCATCCCCAGCAGACACCATCTTAAGCTCTACAAGCTTGATACCCTAATATGATTGAGTGGAGATAAGAAAGAACAGAAACTCTAAGATTGAGCTGTGCAGTACCACTGCTACCCAATCCCCATGCCTCAGACATCTTCATATAGGTGTTGATGGGGCTTATGTATACTTCGTCAAGATGTGATTTATTTGTGAGACTGTATTGAATTAAACTTCATGTAAGTGGTATAATAATATTAGAAATTTTCCAATTTGCTGTAATTTAATGCACTTTTAGAAGTTCTTGTTGAATTTTTCTGAAGAATTAGAAGTATTTGAAAATATTTCAGGACTTGATTGTTTTTCTTTAAATGCCTTCTTAGCGATATTAAAACAAAACACAACCTGATCTGTGAGACTGTAGTGATGGATATGGTCAGTTCAAGTTGGTTCCTTTCAGAATTTGGTTCACAAGCAGAATCATTTTTTGTTTTTGTTGCTGCTGGATGATAGATGGTTTAAATTGACCAGGTGTACAATTTGCATTATAGATTATAAAACTAGGTGACAAGACAAAATCCAATTAAATAAATCGTGTGTGGCAGTAACAAAGTTGTTACCCAAGCATCATTTACTATTTATTTATTTGAATTTGATATTATCACCTTATGCAAATTTATGCTCTCAGCATATATTTTATGCAATCAATATGTAAATTTATTAATATCACAAAAGTAACGGACAATATTAATTATTATTGCTTTTGAGTGTAGGACATGTATCTCACAGTCTGTGTAGAGTCCTAATTCTGTAGCAAAAAAAAAAATCTTTGCCGTGAATGTAGCACATCTTCATTTCATGGATGGATGTGGATGGTAGCATGCTCCTCTTTAACAGCCCGAAGTCCTGGTAGTTACAGTGACTTAAGAGACATGAACTGGGGGGTGGATGTCGTTGAAACTCCTATTTCAAACAAGCGAGACTACAATATCGGAATTGGGCATCCACTAACTCTCTCTTCAGCCAAATCAAGAATCTACAGGTTCATCATGACTGGAAATTATCTGTGATCTGATATCTTGGAGGAGGACTCTTCATCTTTGGGAGAGCTTCCTCGATGGAACATAATTGTTTATTTTTCACTAGCTTTAATATTATTTTTATTATTATTAATATTACCTTTTTATTTTGTTCTTTATCAAAGTGCCAAGCCGGTACTGTAACTTAGTTTTTTTTTTCCTCCCACCATTGACTTGTGTCGTCAATAGAATGTTTTCAATCTCTCCATTCTCTCTTTGCACATTCTTCTACCTATGTCATTTACCTATCTACATATTGGCTGGTGTAGATGGGCTACTACAAACTCCATGGCAAGATCCCCCCCACCTATGAATCCTGTAGCACTGCAGCCTTCAAACATGGCCGCACAGAGACCCTGCGGCCTACCACTGTCATGACCAAGACAGCCATAGAGAAGTTTGAGTCGGGTCAAGCCACTGCGGCAGAGATACTGCCTCAGCTCAAGGCCTGCTCTGACCGCCATAACCAGCTCACCAAGGAGGCTGCCATGGGTGAGTCAGGCTTTGTAGACCATTGAACCGGTTGATTGTTACATCCAATGTCTTTCTTGATGACTCCTAGTCATCGAAGCTGTCTTAGATATATTTTTTTATAAGAACAGATATAGTAGAAGTACCTCCCTGTAAAGGATACCTAATTGCAGAGCCAAAGCATCCTTTAGAGAGAGTAGTCCTCTTACTGGAGAGTTTTTAAATAGTAAAAATGGTAATATTGCAAATGAAAACTGTCCTTTGTAGAGATGTGTCCTCTTGCGTGAGTGTCCTCTCATGGAGGTTCTACTGTACTACAGGTGTGTGGAATCCCTATAGAAAAAAAATAATAAAACATAGGGAAAATGTATATAAGATTAGTAGGTAAAATTAGAACAAAATTACCTTTTTAAAAATTAATACAAAAGTGAAATTGTACTGGGATCTGGTGGATAAATTAAGAGAAAAAGCATCTCTCCTGATTGTGTAACTGAAAGTTGGCTAGTGCCATCTGTTAGAATAGATATACACTAATTGTCGATTTTCAATTATTCCAGAATTGGCCAAATACCCTTTCTTAGTTGATATTTATTCTGACAAATAGCACAAGACATCAGCAGTTGCATGTACCATCAGGATGTACATGATCAGGAAATGCCTTTTTTCTTAAAATTACCTTTGTTTATGAAATATAGTAGAATCTATCTGTAAAGAACAATACCTAGTTTTGTAGAAACAAAATGTTCTTTAAGTGATATGTCCTCTTACTGGAGAGCTGCCAAATCATAAAAATGGTAAATTTTGAGGATGAAAACTGTCATTTGTAGAGAGGTGTCCTCTAGTGGAATGTCCTCTCGTGGAGGTTCTCTATTGTATCTTAGTTGGTAGAAGAAATCCTATCTACTATAATACAGTAGAACCTCCATGAGAAGACACTCTCGCTAAAGGACACCTCTCTACAAAGGACAGTTTTCATTTGTAAAATTTTCATTTTTACTATTTAGCAACTTTCCAGTAAGAGTACACCTCTCCCTAAAGGACACTTTGGCTCTGTAATTAGGTGTTGTCCTTTACAGGGAGGTTCTACTGTATCACATCTTAATCACTTCATATACATATATGGAGTTTTGTTTATTCAACCACTGATTGGTATTCTACTTTCTTGTGAACTTAATCAACCAATCAGTGTTGAGTTTATTAGCCAATCATCATAAAACATTTTTTCAGCTTAGTGAGTGCATTGAACAATGAATAATATATCAAACTAGCGGACGTACCCGGCTTCGCCCAGGTTTTACCCGAGTAAAGGTTTGTCTAATGAATCTCTCGATAAAGTGAACATTTTTTCCCGGTCCCTTGAAAAATACTCGAAAAGTTGAATAAAATCAAT
The DNA here is from genome assembly GCA_030710605.1 of Cordylochernes scorpioides. Classification (NCBI taxonomy): domain Eukaryota; kingdom Metazoa; phylum Arthropoda; class Arachnida; order Pseudoscorpiones; family Chernetidae; genus Cordylochernes; species Cordylochernes scorpioides. Next base: position 22,180,432 of record CP092869.1, read on the forward strand.
ATTAATTGGTTCCCTCGGTAATTGGAAGTTAAAGGAATAGTATCTTGCCTTGGAATTGTATCATTATTCTTGTCTCAAATAAATTGCCGTGTCATCCTGAATTTTGTCTTTCCTAATTTTCTACATTACAAAATCATCGTATCATCATGATAATATTTAGAGCAGATTGTTGAATTATAACAGATAAATTAGAATATTTATCTTGATTATTTTAAAGCGAAAAGTTATTTCAAAAATTTTATTTGCTAGAAACCTTCCCAGTACTATACTAAATAACTTCCCAAAGTTTCATGGCGTTCCAATGAGTGGTTTGGTCAGGCATAAAGGACAAACAGACCACACACACACACATACATTCATTTTTATATATATAGATAAAAGATAACAGATTTGAACCTTGGAATTTTTTAACGCAGAAAATATATTTTTTATTCTATTTGTACTTTCAAAAACCAAATTTTATGTCAGGTTTGTATTTATGAATTATTTTGATACTTTCATTAGTGCTGTAAAGACCAGGATATCCTAAAGGATATTTGGTCATCAGTTGGTGATATAACAATATGGTGTAAAAAACAATATCATACGCAATAAAATAAATAAAATTTTGATACTAGTTTTTTTTTTTTCATCTTTGTATTATAGAAATATTAGGCCTAATCTCTCCTTTTTCTGTATTAGTAAATTTAACATCATAAGAATCATTCAAATTAGTTATTACACATCAACACCTTTTTTTAGGTTTAATTATTTCATGAAATTCTCTGCTGTATTTATGATGGGATAATGCTCTAGTAATATCTAAAATCACCATCAAATTATACAGTAGAACCTCTATGGGCAGACACTTCTATAAAGGACAGTTTTCTTAACTAATAATTCCATTCATGCTCCTCGAGCTATTTGATGATAAGTAGTGGCCTCTCCCAAAGGTCCTGTATAGTAATCTAGTGCAAGCCATAATGTGTTCTGTAGCTACAGACACCTTCTACTGTATTTGATCTTGTTATCTTTTGGGACCAAGGATACTCCGGAAAACTCTCAAAACCTCAAAAATCCATCTTCAATAGATACTCTTACTCGTTGGCATTAAAGGCAAAGAAGCTGCTGATGTGCTATCAAAAAAAGATACAAGAGAACTTTGCCATGGAAAATAAACTTACTTTTAAAGCCAAAACAAAAATAAAAATAAACTGGAGGCCCCACCTATGCACAGTTGGTACAGTGGAGTGAACCCAGGAGGAGCTCTGAACCTCAGAAATAGACAGCACCAAACAACACTAACAAGATTTAGAACAGGCCATCTCAAGCCATTGAAGATAGAAAATAACAACAAAATCTACCCCACTTGCCCAAAATGTAGCTTGGCACCTGCAGCTCCAGAACACATTTTGGCTTGCCTTAGATGCACTAAGCAGGATCTCTGGGAGCGGCCACTGCTTATCATAAAACAGCTCAAGGAGCATGAACTCATGGAATTTGTGTAATCTTTGCACAAGGAGATAAGAAACAACAACAGCAGGACCTTTGGGAGAGGCCACTGCTTATCATGAAACAGGTTGAGGAACATGAACTCATGGAATTTGTGTAATCTTTACACAAGGGGATAAGAAACAAAAACAACCCCAGGACTATAATAGGAGCGCTGAGACAATGGAACCTAATGGAGATCGTTTAAATGATTTAAGGAATAAGCAACAGAAACAACAACAGGATACTCTGGTTCTGCAATTGTCCTTTAGTATTGTACTTCAGAGAGAGGTAGTTGTACAGCATGCTATGTCCAAAATGCCTTCATTTATCCTACTCAGTATTGTTCTAACTTCACTCTGTTCACCAGGCCAGGGCTTTGATCGACACCTCTTTGCCCTGAAACACCTAGCTGAGTCTAAGGGCCACCCTACCCCTGAGATCTTCAAAGATCCCAACTACGCCTATGCCAACCATTACTACCTCTCCTCATCCACTCTGTTCGGCAATGCCTTCAAGGCCGGAGGCTTTGGCCCTGTGGTGTCAGATGGTTTTGGCCTCGCCTACAGCGTGACAGACGAGAATCTCCGGATTCTGGCGTCTTCCTACCGCAGTCACACCAGCGGAGCAGACCTCATCAAGGCCATAGAAGCCAGTTTGAACCAAATTCAAAAAGTACTACGTTCTCAGTAGAACTTTTTATCAAATTTCATTGTTTTGTTATAATTCTCTCTCTCTTTCTATGTTCTTATTAGTGTTATGTAAAGACAATATAGGGGGCATTGTTGATCTATTGTTTGTTAGCTCTTTATGGCATCTCTGAGTATTAATTAAGAAATAAGTCACTTTTTACGAGAGAAAATAATTTTTTTATATTTTTCAGTCATTTAATATATCTGTGTGAGTGGGAGAAGAGCTTTAACATATTTTACAATTTTATATTTTTTACAAAGTTTTTTTGCAGGAATATGTTTTTGCATATGTCCAACAATAAGAGCCCTTCTTTTGCTTTTAAATTTAATGCTCTATTTACCTCAATGAAGGGAATACCAAAAATGATTTTTTTTTCTGTATTTTAAAAAGGTGATATGCAACTTTTTATTTACATATTTGAAAAATAAAAATAAAATAGAGAGTTGTAAGGTGAATTACTATCTCTGATTTTACTCCAATTTGAGTCTTCAATCTTTTAAATAAACCTGCCTTGGGGAGTTTTCTTTTGGTTCTAAGAAATATTACACTCTCAAGAAACTATGAATAAAATGAGTTACAATAAACCTAAAAATATTATTTTTTTAATGCAAATTTTTAACTACTTTCTGCAGACATTCTGCTATTAGATTTTTTCTATAATTTCCATTTATTCTTTCAGAATTGAAAACTTTTTTTCAGCATTTTAATATTGAAAAACTATTGAAAGGTACAATTTGGATTATAGATATTTGAATTATTAGGTAACAAGATTAAATTCAGATTAATTGAATGTTTGTAACATTTCCTTAATCTATATTTGATCATGTTACTTTATCTTTGATATACTCTTATAAAAGAGAATACAAAGATACCCAAGATTATTAAATCATTTTATTTGCGATCAAACGTTGTGGCCCACTGTATGTATTACATCCCAAACACGATGTCAGCCATCTCTGTCTTGAGCTCGATGTACCATCTCGGCAACCCATTAAGTCAGTAAGCTCCTTGAATTGGTCCACAAAGTTTGTCAGCAGGCGTCCAGATTCATTCCATTCAAGTTTGATTTATTTGTGAGAAGAAATATTCGCATCTTAATGTCTTCATTTGTTATATATAGATGGCGCGTTATTGGTTTGTGGAATGGGGTGTAGGGGTGCAGCTTTTGTTAATCATGGCACCATGATCCAGGCACACTTTGCTGAAAGTCTGACTTTGCCTGTAGTTTGAGGCTGTTTCTAACATGGAAGCAGACACCTTTGCTGCCGACTCTAACATGAGTACAGACACAGCTCTTCCGTATCCCTGGAGTGGGACCCTTGCTGAGGTCTATCAACCGGGTCAGTTGAAACAGGATTTTTAAAGAGGTCTACTCCTCTTCTAACAATGCTGCTGTTGGTCCGCAACTGCTTATTCGTCAGAGTTATTCTGCTTGTTTCTCAGCTGGCCTTCATATCTGAAAGTCATTCCCCTATCCGCCACCTGGGAACGCGCCCTATAGCAGTCAGCTCTGCCAAGGGGTTATTGCTTTGTATTAATAGGTTCATTTCATTTGGGAAAAATTATACAAGAGTTTATAAATTGTAATAGATTGATTTTAATTAATTTTAGTGCTTGGAGATTAAAAAATGAATATACAAATGGGTTAGACAAAGTTTGATGTCTAAGACAGGTAAATTCACGAAAGAAAAGATGGTTCTCACTAAAATGTACTTCTAAGACAGGTTTTACTAGATGCCATTCTCCCTATGAATCCCACCACTAACACCATATTGGTACATTCTCTTCACTCGATATACACCCACCTATTTACATATTTACTTGGGCTCTAGAATTTACCCCATACACAAATATTCACAATCTGTGTTCCTTATTTATAATTGTATTCTTTTTTGCAATTCTAAATGACAATTATATTGCCTTACCAGACATGTGGTGCAACTACAGTAAAAGCAGTCATCTACTTCTACCCACCATGATTATCATGGCCTGTATCACGTGTACTAGGGATGATAAAAAAAGAATCAGGTTTTTTAAAAACCTATCGTACATATTGAATCATTATTTAAAAAGCAATAATCAGGTCTTTATTAAGATTATTTGTCCCCATTGTGCCTTATGTAGGTCTGTAGCTCTCTCATTATAACACCTCTAGTTCCTAGGTGGTCAGTTTCTTAATTGATCAACTTCAAATCAAATGTAGTTAAGATTTTATCTTTTTTGGTACATGAATACTATCCTCCTATAAATAATACATTGCATTGATTATGTTAATTGAGGTATTAATGCAATGTGTGCAGCTATGTATTCATGCCAAATATGGTCAGAATGAATAAAATGATTACAAATGCAATCAGATCCAGTCCAATAGTATCTCTGTATGTTTTCATCACTGATATGTTGTTTGCATCCATCAAGTTAAGATCAACTTTTGTTGTTGTTTCTTATTCCCTTGTGTAAAGATTACATGAATTCCATGAGAGTTCAACTTTTGAATACAAGGTAATAAGACCAAATCCAAATAAATAAATAGTATGTGACCTTTTGGTAACAGCGTTGTTACCATATTCGGACAAAAGTACTCTTATCAGAAGATGGTAACAATGCTGTTACCGAAATGTCACACACCATTTATTTATATGGATTTGGTCTTATTACCTTGTGTTTATAATCTATAATCCAAATTGTACATTATCAGTTTCAGCTTTTGGTAATGATATGGATAAATATTCTCCATTGATAGTTGTCATCATCATTAGATTTGTTGTCTGTCACACAGTTTTTTTTAATTTGGATTGGTTCATTTTGTTGGTAGCTTTGAATGGTTGTTGACTTTCATTTCTGTAAAATGTTCCTGTATCAATCCATTTTTCAATATTGTGATGACTAATTTCATATAAAATGTTTCAAAGTATTCACTCAATTATTATAAACACAAGGTAATAAGACCAAATCCAAATAAATAAATAGTGTGTGAAGTTTCGGTAACAGCATTGTTACTATCTTCAGACAAAAGTACTGAAACAACAATTAAAAAACAAACAAACAGTACTTTTGTCTGAAGATGGTAACAACGCTGTTACTGAAACATCACACACTATTTATTTATTTGGATTTGGTATTATTACCTTATGGTTATAATCTATAATATAAATTATACCTTATCAATTATTATATGTTTCAAGATAAATACAGTTGAACCTCTTTATAACAACACAACCACCAGGATCTGTTGTTAGAACACCATGTTGTTGACATTCTCCTTCCTTCCTTCAATACCTTCCTCTACTGAGGGTGACTGGCCACATGGTCTCTCCATACTTCCTCCGCCATCCTCTTCATCTCCTCGTAGGTGTGTCATCCAGTCCATTATTTTAGATCGTCTGTGTATCTCTGTTGTCTCTTTCCCCTCGATCTCTTCCATCGGAGCTTTCCCTCCAACACTGTCAGCAATGTCTTTCCCGCTGATCATCACATGTCCAGCAAACGTCAGTTTTTATTGTTTTCTGAACTTATCCTTATAACCACCATTAAAACAATAATTCTTAAAATTTGAGACCTCAGAATTAGGATGTTATAACCAAGTTGTGAGGTACCTTTAATATACAGTCAGGGTGAAACAAACAAGTGGAATATCTTTAACAAAGTCCTTATATTCTTAAAAAATGGAGGTTGTATATGCAGAATATAATTTCAAAGTGGAATCTACAAAGTAGATGAAATAATGTTTGTTTTGTTTCATTACTGTTAGATTAACATTTGTCAGGCCTTGAAGTTAGATAAGTGAAAATGAAAAGTTGAATTTTAAAATTGTTTTCTTCTATATCTGGAATATACAGTAGCTGTATTACAGTTTTGTTTTTTCTAAAAATCATATAGAGTAAATGCATACAATAAATTCATACAATCCTGATGGAAGGGGGCATGATGAAATCTTCATGTCATAATCATTTAAATTTTAAATTGTCAGAGAGTTTGTTAAGAAAAAAAAAGTATCTCCTGATCATGCAACTAAAAATTGCTGATGGCTTGCGCCACCTGTCAGAATAAATATCAACTAATCGTTGATTTTTAATTATTCTCATCAGAATTGGTCAAATACAGTTTCTTGAATAATCAAGAAAAGTTAACCTCATATGCGTCTCAGGCTGTTCAGGCATCAACATAGTGCAAGCTGTTCCTCAACGACCAAAAAACTGGTCATCAAGGCATCTTGAAAAATCATGAAACAGATATTAAGGCTGTAAAGGCATGAGAATGCCAAACAAAGTGAAAAATAGTACAAAAGTAAAATATTGTACTTGGATCAAATGACCATCCACCTGATGCCAGTACAATTTCACTTTTGTACTATTTTTCACTTATCAATTAGTTTATTTTTTATCCTTAGATAAGTAAGAAAATTTCTCTATTGGAATTTGCATAACTTTTGCTGGTTAGAACTACCTCTCTCTAAAGGACAACTCCTAGTTGCCAATGCTAAGGTGTCCTCTTACAGAAGAGTGCCATTTAGAAAGAATGTTAATTTTGGCATTGAAAACTATCCTTTGTAGAGAGATGTCCTCTCATGGAGGTTCTACTGTACATTTTCAGCATGGTAGATGGGTTGGTTGTAAAAACTAATCTCTATTATTCACTACTGTAACAATATGTTGTATTCCTTGTAGATAAGGTTAGTTTTTTAAATTTTATTTTATGTTTAAATTGTACCACCCTACATTGCCTAACAAACAGTGACAAAACAAAATGAGGTAACTCATCTACCTTGAATTTTACATGAAAATATATTCTATGTCATCTACATTCTCTGAATATTATTACTTCATTTAAATTGCTCCATTGATAAAATACTATAGAAATTAAATACACTTTAATATCTCTTTAATTTAATCAAATTTTAAAATCATAACCACTTCCTTTTCAAATTAATATCATTAATTCAATACCCACTTGAGTATTTGACAACAGAATGTCCTAGAAGTATGTCCAATAACTGTGAATGTTAAGAGTAATTGATAATCAACTTAACCTACTATAATTCGACAAAGACTAATTTTCAACTGACAAATTCTGATTCTTTGGAGTTTTGAATTGAAGATGTGTTGTTGTTGTTGTTTCTTATCCCCTTGTGTAAAGATTACACAAATTCCATGAGTTCATGCTCCTCGAGCATCATATCTCATGGAATGGGGAATTGAAGATGTTGAACTGTATTTAACTCACATAGAGTCTAATTCTATAGAAATTTGAACCAACCTTTGTCTCAGCAGATATTTCAACACCCAACTCTACCATTGCTTTTCAAATTACTATCTTTAATTCAATTTCCACTTGAGTATTTGACAACAAAATGTCTTAGAATAATGACCACTAGCAGTGATTGTTAAGAGTAATTGATAATCAACCCACTATAATTCAACACTAACTAATTCTGATCCTTTGGAGTTTTGAGTTAAAGATTTTGAACTGTATTTGAATCACATAGAGCCTAATTCACTGGAAATTCGAACCAACCCATGTCTGAGCAGATGTTTCAACACTCCACCATTTCTTTTTCAAATTAATATCTTTTATTCAATGCCCACTTAAGTATTTGACAACAAAATCACCACTAGCAGTGATTAATTCTATCACACACAACACACACTTTTTTATTTTATAATATTCAATATAATAATTCAATCAACTTTTAACCCGCTATAATTCAACAAGACTATAATTAAACACCAACTAATTTTCAACCAACCAATTCTGATCCCTTGTAGTTTTGAGTTAAAGATGTTGAACTGTATTTGACTCACATGAAGACTATGTTCTATAGAAATATAAACCAACCCATCCATGTCTCGGCAGATATGTCCACACCCAACTCTAACAATAGTACTGTACATAAAGAGCTTTATATTTACCTATTATTAAAGTTTTTATTTATTTTAATTATATTTCATATATACATTTTTGCCAGAAAAATACTTATTGTTAATTATGTAGAATTTTATTTTCTTTCTCTCCAGGTAAATCAAAGGTGAAAATGTACTCTACATTGTATATACAGAAACTATTTTTTCAAATATCTATTGGGAGAGCTTAAGCCTATATATATAATTTAATAATAAATATATTTACTATTTTTGGAAAGTGTAATTTGATTTTTTTTCTTAACACTTTAATTCAATATTTGCTGTACACAAAAATGAAGAAAAATGCTTTTTATATTGTGGCGAAGAGATAATTTATATTTCATTATTTAATTTTTCAATGAAAATATTTAAAACAGATTTTTTATTATTTTATATTTGTAAAATCATCATTTAGTTGCCTAGCTTGCTTGTTCGATATTCTCTAGCTGTAGATAGTTTGGTTGATAATTGTCGACTGGTCGTACTGACGTCATCAATAAATGACATCTTAAGATATTCCAAGACTTGATTTCTATGCTACAATATAAAGAGTAGTTTAATTTTCTAAGGAAATCATTTTGGAGTTTAAAGTGAATGCTGGATGTAAGAATTGATTCTTTCCTCTCAATCAATCAAAGTTGTCAGCTCTGAGCTCTATGCTGTTAAGTGAAATGTGTTTAAAAACAAAGGTCACCTTTCTCGGCAAAATAGAGGTCAAAGCTAGATGCCATCTATTGACTGTCACGGCAAACTAGCTGCCTCGTGTTGATTCTAGTTTGCAGAGATGATCAATTGACAATTAAAATAATTTTATTGACATCTTGTCATTACATGCAAAATTGCATAGTCTCTACTATTTTAAAAAGATAATTCGTGGATGGCTTTTCTTGATTTATCAAGAAATTGGGTTGGCCAAATATCACGGAAAATTTAATAAACGTTTAGTTTATTTTTGCTCCACTAGATGGCGCTCTGCCATCTAAAAAGCACATGTGCTCATGGTCAGGAAATGCCTTTTTCATTTTTAATTATATATGTGTATGATACTATGAACAATGAATATGACGGCTTTGCCACTGCTGCAGAGATGATAAATAGATGGTGTCTAGCTCTGATGTCTATTTTGATGGGAGAGGTGACCTTTATTTTTATATATCAATATTCTCCTGGGAAAATTCCCATCTAAAATGTATCTGTGCTATAGCCATTGGCCACACTTATAGTCAGTAGTTGGCAGCACTATACTCAGTAGCCAGCCGACTTAGCTCCAGTATAAAATGGCTGCTTTTGATATGAGAAACAAATGCTATGTGCATAACCACTCCTAACTCTGAGTACTAAAATTTTAAATCCTGTATCCCTCAATTAGAAGCCTCTACAAGGCTCTGACACATTTGTAAGTGCAAAAGTCGAACTGCTTTTCACATGTGGTACACTTACAGTAAAAGCAGTCGCCTACTTCTACCTACCATGATTATCATGGCCTGTATCACGTGTACTAGGGATAAGCAAAAAAAGAAGAAGCCTTTAAAAGGTATTATTAGCCAGGCCAGGTTTATAGCAACCTTGTTACTGCTCCCCTTCCCAGGAACTAGAAGTATGACTTCCAGATAACTATACAAGCCAATAATGTTAGCTAGAAGTCATACTTCTAGTTCTCCTGTTGAAAGGAATGTTGGCCTGAAAGTTAGAGAAATAAAAATAGTAAAATAAACTTAGCCCTGGATTGCTTGTTCTTCTTTTTTCTTATCTCCACTCAATCATATCAGGGTATCAAGGGTATTGAGACTTTTGATGGTGTCTGCCGGGGATGAGTAGAGCTCATCAATGGATGAGTCAATACAGTCTATAATGTGGTTTGGGGTTTCAGGTTGACACTTAGTACATAGTGGGAAAACCTTGCAACCCTTCTGGAAATCAAAGACTTTTGTTCTCTTGGGAGGACAGAACCGGTGCTTGTCCCTCCTGCTCTGTACTAGTCATGTGCAGCATTATATTTGGATTGCTTGTTGATTGTTTATTAAATTGTAAAGTCAGGGATGGACATTGGGTATATTGTGAGATAAAAGAATGTCAGTACTTGGGGCAAGTGTACTCCAATGGTAACAACTGACAACATGTTCCTAGCAGTGAAAGAGTTCATTAATAGATACAAGGTAATAAGACCTATTCCAAATAATTTAATAGTGTGTGACATTTCAGTAAAAGCATTGTTACCATCATCAGACAAAATAATAAATAATTCAATTTATTATTGATCATTCATTTATTCTTTTGTCTGATGATAAACACAAGGTAATAAGACCAAATCCAAATAAATAAATAGTGTGTGACATTTCTGTAACAGTGTTGTTACCATCTTCAGGAAAACTACTGAATTCAGTACTTTTGTCTGAAGATTTGTTACTGAAACATCACACACTATTTATTTATTTGGATTTGGTCTTATTATACCTTGTGTTTATAATCTATGATCCAAATTGTACCTTATCATTGTCTGATGATGGTAACAATGCTGTTACTGAAATGTCACACACTATCAATTATTTGGATTAGGTCTTATTTTCTTGTATCTATGATCCAAATTGTGCTTTATCAAGTTCATTAATACTTCTGACAAATCAGACTGCAGTCTCCCAAGGATCCTGATAACTACTTGATAGCCGTCTTCTAAAAAGTACTTGTCCTTTTAACTCTGCCTTTGCCGGTCCCAAGCCCAGATGAAAAAGGAGGAGGGGGAGCAGTAACAAGCTCACTAAAAAACTTGGGTTCAGCTGGCCCGGCTGGTAGTACCTTGTAAGGGCTCCTAATCCAGGGATACAGGATGAGCAGCGTTTGTACTCCATGTTAGGAGCGGCTGCACATGGTGTCTGTTCCTCATGTCAGAGGCGGCCATTTCTTCTGGAGCTAAGTCAGCCTGCCACTGAGTAGTGCTCCCAGTCTTAATGACAAAGGCAGACACATTCTACTTCACCCAATCATGATGGTTTATCTCTTTTTCAAAAGTCTCAAGCTTAACACCCTAATATGATTGAGTGAAGATAAGAAAGAAGAAGACTTGTCCTTTTATTTCTTTCCCTCTTTGTCTTCCACCAACAACAATCAAACTATGCACAGCCATCTTATTTTAGGGACTCTTTTTGGGGAGTCAAATTTGATATTTTTCAGGTTATAAATTGAAGATATTTTTTAAAAAACACCAGTGTAGCCTCTTTAATTGAACTAACTATAATTCAACTGTTTTTTAAAAATCCAAATCAATTTATTTACTTTTGTTTTAACCAACACCAAGCACCTATCCTTTGGGATGTTAGATTAAAGAGGTTGGACTGTATTTGCATACTGTAGTATTGAAAGTTATTTGCATAGTACACTTATATTATGATGCATTAGCGCGCCAACCTTTATGAAAATTTTAAACTATTATAGACACGTATGATTCTTTTAAAAATTAAACAATTTTCTACTGTCCTTACTGCAATGGAAAAATTTATGGGAGGGCCTGGCTCAACAGTGGTCCTAGTGGTTTTGCCAGTTTAATTTACCATATTGCTGTTATATTGCATTTTTTCATCAGTATCACAATAAAAGGAAAACCTAAAAATGCAATATAACAGCGGTATGATAGATTAAACTGGCGAAACCACTGGGAGGGTTCACCACTGATGAGCCAGGCCCTCCCATTAATTTTTCATTGCAGTTAGGCCAGTAGAAAATTGTTTAATTAAAAAGAATCATACACGTCTATAATATAGATGGAAAAATTGCCGGGAGGAAATTGATCCATAGAAGCGCCCTATGCTTCAATGGATCAATTTCCTCCCGGCAATTTTTCCATCTATATTCTATCCATAGATTTGGCCCAGCCACCTTGCCAGCAAAACACCTCTTTGGTAGATTGTGAAGATTCCATTAGATCCCGTGTGGATCTAATGGAATAAAGTCCGCCCTAGACCGACGAGGGCCATTAGCCCGAAACCATGGTCTCTAGTTGGACGCTTCTCAATTTGCCAAAGCTGGTGTTGTGGCTTTGTCACCGACCCGAGGCCGCTAGTTTGCGGCGACGGTCAATAGATGGCGTCAGTTTTTGACGTTTATTTTGACGGGAGAAGCGCCCTATGCTTCTATGGACGTCTATAATAGTTTCGAATTTTCACTTATGCATATATTTATAAGTTTAATGAAAGAGCTAATATAGACTAAAGGTACAATTTGGAGTAAATTTCTCAATTTGGTGGTATTACCTTGTAAAATAAAAGATAAAATCATTTTTTGTTTTCAAATGTGTACTTGATTTTTAAAGAGTATAAATTTGATATATTATTTAGTTTTATACAAATATATAAACAAGTTTTTTCCTATCAATATATATCAATAAAATATATTTTTCCAATTCGTATCCTGATTTTTTAAATTACATTCACAAGATCACATGTATATAAGCTCTTTAATTCAGCACTTGCTAAATATAGTTCAACCATGTTTGACCAATTTATTTATTTTAATTAGAAGAGAAAATTGCTATAAAGTATAAAATTAATATATACAGTTATATATCAGCGTCATAATCAATTCTTTCTTAATCAATTCTGTCACCTTTGCTTTTTGAATGGAATAAATACCCAAATATGGCTATTTCTCATAACCATCGGTGGTTCAGTGGTAGAATGCTCGCCTGCCACGCGGGCGGCCCGGGTTCGATTCCCGGCCGATGCATTTTTTTTTCTTTTTACAATTTTCAAAACTCATTTATATATTATACAAGAATGACATCCACGGCGCCAATTTATAATTGTAACGAATAGTATTTGAATAAAAGCATTTAATCGGGTAAAACCTGGGCGTTGCCCGGGTCATTCGGCTAGTTTAATATAAACAGTAGCAATGTGTTTCTTTATTCATGCAAAGTATAAGATTTCGGGTCTTTATAATCCTTCTACAGACATAGCCAGGCACGGCCATAGCTATGTCTGTGGAAGGATTATACAGATCCGAAATCTTATACTTTGCGCATGAATAAAGAAACACATTGCTACTGTTTATATTATTATTTTATCTAATTTTAACCAGCTATAAAGTCCTATTAGCTGGGGGAGTTGAGATAACCATTCCAAGAGTCTAACACTATAAAAGGAAGATCGAAAAAATGCAATATAACAGCGGTACGGTAGATTAAACTGGAGAAACCGCTGGGATGGTTTGCCACTGATGAGCCAGGCATTCCCATTAATTTTTCCATTTCAGTAAGGGCAGTAGAAATTGTTTTATTTTTAAAAGAATCATACGCGTCTATAATAGTTTCGAATTTTCATAACAGATGGCGTGCTGGTGCATCATAATAAAGAGATTTGGAAACAGAATTTATGTTATCTCCAAAATGGCGATGATATCTAAGCCAGACGAGCTTTGATCGAGATGTCCAGTAGAGATCAGCCAGTAAGGGAAATGGCTGGGTCTTCTGTGGACTACAAGAACCTCTCTTGGCGATTGCTTGAGTAATGGTTTACCATCGATATATAGCAGCCACGATCCCGACATCAATTCTCTTATTGGGCTCTTTTTCCTAAGGAAAAAGATTACTTCAATGGCCCCCGATTTTTTTACAACTCCAGTGAGTATAAGTTTTTTTTTTTTTTTTGCTTATCCCTAGTACATGTGGTACAGGCCATGATAATCATGGTGGGTGGAAGTAGACGACTGCTTTTACTGTAAGTTCACCACATGTCTACATATGTGAAAAGCAGTTCGACTTCGCACTTACAAAAGTGCCATGCCCCGTGTGTATATAGTGAGTATAAGTAACCACACTAAGCTCTAGCACACATGTTAGTGCCAAAGTCGAACTGCTTGCCACGTGTGTAGACATGTGATGCGCATGTGTAGCAGTCGCAACTACCTACTATGATTATTGTGGCCTGTACCATATGTAACGGGTATTAAAAAATGGTCCTTCTTTAATAAGAATTTTAGAGAGTTTTTAGTGAAAGCGACGAAATTTTCGGGTGTCATTTTTTAAAGTACTCTTGCAAAAGATGTCTAAATTCAGTATTTTCCAGCCTAAGCAGAAGGTGAACAGTTCCTCAATTGCGCTAATTTCCTGAAGGATCAAATATTTTTGTACCTTTATAGGTGTTGTAGCGGACAAAGAGGTATGTGTGGTGTCAAAGGTTATGTCCAGAATTTTATAGTTGTCAGTTAAAATGGGTTGTTCGAAGAATTTTATGTTCTTGGAAGCTAAGGCGTTTGGTCTTTCCTATGCAAGATGCAGGCCTGAGTATTTTTTGGGGGTTCCAGCCCATTCCCTTTTTTCCTATTTTAGAACTTTTTGAGAAATGCATTGATCTTCTGAGTGGGTGTGTTGGAAGCCTGCGGAAACCCTGAATAGCCAGGTGAAGTCGTCAGCGGTATAAGCCTCCACACAACCATTGCTAATTATCATCATCAAATAATTCTATTGTTTGAAATGTGGTACAGATTGAGTAAGTAGGTCTTTTTGTATGTGTTTAGAGCATCTCGACTTTCTCTGAGCTCTTTTACCCAGAAGTTGGCTTTCCTGCTTTCCTGTAACTTGTGACGGATTCTTGAGGGATCAATTTATTGAACGTGTGTACTAATTGCACGATAATGTGAGATACTAGGAGTGTTAGATAAAAGGAGGTCAAGGTACAATGTGTGTTGCTTAGAGATTGAATGAAAAGAGAGGTAAAGAAAGAGAAATGTTAATGCATGTAATTATAAAGAGAAAAATGAGAAACAGAAGAGAAAATAAATAACTAGTAGATAGAAAGGGAAAACATTTCAATAAAAACATCTGTTTGACGCCACATTATGAATTATAACTCCATGTATAGTGTAAATAAAAGAAGACTTGAGTCTCTGAAGGACAGCTAGAGTAGTTGGTAATATATGTACGCTCCAGGGATTTTTACATAAATTAATATAATAATAGTTATCTATTATATATATAAAAGTCAGTGTATATATGTTTGTCGGCTATACACGTCCTCAATATGGACCTAATCTGACTTAAATTTTAACAGGAAATAGAGAAAAATCTGGAAGACATATTTGTCACAATTTTAGCCAAGAAAATTTGAAATTGACCAAGTTCTGTGCAAAAATAGTTGTTTTTAGTCAGAAAATGATGATAACACTATTTCTGTATCATGTTTGATTGTCAGATACAAAATTATTTCGGGGAAAATACCATAAAGCAGACATAAAGCCAGTTCATTTTTAGAAGGCAAGAACAAAATTTTAATTGCAAAGCACTCACTTGAGCAGAAAACACGAAGCCAGATCATCTCTCTATATAAAAAAAATCGCTTCTCAGCTTTTTGGCTGAGATCATAGTGTATATATACTCTCTATATATATAAATGTCACATATATTTTCACAAAAATAAAATAAAAAAATTATCAGCAAATATCAATTCTTTACTGAATCGATTTTATAGAATATCTATATATAAATGTCTTCATACAAATCCATTCAGTAGAGATAGTTTGTTACTCGGAGAAAATATTTTAAATCAAATATTCATTAGGCTAACTTTCACTCGAGTAAAACCAGGCGAAGCCGGGTACTTCCGCTAGTATATAGTTCCGCTAGTATGTATTTATATAACCACTATATATTTTATAGTTTTCACAACTACCTTAATATCCCCTTGTAGATACAGTAGAACTACCTCCCTGTAAAGGACACCTAATTGCAGCGCTAAAGTATCCTTTAGGGAGAGGTGTCCTCTTACTGGAGAGCTGCTAAATAGTAAAAAGGGTAATTTTGCAAATGTAAACTGTCCTTTGTAGAGGGGTATCCTCTAGCGGGGTGTCCGCTAAAGGGAGGTTCTACTGTATTACTTGAACATTAGCCCGTTCTACAAACGGGTCTAAAATGACAGCCAGTTCTAGATCTTATTAAAGTTTCACCTTAATAAAGTTAAAATAAATAATGTGGGAGGCAATATATTCAATTAATAGAACTTTAACTCTCTACCTAATGTAAATAAATGGAGAAACTGATCCTCAAGGTATAGTGGTTCATATGTTCATATACTCTTTTATCAATAGCCATCTTACACATTCGTTTTTATATTTTTATTGTTATTTTTATTATCCCTAGTACACGTAATACCGGCCATGATAATTATGGTGGGTAGTTAGCAACTGATTTTACTGTAAGTTACAACACATGTGAAAAGCATGGCATTTTTATCCGAGTTACATAAAAGCGTTTTTTAATATATATATATAAAAAGACTATTTGAGCAGTTTCAACTTGCTTACTCGCGATGATAATTCAATTTTTTTATGTTTTTTAAAATTGAATCATATTTTAAATAATAGAACAATGATCCATTTGATAAAATATATAAAATAACTTAAAGTGAATCGGGGCTTATTTCAAAACAATAAAACCTGTATTTTTGAAGACTTGTATATAATGAGTATTATAGATTATATAATTAATATTAATATACGCATAACGATATTTGAGGAAAATTATTGATTTACAGTAGAACCTCTCTGTAAAGGACATCTAATTTTAGAGCCAAAGTGTCCTTTAGATTTCTCTTACCAGAGAATTACTAAATAGTAAAAATGGTAATTTTGCAAATGAAAACTGTCCTTTGTAGAGAGGTGTCCTCTAGAGCTAGTATCCTCTCATGGGGGTTTTACTGTATAACGAATAAAATTAATATGTATCTTGATTTTTTCTAGTTTCTGGCTTGTAGCTTCAAGGAACTCCAAGATAGAGACCTGATATTGTGGATTTCTTCCTATTTCGAGATAATAAATAATCGCTCCAAACATCAAGCCCTCAACTTCCAACCGTTTCCAAGCTGAAGCCGTGCATCACCGATAGATAGATAATATGCCAATTATTTGTCCATTTGAATGGGCATTCATAAGATGTTAACATTATAGAAGAAGAAACACAAGTCAGGAAGAAGATCTTCTTTTATAAGAGGAAGATGGTACAAGATTTCGGGCAAAACGTCCTTCTACGTGTAAGGTGTACCGTAGAAGGGCGTCTTACTCAAAAGCATGTACGATCGTCTTCTAATATAAAGAAGCTCTTCTCCCTGTACCCGTAGAAGGACGTCTTGCCCGAAATCTTGCACAATTACAATTACAATTATTTTATTTCCAAAGCGCTATATCCTGCAAGGGATACTTGCGCCAAACAAGGAGAAAATTGTATTTACATAAGTTATTTACATTATTCAACGCATGAAAACATTAGAAAACCATATTTTGTTGAAAGTTTAGAATCTATTTACAAAATGAATTGAACTTTAAATATGATTTTTTTTATCGGAAATCAAATCGTTAAGTTCACAAACTCCGACGAAAAGCGAATCGGGAGATTGTTGTTGTCTTGATGTTAAGAGAGAGATATTTATAACCCAAGGAGCGCAGAACTCCAACTACCCGGGGAGTCCAGCTCACTAGTATGGACTAGTGTTGAGCGCTTTTACTCGCGTCCTGTTTTGATTGCTGAGTTGAACCCGTTGACCACAAATTTCCATGCTGAGGTTGAGTCTGGAAGACTGGCCATAGATATAGGATTGAGGTGGGTCAGTCCGAGCAGGATAGCTGTTTGCACCCTATGTCTTAGGAATGCAGGACAGCTGAAGAGAAGATGATTGACTGTCTGTGGCTCTTCTGAACAGTGGAATTTGCGTTGTCTTAATGCTAACATTTGTTTTACTACTAAATAAGTTGCCACGAGGCCCTCTTTCCTTAAGCATGGACGATATATAAACAAAACACGTGCTAGGCGAAGAGTTTCAATATAGATTTACACATTTCATCTTAAAAATAGCAATATAAAAGTTATTTTAACTATAGTGTGTATGTTGTGTAGTCACAAAATATAGGTACTTTCAAAATCCTCAATATTTAATCAAATTAAAGGTTTTTATCTCATTTTATTAATAATTTCTCTGAAAGATCCTATCAAAGAATTGATCATTCTGATTATAATTCAAAATTATATAAAGGAGATGATGTTTGATGATCTCAACATAATCATATAAATTCGACTTTGTTCTTCCGAGATCTTGAAGCGTCTTAATTTTGCACAAATATACCACCTATAATGAGATTGGTTGTCATTCCATCTGTGTGTGATCCTAAACTATTTCTAACTATGCTAAGCACTGAAAATCCACTTACCTTTCTTCTTCTTCTTGCCGCTGCAGCTCCCATGATACTGCTTGATCGCTTGGTCACAAAAGATAATTTTGTTGTGAAAGATCGCTTTGATCCCACTGGTAAAAAAATGTTCTCTTGGTTGCGAAGGATCGCTTGGTCATAAAAGTTCGCTTAAGCCACAATAGCTCGCTTGATCACGAAATATCGTTTGGTCACAAAAAACACTTGGCCACAAGAGATCGTTTGGTCACGAAGGATCGTTTGGTGACAAAAAACACTTGGCCACAAAAGATCGTTTGGTCACAAAAAAACACTTGGCCACAAGAGCTCGCTTGGTCACGAAAGATCATTTGGTCACAAAAAAACACTTGGCCACAAGAGCTCGCTTGTTCACGACAGATCATTTGGTCACAAAAAACACTTGGCCACAAGAGATCGTTTGGTCACGAAGGATCGTTTGGTGACAAAAAGCACTTGGCCACAAAAGATCGTTTGGTCACAAAAAAACACTTGGCCACAAGAGCTCGCTTGGTCACGAAAGATCATTTGGTCACAAAAAAACACTTGGCCACAAGAGCTCGCTTGTTCACGAAAGATCATTTGGTCACAAAAAACACTTGGCCACAAGAGATCTTTTGGTCACGAAGGATCGTTTGGTCACAAAAAACACTTGGCCACAAGAGATCGTTTGGTCACGAAAGATAGTTTGGTCACAAAAAACACTTGGCCACAAGAGATCGTTTGGTCACAAAAAACACTTGGCCACAAGAGATCGTTTGGTCACGAAAGATCGTTTGGTCACAAAAAACACTTGGCCACAAGAGCTCGCCTGTTCACGAAAGATCGTTTGGTCACAAAAAACACTTGGCCACAAGAGATCGTTTGGTCACAAAAAACACTTGGCAACAAAAACTCGCTTGATCACGAAAGATCGTTTGGTCACGAAAGATCGCTTGGTCACAAAAGATCGTTTGGAGGTAAAAGATCGTTTGGTCACCAAGATCGCCTTGAATGATTGTAGCTCGCTTAATTCGTTCACTGTAGTTATTCAATAC
Source organism: Cordylochernes scorpioides (assembly GCA_030710605.1). Lineage (NCBI taxonomy): Eukaryota > Metazoa > Arthropoda > Arachnida > Pseudoscorpiones > Chernetidae > Cordylochernes > Cordylochernes scorpioides. Next base: position 22,199,714 of record CP092869.1, read on the forward strand.
ATCTCTTTGTTTCTATGTGAGGATGCCATTGTTAACTATTTCAATTGATATCTTAGCATGGAGTGAATGGAATTGAAGAATCAACATTGGACTTTCCTTTCCCCAATATAGTCATATATTTATAAATCACACACAGTGTAAACTTAGAAAATACGTTAATGAAAGAAGGGTTCGAAGTAAATCTTTGTCATATAAAAAAAAATATCAAGTTGGAATGCTCTTTTTACGTACAAAATTTAATGTTTATTTATGTGAGTACATCCTCATAAAGGGCAATATTTTAAGTAATGAAGATGTCTAGACGGCTATTATACAAATTTAAAACTTCATCTTTGACTATAAATTTTAAAATAAATGCCCTACTCCAATTCTCCACTAGCTGAAAATTGAGCGCAGTAAAACCTGTCTTGGGAGTCTTTACATGGTTCCAAGCAAAAACAAATTCTCAAGTTCATATTCCAAATAACTTGATTAGGTGCCGCTCTCAAAAAGAGCAACCTAGATCATCATATTTACAATATACTGTGGGGGATGTACAGGGTTTGTTCATTTACAATTATAATTTATATTGATGTCGTTGAGTCCTTGGGGATATTGTTCTTGAGAAGGTTTTGTCTGGATTGTTTGTAATTCAAGGTGGGTTTATTTTCCACTTTTCGTCATTCTGGCTTAATTGATGGAGAATTTGTCTAGGTTTTAAATTTCTTATTTTCTTTTTTCTGCATTTGTAGTTTGTGGCTTCCTTAAAGGTGGGGTTTTCTAATTTTTCGGATTTTTCGTAGAATCTAAATGATTGTCTAATAATGTTGTCATTGATGTTTTCGATAATGATCGTTCCTGAGAAATTCTCAAGACAAGTGTTGTATATATATATATATACATATATAAATTAATTAATTGTTCCCAAAGAGTATGTGTAAGATCACAAGTAAATAGGCGTTAACCATTAGAAAAAAAAATCCTTTTGTTTAATATAAGTTTCTCTTTTATATTTGTTCTCTCTCTCTCTTGTAAATCAATAATGTTTGATTATAATTCTTGGAATCAGTTTCTTTAAAAATTCTAAGCAAAGTCAACAATAGGATGACTCCTAAGAAAGATTGAATAAAATTGGTTACAAAAGCCTAAAACTAAATTTCCTTATTCAACACGATTTTAGTCTTTTAGGGTTCAAAAAATGTTAAAGTGAACAAGCTAAACAGGTCTGATACTCAAGAAAACTAAATAAATGGAAGAAAAAAAACGGATTCAAATTAAATTCGAATCCTAAGATAGGAAAACACCCAAGATAGGTGATTCCAAAGACTGGTTTTACTGTAATCTTTTTCTTTTGAAAGATGATGGTAAAAAGGAATATTATGACGCGCTAATAAATATATTAATACGAAGCCATAACGTGCCATCTATATATAACGAATGAAGACATTAAGACACGAATGTTTCTTTTCACAAATAAATCAAACTTCTACTGTCCTTACTGCGATGAAAAAATATTGGGAGGGCTTGGCTCCTCAGTGGTGAGCCCTCCCAGCGCTTTCGCCAATTTAAACTACCAGACCACTTCTTTAGATCTCTAATTCTGTATTGGATCTGATAACAATTATTCCGCCTTCTACATGCTATCTGATAAGCATTTTAAGGCTCTCTGTATTGGATCATTCTGCTTTTATATACAACACTTAAGGGTGGAATCTTAGAAATGATATTTAAGGAAACTATGGACATGAGCTTTTAGGACAGTAGAATTACATTTAAATATTTGTATCGAGCAATGCTCTTCCTCAAGCAATAAGGACAAGGCCAGTTAGGCATACATCAATACAAAGCAATAATGCGCTATCTATATATAACAAATGAAAACATTTAAGAGGATAATTTTTGTGTTTTATTTGTGAAAAGAAACATTTTCATTTGTTATACATAGATGGCGCATTATTGATTTGTATTGATTTATGCCTAACTGGCCTTGTCCTTATTGTTTGCAGAAGAACATTGCTCGATACAAATATTTAAATGTAATTCTACTGTTCTATAAGCTTATGTCCATAGTTTACTTAAATACCATTTCTAAGATTATCCTTCAATGTAACATATATAAGCACAATGATCCTATACAGTATTTTGCCTTAGAATGCTTCGCCACATAGCATGTAGAAGGCGAAACAATTGTCACGATCCAATACAGTATTAGAGCTCTAAATAAACGGTTTGGTAGATTAAACTGGCGAAACCGCTGGGAGGGTTCACCACTGATAAGCCAAATCCTCCCAATATTTTTCATCGCAGTAAAGACAGAAGTTTGATTTATTTCTGAAAAGAAACATTCGCGTCTTAATGTTTTTATTTGTTAAATATATTCCTTAGTTGTTAGAATTCTTAGTATCCTATCTATCAAGTCCAAGATGAAATCACATAGCTATCATGAGACTTGTGTATCAGCATACTCATGTAATCTACACTTCTCTCTATATAGTTTCATCTTTTACTGGATCTCTCCAGAAAATCTGCGAATTCATGAATAAAAATAAATCAGCGACATACTATTATTTCTTCAAATACAAGATACTTCGGCCAGTAAATCTTTTTATTGTCTCGACGTTTCAACAAAAATATTTTGTCCTCGTCAAGAGCGAACAAAATATTATTTTTGTTGAAACATCGATTCAATAGATTTACTGGCCGAAGTATCTTGTATTTGAAGAACTATGAATTCCGGCCAGGCAGCCTTTATCTTTACGATAATATTATTCAGTAATATATCCCAAGTACGCTCAATATAGGTTATAATTCTCTATTCATGATTAAATTGTGAAAACGATAAAAAAATATATATATATTATTTCTCACAATGAGTTTCTTTTCATTTTAAAACGCTAGCTTTCAAGTGATAATCGCTCTTCAACGGGCTTAATAAAAAACATCGACTATATCTTACAAGAAATAATTACAAATACATACGCACGCAGCGTGGATATTTACACCATTGGATAGTGGGTAACCTATACCGAAGTCCTGGATATTTACAACTGGAATTTTAAAATTGAAATGTAATTTAACAATGTTATGGAATATGTCTATTTACGTTGTAAATATGCACGTTGCACGCGTATGTATTTTTAAATAGTTTCCAAATAACTTTATTAGGTGCTACCGCCCAAAAAGAGCAACCTAGATCATTATATATACTGTGGGGGATGTACAGGGTTTGTTCATTTACAATTTATATTGATGTCGTTGGGTCCTTGGGGATATTGTTCTTGAGAAGGTTTTGTCTGGCTTGCTTGATATTCAAGGTGGGTTTTGTAAATATTTCTTGTAAGATATAGTCGATGTTTTTTATTAAGACCGTTGAAGAACGATTATCACTTGAAAGCTAGCATTTTAAAATAAAAAGAAACTCATTGTGAGAAAATATTTTTGTATTTTTAAAATAGTTTATAATCTCTCGATTTTTAATAATAGTTTTGGAATTCTATGTTGGGAAAAATTATGTTTTTTTTTTTTTTTTTTGCGTATGTCCAAACAGGGGTTTACCGCTACCCTCTTTTCCCATGTTAATTCCACCAAATTGGTATCTAGACCGTTGTACAATCTTACAGCTGTTTGATCTCTCAACAATACTGATATAGTCGACTTAGAAACTTTCAGTTTCACTCTAGCCAGACTGGATTAAATATGAGTATAGTTAATACAAGTTTTTTATTTGACTAAAATATAGGCACATTTGTAAGTGTAAAGTCGAACTGCTTTTCACATGTGTAGACATTTGTTGCACTTACAGTAAAAGCAGTCGCCTACTTCTACCCACCATGAATATCATGGCCTGTACCACGTGTACTAAAGATTATAATAAAAAAAAACTAAAATATAGGAGAAAAATATTAAGTAAATTCTTGTTCCAAAATCATTTTATTAGGTAAAACTCAAAAAGATCAACCCAGTTTATTATATTTGCAACAATGAATAATATATAAAGGTTATTCACATATTAAAACAAAGTGTCCAATGCAGGATTAGATCCTGGTTCATGGCTGTCGGGAATCGAGGGTGTTAACCACTCGTCCACCGACTTCTTTATTAAATAAATAAATCGAAAGTCCATTGGGAGATAAATTTCTTTATGAGTTTTTATTACTTGAATTCTAAATAAAAAATGTGCGTGTCTCTGTAAATATAAAAGTAATATTAAAGTCAATAATAATCAGTAGCCAAGTTGGCGCATATATAAACAAAAGGAATAACTCTTTTGCATAAATATATGTTGTTTAGTTTGTAATACAATAAATACATTAAGTTTTAGTCTGCTTAATGTTGTCGATTTTTTAGTTCCCCGTTGGCCTTAACAACAATTCGGCGCGACATACATGAATCCTGCCAAGAAGAAAAAGAAGGCCTACAAGCCCATCGTGAACGTCGCCGACCTGGAGAGGGAAGTTGAGATGGTGATCTCACGCAACTGCAGCATATTGAGCTCCATTGGCCATCCTGCCCTGAAATCCCTGCATGAGGACCTGATCCGCTACATCGCCTCGCGGACTGAAATGATCAAAGCCCTCGCTACCAATGTAGAGAACCTCACTGACACCTTCGAGTCTTTCGCAGAGTTGGACGAAATTGAGGAGGCCAACAAGCCCAAGACTGCTTGCCGCGGCACTCAAACCTGCCCTGCTCCTTCCTGCAAGGAAACCAGCTCCCAGACTGACCCAATCAAGCCCGCCACTCCTGCTCCAGCTGCTCTCCCTGCCAAGAAGCCTGCCTCCACCTTGCCTGCTCCTGCTCCAACCAAAAGGAAGCAGTCTGAGGCTCCCAACCCGCCTGCAAAGAGGACAAACCTGAATGGTCCTTCAAACCTGCGCCTTCCCGCGTATCCAAGCCTGCGGCAGCCCAAGTGATCCTCCATGGAGAAAAATCGGCGGCCCACACAGTGGTCATCTCTGATGACCCACAGGCTGACCCAAGGGAGATGCTAAAAGCTGTCCGCGCTGCCCACACTCTCCCCCAAGGCGTTTGGGCCTCCCTGCACACCAAGGGGAAGCTGGTCCTCCACTCCAGTAATCCTGACACCATCCCTGAGGTGACAACCTCCCTGGCCAGCAAGTTGAATGGAATGAAGGTCCGCCAGCAGAAGGAGATCCTGCCACGGATCTGCCTCTTCAAAGTGGATGAGGAGACATCCAACTCCACAATTGAGGAGACCTTCCTGAAAACCGCTGCTGTTAGAAAACTTCCTGGGGACAAGGTGGTGCGCGTGGCGCACCGTTCTGCACCCAGAAGCGGAACCTGCACCGCCTTCATCGAGGTGGACCTCAAGACCTTTAGAGCCCTGGGCGTTCGCGGGAGAATCGTGGTTGATGGTAATCCTCAACTTCGAGGAGTCCATCCGCGCCCGCGTCTGCTTCCGCTGTTGTGGCTTCGGCCACAACTTTGCCCAATGCTCCAGAGCTCCTAAGTGCTTCCACTGCGGTCAAGACGGCCATGAAGGCCGCGCCTGCCCATCCATTGCTGACCAGCGCACCTCCAAATGTGCCAACTGCTGCTCCAAGGGCCTTCCTGACAAGCACGAGGCGAGAACCTCAAGCTGCCCCATCCTGAAGTCTAGGGCCCTCAAGTTCTAGGCTTCAAGGACCTTCTGCCTCCAATTCCATCTGCCACTTCTACTGGATTCCTGGCCAATTCAATGCTCCTACCTCACTGCACCTTGGCGCTGTTCCCCTGCTTGCACAACGTTTCCACTACCCCTGCGACACATACCTGCAGCCAGATCCTAGGGTCCCTTGCCACCTGACATCGCACTTGGGCTCAAAAATCATAACTTTTGGTTAGTAGCCCGTAAAACCATATTTTCTCTCTCTGCTTAATGTTGTTGTTAGTTTTTTAATTAACTACGAAGACAAGTTAATGTCACATGGTGGCAGCGGTAATCGCATAAATTAATAATTAAAATAATTTAGTGTTCGTTTCAAAATGGCTGACCAATTCTTAAAGCCGCCTAAGCCTTTGGAGCAATCATCAAAAGAAGCATGGGACGAGTGAAAAGAAGCATTTATATGGTACGAAAAAGCTGTACAATTAGAAAAGAAACCACAAGAAGTCCAAGTAGCGATCTTTATGGCTTCGATTGGACAATTGGCCCAGAATATTTATAAAACGTTCAAGTTGAATGAAGGTGAAGAAAATAAGTTACAAGAACTCAAGGGTAAGTTTAATGAATACTTTACCCCTAAATTAAATTATACTGTAGAAAGGTATCAGTTTAATAATATAAAGCAGTGTAATGAGCCTTTTAAAGAATTCCTAACTAAGGTTAAATTACAAGCAAAAAATTGTAAATTTGATCAAATGGAGGATGAACTAATTAAGGATAGAATAGTTGTTGGTATACAAAATAATGATGTTCGAGAAAAATTACTTTCTGATCCAGATCTGAATATAACTAAAGCAATTCAAATATGTGTAGCTGCTGAAAATGCTAACACACAACTAAGAGAAATTAAAGATAGGAACGAAAGTGAGCCATCCATTTCCACAATCGAAAGAAAAATTAGTAGAGATTTCTCACAGAAAGCCTTTAATCCTAGAGATACCACAAGCTTTAAGAAACTTATAAATAATTGTACACGTTGTGGAGCTAAACATGAAATAAACAAATGCCCAGCATATGGTAAAGTATGCCATAAATGTAAAAAGGCTAACCATTTTTCAAAATTATGCAAAACTGCCAAAAGGGAAAGAGTGGTAAACCTTGTAGAAGATACTGAGGTGGAATCGGATGAATTTTCTCTCTCAATAAATAAAATAAAGACCCGAAATGGACAAGAGTGGTTGGAAAGAGTAACGTTCAAAGGAAATCAAACAGTTGAGTTTAAATTGGACACTGGAGCGCAGTGCAATGTCATACCTTTGACACTCTCTAAAAAACTTAAACTAAAAATTAATTCAAGTAGAGTAAGGAAGTTATTAACTTACTCTGGTGAATCAATAAGGGTAATGGGCGAGACAAATGTTACTTGCACAATAAAAAGTAAAAAGGCAGTAGTTCTCAGATTTATAATATCAGAAAAAGGAATCACTCCGATTCTGGGAAGAGATGCCTGCTCACAGTTAGGCTTGATCTACAGGGTTGATGAAGTCTGTCCAGAAATGGAATTTGAAGAATTGTTTAAAGGTATAGGGCTTATAAGGAACTATAAATATAACGCTGACTTTTCAGAAATTCCAAAAGATTTGCCCATTAAACCTGCTCGCAAGATACCTTTTGCAATTAAAGCTAATGTCAAGAAGGAACTTGATGAAATGGAAGCATTGGGCATAATCAAAAAAGTGAATCACTCACTCCCATCTCCAGTCATATGGTGATAGTTCAAAGGACGGAAAGATAAGGATATGTCTTGATCCTTCAGACTTAAACAAGATTTTGTTACGAAGAGAGTTTCCTCTCAAACGACTGGAGGACATTGCAGTCACCTTGCACAAGTCCAAATACTTCACCAAACTGGATTTAAAGAAAAGCTTTTGGCAACTCCCAGTTGATGAAGAAACACAACTATACTTAACTTTTTCAACACCATGGGGAAGATACTCATTCTTACGGGTACCATTTGGTATTAAAACTGCCCCAGAAATAGTGCAACAAATTATGACTGATTTATTAAGTGACCTAAAGGGAGTAGAAAACTCAATGGATGATATCCTGATCCATGCACCTGACCTGGATACATTGAGAAAGAGAACTTATGAGGTTCTTTCTTTGCTTAAATCAACTGGAATCAAATTAAACAAATAAAAATGTGTCTTTGAAAAAGAACAAGTTAAATTTTTAGGACATTTGATATCAAAAGCAGGAATACAAATAGACCCTGGAAAGGTCAAAGCAATAAATGATATCCAGAGTCCTAGATATCGCAAGGAGCTTCAGCGCTTACTTGGTATGATACAATACTTGCAGAGTTTCATACCTAATGCATCGGAAAAGACCAGCAACATGAGGATGCTCCTTAAGAAAAATGTTGTTTGGAACTGGGACCCTTCCCTTGATAATGATCTAGAAGAAATTAAAGAAGGCACCTGCTTTGAAATTCTTTAATCCAAATGCGGCACTGACAATGTCAGTTGATTCTAGTTCGCATGCGATTGGAGCTGTACTTATGCAGGACAACCGTCCTATTGCCTTTGCTCCAGCAACACTAATTGACTACCAGCTCAACTATCCCCAGATTGAGAAAGAGGCCTTATCAATAAAATTTGGATGCCGAAAGTTTCATGAATACATTTTTGGTAGACCTATCTTGGTAGAAACTGGCCATAAGCCTCTCGAAACCATTTTTAAGAAATGCTTGAGCAAATCGCCACTCCGTTTGCAGAGAATATTATTAGAGCTACAGCCCTATGATCTAAAGGTAAAATATGTTAGAGGTAAAGATATGTTTATAGCTGATTTACTAAGCAGAGATTGTGTTGAAGAAGAAAAATTTGAAAACGAGCATCTAGAATTTCTTCTATGTATTTCTATGCCACAAAGCCTAACAAACTGGTGACGGCAACAGAAACTGATCCAGAACTATCGCAACTAAAGTCACTTCTACTAAATGGATGGTCGGAACACAAGTCTGGAGTTCCAATTGAATGCAGATTATATTGGCTCTTCAGAGAAGAAATCTCTTTGCGTGAAGGCTTAATATTCAAAGGACTCCGCATAATATATATATATAATCCCTAAATCTCTTAGAGTCAAGGTCTTAAAGAGTCTGCACATCGGACATATTGGCATCAACGGCACTCTTCGAAGAGCCAAGGAATCAATTTATTGGCCTGGAGTAACAAAAGATATAATCAACCAAGGAGAAAGGTGTATGATTTGCATTTCCAATTCCAGGAGTAATCAAAAACAAACAATCATTAGCAAGGAAATACCCAAAATTCCATGGCAAATTGTAGCATCGGATGTTTTTATGTATAATGACCACAATTATTTACTGGTAACTGATAGTTATTCTGGATATATTGATTTTAAAGAACTTAAATCATTAAATTCTAAAGAAACAATAGTATATTTAAAGGAATGGTTTGCCCAACATGGGATCCCAAAGGTTCTAGAAACTGACAATGGTACCAACTATTGTTCAAGAGAATTCAAGCAATTTTCACAGGAATGGTCATTTACCCACCAAACCTCTAGCCCTCTACACCCTAGGTCCAATGGATTGTATGAAAGGGCAGTTCAAACAGCAAAAAGTCTTCTTAGAAAATGTGAAAGAGGAAAAGAAGACATCCAAATGGCACTGTTGAACTATCGAAACACCCCAAGAGAAGGATTAGGTTCACCTGTGCAACGACTTTACAGTCGCCGAACCAGAACCTTGTTGCCAATTAAAGAAGATCTTTTGGAACCATCTGTACTGGAGAAAACTAGTGAAATTCTTAGAAACGCGCTCGCGCAAGACAAAAATCTTATGGTGATATGCATTCTACATCACATCAGCAAAACTCTCTGAAATCAACCAGTGTTCTTGAAAGAGCGTGAAAGAGTTTGGACTCCTGCTACTGTAGTCAAGCAGTTAAGTCCTAGGTCATATGCAGTGAGATCTCAAGATTGGATATTGCGTCGTAATCAAGCCTTCTTGAGACCTTTTCATGGTGAGCCAGAGGCTCAAACTTCATCCATGGACTATCATAAGGAAATGGAGAACAATGGTCCTCCTCCACTTGAAAGTGAGCACGCATCACCCCCACCTGTGCCGACTCTGCTGGACAAGACTGACAAGGGACCCCACCCATCAACGGAGCCCATGGAGCCATCACAGACTTTACCGTCCACTGACCGTAACCCTTTAAGAACAAAGTCTGGACGCCTCACCAAGCCAGTCTCCCGGCTGAACCTTTGAAAAAAAAAAAAAAAAAAGGGGGGGAGATGTAAATATAAAAGTAATATTAAAGTCAATAATAATCAGTAGCCAAGTTGGCGCATATATAAACAAAAGGAATAACTATTTTGCATAAATATATGTTGTTTAGTTTGTAATAAAATAAATACATTAAGTTTTAGTCTGCTTAATGTTGTTGTTAGTTTTTTAATTAACTACGAAGACAAGTTAATGTCACAGTCTCTTTCTTTGAAAATAAAATATTTATTTATTTATCAGGTAGTATGTAATTAAGAATACAAACAGGACATCTTAGAATGCTCAAATTTAATGGGAAAATCAAAACATTCCCGAAATGCGATTCCCAACCAGCCAGTCCTGAACATCTACATCCTCCAAAAAAGACCTCTGGGAAAACCCCAGGACTATAATAGAAAATCTGAGACAATGGAACCTAATGGAGATCGTTTTAAAACGACTTGAGGAATAAGCAACAACAACAACAGTATGTAATTACATTTAATATTGAAGATATTTGTACACTAGAAAGTGGGCAAATTTTTATGTGTATATACGTTTTTACATATAACTATTAGGTATTTCACACACACATGAATTAGAATAAATAATTTGAGAAATAATTAATATTTCGCGAGAGGCAGGTTGTTTTTACAGATATATTAATTAATACAGTATAACCTTCCTGTAAACCTAATTGAAGAGCCAAGAGAGGTGTCCTCTTACCGGAGAATTGATAAATACCGTAGAACCTCCCTGTAAAGTACACCTAATTGCAGAGCCAAAGTGTCCTTTAGGGAGAGGTGTCCTCTTACTGGAAGGTTGCTAAATAGTAAAAAATCAAATTTTGCAAATGAAACTTTTCTTTATAGAGAGGTGTCTTCTATCGCAAGTGTCCTCTCATGGAGGTTCTACTGTTCTTGAATAAATATAGCTTTTTAATCCACAAAAAAATAAATTCACTATTCAAATTAAAGTTTATTTTAAAAAACGTATATACATAGCTTCCTGTAGAAGGGCAGCTTACGCCCGATAGCTCGAATTTATTTTTCAAATAAAGAAACTTATCCTTTTTGAATCTTTTCGTTATTAATATATATACATAGCTTCTCATATGAAAATATCAAATTATTTAAAATTATTTGTAGAAATTTCTAACGTAATTTGTGCTATACACAAGTTTGTATAAATATCCTTATTCTAACATGGTGGTGTCTATCAAAGATTCACAATATTCTGTATAATATTGGAAGATATTGTTGAGATGAACGGCGCAGGTTTCAAGCGGTGGGAAGCTGCCTTGTACATTCTCCAATGCCTGTACACAGAGCAGTAGCCAATAGGAAGGCACTACACGGGCCTTAGTCTCAACCTTCTCGCAGTCGTTGATGATTATCATGGCCTTGTCCATCGTGACTACCTGGCCTCCTAGAAGATGGATCAATTTATTAACATACACTAGAGCTGAGTCGTTAAAGACTGAATGTACAGCGATACGCTGGTCTTTAAGAGTCCGATCGAGGAGGACGTTCATCAATTGCCCAGCGGATGGTCTGGAAATCAACAAACTGTAAAATTGATTGTGAATCTTAATCAAGGATCTCTTTATGTATTCAAGAGAGTCATTCGACAGGCTATCTGGTATGGTTATTGAATTCATGAAAGGCTCGTATCTCGTAATAAGTCTGAGGTTCTTTGCATTCTTCCATACATTAGGTGAGTCATCAACAATATATACTAGATCCTTGCCTGCACCAAACATACCGCTGAGTACACCCAATTTGGACACTAAGTCGTTGATTATCTCGCGGCTAATTAAAGTAGGCTGAAGGTATTTCTTTTCAGGGTCGAGTATGTTAGCGATATTGGTAGAATACGCCTTAGATGCCATGGTACACAGGTACATGTCGTAGAATGGATGTAGCTCATGTAGGAATCTTTTTACATCACGTCTTAACATCACTTCGAAATAAAGTTCCGAATAGGTCATCAGTTCCCCACCATGTAGGTTCTCTCGATCTTCGTATTTAATACCAGCAGATTCAATCAATGTTTTATCAACGTCGAGCAAAAGAACAAGTTTCTTGTTTTTAAAAGTCTCTCGAAATATTCGTCTGGAAGTTGTTCCATTTTGTTTCTATATGTTATTTCAAATAGATATTGTAGCGTAGAAATCAAGTCTTTGTATATCTGGAGATGTGAAGGTATTTATTGATGACGTCACCACGACCAGTCGACAATTATCAACCAACCAACCAAACTATCTACAGCTAGAGAATATCGAGCAAGCAAGCTAGGCAACTATATGATGATTTTACAAATATAAATTAATAAATTTGTTAACAAATATTTTCATTGAATAATTAAATTAAATAATAATAATATTTCTTTGCCACGTGGAAAATTAGGAAAGACGAACTTCAGGATGACACAGCAATTTATTTAGGGCAAGAACAAACTATGATTGATAAACAAAAAATAAGCAATGAGGGAAGTTTACAAAGTAGAAAAATATAACCAAAATAAGATACTCTGTTAATAAAATAATAAATCCTTTGTTACATAGCTCCTTCCCTATTCGAGTTGTGACCCACAGCTAACAATTATTGTAGTTACTGACATGGATCTGACGTGCTTCTGCCAAGGATTCTATCGTAGTCTTGGAACTTTGTCCCTAGTACCTTTGCGTCTTTTTTTTTTTTTTTCTTGCGGCGTGAAGAGCCTCTTTGTCGTCGTATCGTCTATAGGGACATCGTCATCTTGGAGGGAAGTCTTGGCTTTGAAACGTCGGTGGAATCCTTGTGTCAGTCTCTGAAAATGAAGATAACAGCACCCATGACCTCTAGGTCTCGGCGATCTTCAGTTTGTCTTCCCTAATTTTCCACGTGGCATTTTGCTGGAGATGCTGGGTAAATTAGAGAAGAAACCTAAAAGTATTTATTATGAAGGACCTTTTAGTTCTCCAATAAAATTATATACAAGAGGGATTTATAGGGAGAGAGAGATAACAACTTATCCCAAGGTAAATATAATAATAATGAGAGTGGTCAGCCACCGTCTTGTTTTCCTTATTTGCCGATAAGATTCCGAGAACCCCTCACACCTGTGGTCGTCCCCCCGGAGTCCAGTGATAATCGACAGGTCTCCCATGGAGCTTCTTGTGGCCGGGGTTGTAGAGCTACTTGACAATATGAATGGAAATTGATATTATATTTGAATTAAGAAAATCATTATAAATTAGAGGGGAAAGAAAAAATTGTATTTTTTTTTAAATAATAAATTATGGTAAATTGAAAAATAATCAATAAACAATATTTTATATTTTAAAAAATTGATTATTTCATTTAATAAATAATATTAAAAATACAGTTAAACCTGTCTATAGCGCCCCCTCTAAATAGCGCCTTCCTCTCTATAGCGCCTGATTTTAAATACGTAGTACGATGCATTTACATTAAAAGTGACCTGTCTATTTCCCTCTTTCTCTATAGCACCCTATTTTAGTGAGTCCCAAGAGGGGGCGCTATAGAGAGGTTTAACTGTACTTATATTCAAAAATTAAATATATATATTAATGAAAAATTTAACCATTTTTGGCGCCTATGATTATTTTAAAAATAAATCAATTTTCTATACTGCCCTTACTTATGGAGTAGAAAATGGATTTATTTTTAAAATAACCATACGCGTCAAAAATAGTTCAAATTGTTCATAACAGATGGCGCGCCAATGCATCATATATATTAATCCTTACCAAAAGTGGCACCTCTCCCTTTAAAAATGCATTAAAATAATAAAATAAAACAAAAAATACTTATGTCTGAAAGACAACCCAAAATACGTTCCAGGAGCCTGGTTTAACTAAATCAATGATAAAAACAATCCAGCAATAAACTTCATGTTATATTTTAATATATATTTCTATCAAAATTCGAAACTATTATAGACGCGTATGATTCTTTTTAAAATAAAACAATTTTTCCTGCCCTTACTGCAATGGAAAAATTAATGGGTGGGCCTGGCTCATCAGTGGTGAACCCTCCCAGCGGTTTTGCGTCTATAATAGTTTCGAATTTTGATAACAGATGGCGCGCTAATGCGTCGTAATATATTTCTATAAACAAGATAATTCATATAGAAATATTTTTAAAATATTCTTCTTATATTCTATCTCTAAATCAAAAAGAACATACATATGTATATGCGTTTGTGTTGGATCTTCATCGAGCCTTTCCTCTAATTCTTCATCCTCAAACTTTGGTGGCGCTCCGGGTCTTTTGTTTTCCCAATCAAGATTGCCACTTTTAAACCGTGCAATCCACTTCTAACATCTTTGTTCAGCTAGAGCATGGTAGCCATAAACTTCCACTAAAATGTGATGACTCTCAGCAACTTTTTTCTTCATATTGAAGTAATGAAGTAAAAATCCCCAAAAAACATATTATTTGGTACAAAAGTTGAAATTTTAGGAGCTAACAGAAACTAAGCTGTTTACACTTCACAGAAAAGAAAGGATTTAAAAACACGAATGTTTATTTTATACATAAAACAAACTTCTACTGTCTTTACTGCGATGAAAAAATATATCACCACTGATGAGCCAAGCCCTCCCAATATATTTTTTCATCGCAGTAAGGATAATAGAAGTTTGTTTTATGTATTAAAGAAATATTTGTGCTTTTAAATCCTTTCATTTTATATGTATAGATGGCGCGTTATTGCTTTGTATTATTTCAAAGAAATGTTTCTTACAAGAAGCAGTCGATGTTTTAATTAAGCCAGTTGAAGAGCGATTATCACTGAAAGCTAGCATTATAAAATAAAAAGAAACTCATTGTGAGAAAATACAGTCGAATTTGGAGAATTCAAAGCTCAAGGGAACAAAAAAAAAATCGAATTATCCAAAAATTCGAATTAAAAACGGAAATTCTATTTATAGGAAATTCTAGGGAACAAGATAAATATTTGAATTGAAGACGTTTGAATCAGCCATGTTCTACTGTATTTGTAATTTTCAAACGTCTAATTTTCACAATTTTATTTTGAATAGGAATGTATCATTAACAAACATATATAATATAACAATAATAGCATTTAGATGGAATACTTGCCGGGAGGAAATTGATCCATAGAAGCATAGGGCGCCTCTCCCGTCAAAATAAACGTCAAAACCTGACGCCATCTATTGACCGTGGCCGCACTTGTCACTGACCCAAGGCCGCTAGTTGCGGCGACGGTCAATAGATGGCGTCAGGTTTTGACGTTTATTTTGACGGGAGAGGCGCCCTATGCTTCTATAAATAATAGCATCATATTATCTTTCTTCAAAATAAGCAAGTTGGTCCGAATTTTAACTATTTTCAAATTCTAGGGTCTAATTCCTTTCAGATCGCTGTTCAACGGACTTAATTAAAACATCGACTGTTTCTTGTAAGAAACATTTCTGTG
>CP092869.1:22215139-22260276 GCA_030710605.1 Cordylochernes scorpioides
GATCGTCTGTGTATCCCTGTTGTCTCTTTCCCCTCGATTTCTTCCCCTGGAGCTTTCCCTCCAACACTGTCAGCAATGTCTCTCCTGCTGATCTGATCTTCACATGTCCAGCAAACGTCAGTTTTTGTTGTTTTCTGAACTCTTTCATTATAACCACCATTAAAACGATAATTCTTAAAATTTGAGACCTCAGAATTAGGATGTTATAACCAAGTTGTGATGTACCATCAATATACAGTCAGGGTGAAGTAGAGAAGTGAAATATTTTTAACAAAGTTCTTATAATCCTAAAAAATGGAGGTTGTATATGCAGAATATAATTTCAAAGTGAAATCTACAAAGTAGATGGAATAATGGTTTATTTTGTTTCATTACTGTTAGATTAACATAACATTTGTCAGGCCTTGAAGTTAGATAAGTGAAAATGAAAAGTTGGATTTTAAAATTGTTTTCTTCTATATCTGTAATATACAGTAGATTTATTACAGTTTAGGATTTATAAAAATCATATAGAGTAAATGCATACAATAAATTCATACAATCCTGATGGCATGATGAAATCTTCATGTCATTGATGTTATTTTTAATGAATTGAAATTGTAAATTGTCAGAGACATTTGTTTGTTAAGAAGAAAAAAAAAGGCATCTCCTGATCATGCAACTAAAATTTGCTGATGGCTTACGCCACCTGTCAGAATAAATATCAACTAATTGTTGATTATCAATTATTCCAGACTTAGCCAAATACTGTTTATTGATTAATCAAGAAAAGATAACCACATTTGCATTTCGGGCTGTTCAGGCATCGACATAGTGCAAGCTGTTCCTCAACGACCTAAAAAACTGGTCGTTAAGGCATCTTGAAAAACCATGAAACAGATATTAAGGCTGTAAAGGCATGAGAATGCCAAACAAAGTGAAAAATAGTACAAAAGTAAAATATTGTACTTGGATCAGATAACCATCCACCTGATGCCAGTACAATTACACTTTTGTACTATTTTTCACTTATCAATTAGTTTATTTTTTATCCTTAGATAAGTAAGAAAATTTCTCTATTGGAATTTGCATAACTATTGCTGGCTAGAACTACCTCTCTCTAAAGGACAACACCTAATTGCCAATGCTAAGGTGTCCTCTTACAGAAGTGTACCGTTTAGAAAGTGGTAATTTTGGCAATGAAAACTGTCCTTTGTAGAGAGATGTTCTCTCATGGAGATTCTACTGTACATTTTCAGCGTGGTAAATAGGTTGGTTGTAAAAACTAATCTATATTATTCACTACTGTTACAATATGTTGTATTCCTTGTAGATAGGGTTAGTTTTTTTTATTTTAATTTTATGTTTAAATTGTACCACCCTACATTGCCTAACAAACAGTGACAATACAATTGGGTAACTCATCTACCTTGAATTCTACATGAATATATATTCTGTATCAGCTTCATTCTCTCACAATATTATTACTTTATTTAAACATTGGTCCATTAATAACACTATATAAAATTGAATATACAATATAATCTTTTTGAAAATAAAGAAATCCAATAATAGATATCTAATTAAAAAAGCATATATTGGATCAACATATCATTTATTTACCAATATTTCAGTTGGCTGATCACCAACCTTTTTCAAGGTATAAGGTTAACATTAACATTGATATTCACTTTGAATTCCTTTTCTTCAACTTTGAAATTAAACCAAAAAATAGCATAATGAATTTAACTGGTGAGATATAAATAAGGTTGTTATACCTTGAAAAAGTTTGGCATATAGCCAACTGAAATATCGGTAAAATAAATTATATTTTGATCCAATATATGCCTTTTTAATTAAAGATCGAAAATCTCTTTAATTCAGCCAATTTTCTAAATTCCAACCATTACCTCTCTTAAAATTTCTCAAATTCAATACCCATTTAAGTATTTGACAAAAAAATGTCCATTAGCAGTGAATGTTAAGATTAATTTATAATCAACCCACTATAAATCAACACCAACAAATTCTGATCCCTTGGGGTGTTGAGTTAAAGATGTTGAACTGTATTTGACTCACATGGAGATTATGTTCTATAGAAATTTGAACCAACCCTGGTCTCAGTAGATGTTTCAACACCAAACTCTACCATTTCCTTTTCAAATTACTATCTTTAATTCAATATCCACTTGAGTATTTGACAACAAAATGTCCTAAAAAAATTGATAACTTACCCACTATAATTCAACACCAAACTAATTTTCAACCATCTAATTCTGATCCCATTGAAGTTCACTGTATTTATGAGCCTAATTCTATAGAAATTTGAACCAACCCATGTCTCAGCAGATATATCAATACCCAACTCCTTCCTTTTCAAATCTTCAATACCCACACTTGAGTATTTAACAACAAAATGTCCTATAAAAATGTCCACTAACAGTGAATGTTAAGAGTAATTGATAATCAACCCACTATAATTCAACAAAGACTATAATTCAACACTAGCTAATTCTGATCCTTTGGAGTTTTGAATTGAAGATGTTGAACTGTATTTGACTCCAATAGAGCCTAATTCACTGGAAATTCAAACCAACCCATGTCTGAGCAGATGTTTCAACACTCCACCATTTCTTTTTCAAATTAATATATTTTATTCAATGCTCACTTGAGTATTTGACAACAAAATGTCTTAGAATAATGACCACTAGCAGTGATTAATTGATAATCAACCCACTATAATTAAACAAAGACTTTAATTCAACACCTACTAATTTTCAACCAACAAATTCTGATCCCTTGTAGCTTTGAGTTAAAGATGTTTAAACTGTATTTGACTCACATGAAGACTATGTTCTATAGAAATATAAATCAAACCTTGTCTGAGCAGATATTCCAACACCAAACTCTACCATTTCCTTTTCAAATTAATATCTTTAATTCAATACCCACTTGCAAAATGTCCACTAACAGTGAATGTTAAGAGTAATTGATAATCAACCCACTATAATTCAACAAAGACTTGAATTAAACACAAAGACTATAATTCAACACTAACAAATTCTGATCCTTTGGAGTTTTGAGTTAAAGATGTTGAACTGTATTTGACTCACATGAAGACTATGTTCAATAGAAATATAAACCAACCAATGTCTCAGCAGATATGTCCACACCCAACTCTAACAATAGTACTGTACATAAAGAGCTTTATATTTACCTATTATTAAAGTTTTTATTTATTTTAATTATATTTCATATATACATTTTTGCCAGCAAAATACTTATTGTTAATTATGTAGAATTTTATTTTCTTTCTCTCCAGGTAAATCAAAGGTGAAAATGTACTCTACATTGTATATACAGAAAATATTTTTTCAAATATCTATTGGGAGAGCTTAAGTCTATATATATAATTTAATAATAAATATATTTACTATTTTTGGAAAGTGTATTTTGATTTTTTCTCAACACACTCTTTGGTACAATATTTATTTGCTGTACACAAAATTAAGAAAAGGTTGCTCTCATTTATATAAAGCATATAAACATTAGGGGGGGGGGGGTCGGTGGAAGGCTGGTTAAACCGTTTGGTTTACGACCACTACGACCCGGGTTCGATCCCCGCATTGGACACTTTTTTCTGTTAAAAAAAAAAAAATGCTCCAACAGCCCCCCGATTCTTGCAAAAGTCCAACCCCACCAGCGAGTGCAAGTAACCAAACGGGGCTCTGGCACATTTGTAAGTGCAAAGTCGAACTGCTTTCACATGTGTAGACATGTGGTGCGCTTACAGTAAAAAGCAGTCGCTAACTACCCACCATGATTATCATGGCCTGTACCATGTGTACTAGGGATAAGCAAAAAAAAATAAAATAAAATAAACATTAGGTAATAAGACCGAATCCAAATAAATAAATAGTGTGTGACGTTTCGGTAACAGCCTTGTTATCATCTTCAGACAAAAGTACTAAATAAGAAATTTTACCACAGCATGTTTTAAATAGTTACTGTTATCAAGTTTGTAAACAAAATAGCAGATAAAAAGAAGATAGTTTTCTGAGAAACACAGAATATTATTCTTAGAATTAGAAGTGGAAAAAACCCAATTAGTTTTTTATTTTAAGGTATAATTAAAAGCATATCTGTAAATTTATCATTCATTACCTTTGTCTGAAGATGGTAACAGCGTTGTTACTAAAACGTCACACACTATTTATTTATTTGGATTTGGTCTTATTACCTTGTGTTTATAATCTATATTCCAAATTGTGCCTTATCATTTAAAGAGTAGTTTAATTTTCTAAGGAAACCATTTTGGAGATTAAAATGGAAGAATTGCTGGGTATAAGAATTGCTTCTCCTCTCAATTGATTAAAGTTGTCAGCTCTGAGGATCTTAAGCTCTATGGTGAAGTTAAGTAAAATGTAATAAGGTACAATTTGGATTATAGGTTATAAACACAAGGTAATAAGACCAAATAAATAAATCGTGTGACATTTCAGTAACAGTGTTGTTACCATCTTAAGACAAAAGCAATAAATCTTTATTTTATTGAGTAAAATGTGTCTAAAAATAAAGATCACCCCTCTCATCATAATAGATGTCAAAGCTAGACACCATCTATTGACTGTCACCAGAAACTAGTGGTCTCAGGACGATGTTAGTTTGCAGCAATGATCAATAGATGGTGTCTAGCTCTGATGTCTATTTTGATGGGAGAGGTGACCTTTATATACCAATATCCTACTGGCAAAATTAACATCTAAAATGTGTCTGTGCTATAGTCATTGCTTCACTTAGTCATTTGTAGCACTCCTCAGTAGCCAGTCGACTTAGCTCCAGTATAAAATGGCCACTTCTGACATTAGGAACAGATGCTATGTGCGCATAACCACTAGAAGTACCACTAACTAGAAGTACAGAAATTGTAAATCCTGTATCCCTGAATTAGAAGCCTCTACAGGGCTCTGGCACATTTTTAAGTGCAAAGCGAACTGCTTTTCACATGTGTAGACATGTGGTTCACTTACAGTAAAAGCAGTTACCTACTACTACCCACGATGCTTATCATGGCCTGTACCATGTGTACTTGGGATAAGCAAAAAAAAAAAGCCTTTACAGGGTGCTACCAGCCAAGCCAGGTTTATAGCAACCTTGTTACTGCTCCTCTTTCCAGGAACTAGAAGTATGACTTCCAGATAACTATACAAGCCAATAATGTTAGCTTGAAGTCATACTTCTAGTTCTCCTGTCTTCAACAGGCATGTTAGTCCTAAGCTAGAGAAATAAAAATAGTAAAATAAACTTAACCCTGGATTGCTTGTTCTTCTTTCTTATCTCCACTCAATCATATTAGGGTATCAAGCTTATAAAGCTTGAGAGTTTTGATGGTGTCTGCCGGGGATGAGTAGAGCTCATCAATGGATGACTCAATACAGTCAATAATGTGGTTTGGGGTTGCAGGTTGACACTTAGTACATAGTGGGAAAACCTTGCAACCATTCTGGAAAGTCATTGTCCGTAGATGACCAGACTTAAGTCTGGAAATCAAAGACGGTTGTTCTCTTGTGAGGACAGAACCGGTGCTTGTCCCTCCTGTTCTGTACAGTTTTGTGCAGCATTAGATTTGAATTGCTTGTTGATTGTTTTAAGTTGTAAAGTCAGGGATGAACATGTACATTGGATATATTGTGAGATAAAGAATGTCAGTACTTGGGGCAAGTGTACTCCAATGGTAACAACTGACAACATGTTCCTGGCAGTGAAAGAGTTCATTAATAGTTACAAGAAAATAAAACCTATTCCAAATAATTTAATAGTGTGTGACGTTTTAGTAACAGCATTGTTACCATCATCAGACAAAAGAATAAATGAATCAATTTATTATTAACCATTCATTTATTATTTTGTCTGATGATAAACACAAGGTAATTAATACTAAGCAATAAAGCGCCATCTATATATATATAAAATTGAAGGATTTAAAAGCACGATTTGAATGCAATTCTACTGTCCTTATAAGCTTATGTCCATAGTTTTCTTGAAAACCATTTCTGAGATTCCACCCTTCAGTGCTGCCTATATAAGCAGAATCAAGGTCAAGAAGTTAATGGCGGAAGATATGCAGATTACTGATGATGTGGTAATTGCCGATGTCATCGCCTGGGCAGGGGACCAAAGGCGCCTATTATGATTGAAGTTCCTGATCACGAGTCCAGAATAAGTCTCCTAAAGAACTCATCCAAACTCCGAATACTCAATATTTTTATGAGCAGGGATTACAGCCCCCAGATTAGAGAGCAGAGAAAAATTTTGATAGAAAAGAGAAAGGAACTTTACAAGAAAGGTATAAGATCGAAGTTGAGGGATAATAAACTTCTCCTAAAACGGCATCAACTACATGGTAGTGGAGGGACAGGTGGTGAATGCCAAAGGAGAACCAATATAGCTAGAGGCGCACCCGCGGATCTCTGTAAATAGATGTAAATATTCAGGTAATAAAATACATACAAATGAAGATGCACAATCTATAAACAAAACTCAACATAGCATAACTTCACATAGCAAGACTCGTACCATTAAAGAAAGTCAACTTAAGGGCACAAATCTGAAACATAATAAAATTAAGATCGAAAAAATAAAACCAATGGTTGACATAGCTAAAAACGAACGATTCATGTATTGGAATATAAACGGCTTTTTTAGGATAAATTCTCTCTTCCCACTGTTTGAACATTTTATACAATTTGAGATGTTCGCGCTTACAGAAACTTGGTGCCACTTCAATTTCGACTTGAACCTGGCGAACTTCGGAATGTATCAATCACCTGCTGTAAAGTCAACAGATAAAGGGAGAAGCTCTGGAGGTATAATTCTTGGCATAAATAAAAAAACTACAGCCCCAAATTGACAATGTTGAAATTGAAACCTCTTGGATTGCAGTCACACTCAATCCAAATTTAGACAATGACACACATGCTACAAACCTTGGACGACTATTTCATTTGATGGAAAATAAGATATATAACGGGCTTGAAATAATACTGGTCGGCGACCTGAATGTCCGTATTGGCAATCTGGGGGCTTACCATAATTTGATAGATACTTCAAACCTTATTTCAAAATTCCTGTGATCTAACAAAATCTGCCAAAGCGGAAATACTTATTGACTTTCTTGACAAAAATAATTTAACCATTATAAATGGTAGATCCATTAATGATAAAAGTGGTAAATTTACATTCATCTCCGGAAGAGGCTCTTCTGTGATAGATCTGGCGATTGTCTCACTTGCGGTGCTTGAACACATAGCAGATTTCGAAATTGGTTGTATGCCATATTCGGATCACTTACCAATAATATTAAAGTTTATCGGCCCAAATAATAAAACTGAAAATTGTTACATGAAGCCTAGTGCCAAGATTAAATTTTCCTGGTCAGTAGATAAAATCCCAGCATATATAGAAACTTTAAAAGAATTAACTCCCGAACATCCAGCTGACGCCACAATTGATGTCCAGGCTGATGATTTTACTGGTTTAATTCAAACAGCAATGTTACGCTCGGGGACGCGGATGGAGGCAAAAACAAAAAAAATATAAAATCTAAGCCATGGTTTGACAAAGACTGTTATTTGGCTAAAAAGGAAATGAAACAAAATCTTAAATTATACGTAAAACATAATATCTCGGCCGATAAAATTGCATACTTGTCGAGTAAGAAGAAATATTCAGCTATCCTAAATCTCAAAAAAAGGGAATATACTGACAAAATTCAAGTTATCCTCAGTAATGTAAAAGATTCTTCCAAATTTTGGAAAACTATTAATTCACTTAAATATAGGAATAACCTACAAGGTGAAATTTCTATTGTAGACTGGCAGGTCTTCTACCGGGAGTTACTTTGTTCAAATCCAACAAAAGTTGTACAGCTACCACTAGAGATATTGGACATTGACCCCGAATTAGATTTTGAAATATCTCTAACTGAGGTCACCACGGAAATTTCCAAATTGGGTAAAAATAAGGCTACAGGACTTGATGAAATTCCCAACGAAGCGATTAAATATTTATTAGAAGAACATACAATTTATTTCAGGAACTTATTTAATAAAATCTTAGGGACATCCCAAGTTCCTCAACAATGGACAAAAACGATAATCCACCCAATATTTAATAATGGAGATCCGGACAACCCGTCAAATTACAGAGGAATATCCCTGATTTCTAACCTATCGAAATTATTTACATCTATCTTGAAGACAAGATTGAATGATTGGATGGAGAGAAAGTCAATCTTGTCAGAAAATTAGGCTGGTTTTAGAAAAGGCTACTCTTGTCAGGACCACATTTTCACGCTCGTATCATTAATTCAAATGACCCTTAGCCGTAGAAGGGGAAAGTTATATGCCTTCTTCATTGACCTAAGGAAGGCCTTTGATACTGTGCCGCACCATCTACTTTGGAAAAAATTGGCATTAAATGGTCTGAGCTGTCGATTTATTAAACTAATTAAGAACTATTATACGCAAATGACGGCAACAGTCAGATGGCGGGGTTCCTTCACGGAGGCTATCAAAATACAAGCGGGAGTATTGCAGGGGGAGCCGTTGTCACCTTATTTATTCATTCTCTTCTTAAACGATCTGGTACCCCTGTTCGATGAATCAGAATTGCAAGGCATAAATCTTGAGAATTATGGAACTATACACCTTTTACTGTATGCAGACGACATAGTGATCCTAGGAGAATCGAAAATAAATTTGCAACTGAAGATTAACTTACTTAAAAAGTACTTAGAAGAGAACTGTCTAACGTTAAACCAAAATAAATCTAAAATAATGGTGTTTAGAAACGGTGGAAGGACAGCTCGTTCCGAGACATGGTTTTGAGGTCAACAACCCCTGACAATAGTAGCTAAGTATACATATCTGGGTTACCCTCTGACTACAAAAATTTCGACCCAATATGCTTCCCAATACTTTAGAAACAAAGCACTGAATGCAATTAATGCACTTTGGAGAATCCTTACAAAGGCGCGAATAAAGTCCTTTACCTCGGTGATGAAACTTCTTGACACTATTGTTCTTCCTACGTTACTATATGCGGCACCAATGTGGGCAATTAACCAGCTGAAGACAGTCAATGATATCCAAGATGCATTTCTTCGTCGTCTCTTAGACTTACCAAACTTCACACCAGGATATATCCTCAGAAGAGAATGTGGAAAAATATCAACTGAACTTAATGCTGTAAAACTCACATTAAAGTTTTGGGTCAGGATCTTAAAAATGGAGACAAGCAGATTACCACATGCTTGCTTAAACTATCTCTGGAAAGTCACCGCGAAAAAGGAAATAGAAAACAGTTTTACTCAAAATTTAATAAAAAATTTAGACTCTAAGGGATATTCCTTTCTTAAGGGCTGCGAAGACTACTTAGCCATACAGAAAGAACTGCCAGGCATAATTAGAACCACCACAGACCAACTAATTTAAAACGATCAGATGAAAATCATTGATTCAACCCACTTTGCTCACTACAAATTTTTGAGTGAATCATTCATGACAGAGGAGTACCTACGATTAAATATCTCGCTTCCCAACAAAAGACTAGTTGCACAACATAGAGTTTTATGGCAATTTTTCAGGGAAGAAAGAAAAGACTTCTGGAAAGAAAATGGCCAGAACTGTTTACTTTGTAAGGATCTCATGGATGATAATTTGGTTCACTATTTCTTCCAATGCCCTCTCTTAACAGAAAAACGTACTGAAATTTTCCCAAGCCCTAACTTTGGTCAATTTAGATACCATCGCATATGTCAACTTCTCTCTTCAGCTCTGGATGATGAATTACTGATTGTTAGATACTTTAAGTTCTGCACAGAAGCTGGGCGCATGAGAAAGAATGCAGGGCAAAAGATACTAGAGGATGACCTATTAGTAAATAGGTAACTGAATGTGAGACAAACTTTATTTTGTTGTAAATGTTTCCTCTTCCTTCTCCTCTTGTTGATGTGTAAATACGGCGAATCCTATATGGGGCGGAATGCCCTAAATAAAGGCTTTTGTTGTTGTTGTTGTTGTTATATAAGCAGAATCGTCCAGTACAGTATTAGAGCTCTGAGAAGCGGTCTGGTGGATTAAATTGGCAAAACCGCTGGGAGGGTTCACCACTGATGAGCCAAGCCCTCCCAATATATTTTTTTCATCGCAGTAAGGACAGTAGAAGTTTGTATTGTGCATAAAAGAAACATTCGTGCTTTTAAATCCTTTAATTTTATATGTAAGGTAATTAGTCCGAATCCAAATAAATAAATAGTGTGTGACATTTCGGTAACAGCATTGTTACCGAAATGTCACACACTATTTATTTATTTGGATTTGGTCTTATTACCTTGTGTTTATAATCTATAATCCAAATTGTGCCTTATCATTGTCTGATGATGGTAACAACGCTGTTACCGAAACGTCACACACTATGAAATTATTTGGATTAGGTCTTATTTTCTTGCATCTATAATCCAAATTGAGCTTTATTGAGTTCATTAATACTTCTGACAAATCAGGCTGAGTTTCCCAAAGAACCTGATAACTACTTGCTAACCACCCTCAAAAAAGTATTTGTCCTTTTATTTCTTTCCCTCTTTGTCTTCCAACAATAACAATCAAGCTATATGCACAACCATCTGGGTCTAGACACGTTTCGTTCAAATTTGATTTTTCTCTCTAGTATAGAATTCAAGATATTCACAAAACTAAGAGGGAGTCAGTGGAAGGATGGTCTAAACCGTTGGTTTTCGACTGCTACGACCCAGGTTCGATTCCCGCATTGGGCACTTTTTTTTTCTGATTTAAAACAAAATGCTCCAATGAACCCCAATTCTTGCAAAAGTCCAACCCCACCAGCGAGTGCAAGTAACCAAACGGGGTTCTGGCATATTTGTAACTGCAAAGTCGAACTGTTTTTCACATGTGGTGCACTTTCAGTAAAAGCAGTTGCCTACTTCTACCCACCAAGATTATCATTGCCTGTACCACATGTACTAGGGATTGGCAAAAAAGACAAAACACACACATACCATACAGTATAACCTCTTTAATTGAACCAACTATAATCCAACTTGAACAAAAATAAATTGTCCTGGGATGAGGTGGATAAATTTTTAAAAAGGCATCGCCTGATCGTGCAACTTTTCTTGTATCACTTTTGTGCTATTTTTTTCACATTGTTTGGCCTTAATTACCTGTTTCATGATTTTTCAGGATGCCTGAAAAACTAGTTTTTTTTTTTTTTGGTCGTTGAGGTAAATCTTGCACCACGCTGATAAGGGCCAACAGCCCGAAATGCATACGTGGTTAGCTTTTTTTGAATAATCAAGAATGGGTTTTGGCCAATTCTGGAATAATTAAAATCAACGATTAGTTGATATTTATTTCGACAGATCGCATAAGCCATCAGCAACTTTTAATTGCACAATCACATGCCATTTCTTAATATAATTCAACTGTTTTTCAAATCTCAATCAATTTATTTACTTTTGTTTAAATAACTTGTATTCAACAGAGCACAAGAACCCTTGGGACATTGAATTGAAAAGGTTGAACTGTATTTGCATACTGTAATATTGAAAGTTATTTGCATATAGTACACTTATACATTTATTTATAAGTTTGATAAAAGAGCTTTTAGAATGAAGGTACAATTTGGAGTGAAGATAAAATTTTCAAAGTAAAAAGAATAAATTACTCATCTCTCTTGAGTTGCTGTTACAATAGAACCTCCCTGTAAATGACAACACCTAATTGCAGAGCCAAAGTCTCCTTTAGGGAGAGGTGTCCTCTTACCGGAGAGTTGCTAAATTGTAAAAATGGTATAATTTTGCAAATGAAAACTGTCCTTTGTAGAGAGGTGTCCACTAAAGGGAGGTTCTACTGTATTACCTTGTAAAATAAAAATTAACAAAATCTTTTTTTTTTCAAAAAAGAAAGCTAAAAGCTTAAAATCACACTGCATTGCTGAAATTATTTTATTAACTTTCTGTTTTCAAATGTGTACTTGATTTGTAAAGAGTATAAAATTGATATATAGTTATCTACAAATATATAAACAAGTTTCTATCAATATATATCAATAAAATATATTTTATACATTGTATCCTGATATTTTATTTATATTCACAAGATCATGTGTACTCGTATATAAGCTTTTTAATTCAGCTTACTATATATAATTCAGCACTTGCTAAATATAGTTCAACCATGTTCGACCAAGTTATATATTTTAATTTGAAAAGAAAATTGCTATAGAGTATAAAACAAGAATATAAACTGTAGCAATGTGTTTCTTTATTCGTGCAAAGTGCAAGCTTTCTTATCTTTATAATCCTTCTACAGACATAGCCAGATACAGCCATAGCCTTAGGTGCCTGTAGAAGGATTATAAAGATCCGAAAGCTTGTACTTTGCATGAATGAAGAAACGCATTGCTGCTGTTTATATTCGTATTTTATCTAATTTTAACCAGCTATAAATCCCTATTAGCTTGGGAAGTTGAGATAAAGAGTTTTGACTACAGAATTTCTGTTCTCTCCACAATGGCGATGAGATCTAAGCCAGACGAGATTTGAAAGAGATGTCCAGTAGAGGTCAGCCAGTAAGGGAAATGGCTGGGTCTTCTGTGGACTACAAGGAACCTCTCTTGACGATTTCTGGAGGAATGGTATGAGATCTAAGCCAGACGAGATTTGATCGAGATGTCCAGTAGAGGTCAGCCAGTAAGGGAAATGGCTGGGTCTTCTCTTGACTACAAAGAGCCTCTCTTGACGATTTCTGGAGGAATGGTATGAGATCTAAGCCATACGAGCTTTGATAGAGATGTCCAGTAGAGGTCAGCTAGTAAGGGAAATGGCTGGGTCTTCTGTGGACTACAAGGAACCTCTCTTGACGATTTCTGAAGGAATGGTATGAGATCTAAGCCAGACGAGATTTGATCGAGATGTCCAGTAGAGGTCAGCCAGTAAGGGAAATGGCTGGGTCTTCTCTTGACTACAAAGAGCCTCTCTTGACGATTTCTGGAGGAATGGTATGAGATCTAAGCCATACGAGCTTTGATAGAGATGTCCAGTAGAGGTCAGCCAGTAAGGAAAATGGCTGGGTCTTCTGTGGACTACAAGGAACCTCTCTTGACGATTTCTGGAGAAATGGTATGAGATCTAAGCCAGACGAGATTTGATCGAGATGTCCAGTAGAGGTCAGCCAGTAAGGGAAATGGCTGGGTCTTCTGTGGACTACAAGGAACCTCTCTTGACGATTTCTGAAGGAATGGTATGAGATCTAAGCCATACGAGCCTTGATAGAGATGTCCAGTAGAGGTCAGCTAGTAAGGGAAATGGTTGGACTGTGACTACAAGAACCTCTCTTGGCGATTTCTGGAGGAATGGTAAAATCGTCAATATTTAGCAGCCACGATCCTGGCATCAAATATCTTATTGGGAAATTTTTCCTAAGGAAAAGATTACTTCAATGGCCCCCGATTTTTTTACAACTCCAGTGAGAATTTTTTTGCTTCTCCCTAGTACATGTGGTACAGGCCATGATAATCATGGTGACTGCTTTTACTGTAAGTGCACCACATGTGAAAATCAATTCGACTTCGCACTTACAAATGTGCCAGAGCCCCGTGTGTATATAGTGAGTATAAGTAACCACACTAAGCTATAGCACACATGTAAGTGCAAAAGTCTAACTGCTTTCCACGTGTGTAGACATGTGATGCGCATGTGTAGCAGTCGCAACTACCCACCATGATTATCGTGGCCTGTACCATATCTAATAGGTATTAAAAATGGTCCTCCTTTAATAAGAATTTTAGATTTTTTTTAGTGAAAGCGACGTAATTTTCGGGTTCCATTGTTGTATCATAAATTACTCTTGCAAAAGATGTCTAAATTGGGTATTTTCAGGCCTGAGCAAAAGGTGAACAGTTACTCAATTGTGCTGATTTTCTGAAGGATCATATACCTTTTTGTACCTTTATAGGTGTTGTAGCGGACTAAGGTATGTGTAGTTTCAACGGTTATGCCTAGAATTTATATAGAGTTGTCGGTTTAAATGGGTTGTTCAAGGAATTTTATGTTCTTGGAAGCTAGGACGTTTGGTCTTTCCGATGCAAGTTGCAGGCCTGAGTATTTTTTGGGGGTTCCTGGTTTTGTTGGAAGCCTGCGGAATCCCCCAATATCTAGGTGAAGTCATCAGCGGTATAAGCCTCCACACAACCATTGCTCATGATCATCATCAAATAATTCTATTGTTTGAAATATGATACAGATTGAGTTGTCGTGGCCAATGAAGAGTCTCAGATATGCCTCTCTATCACAGCATTGGAAAATGAATGCCGTTGCCACGTTAATCACCTTGGACCAGAATTTGGTCAAATATTCCAAGGGTCCAGGGGGAACTACAGATTGAGTCAGAGGTTCTTTTGGTTTCCACGAAATCTCGAATTTTTCGGAGATCTTTCGCCCCATAAGTTGGTTTCACAATGCTTTCCTGTAACTTGTGACGGATTCTTGAGGTTAATTTGTGTACAAATTACACGATAATGTGAGATACTAGGAGTGTTAGAGTTTTAGATTAAATTGGTTTAAGGTACAATGTTGTTCAAGGAATGAATGAAATGGAAAGTAGAGAAAAGGAAATGTAAATACATGTATTTATAGAAATGAGAAAACATAAAGGAAAATAAATGGCTAGTATATAAAACAAAAAAATTGAGAAAAGAAGGAGAAACATTTCAATAAATACATTCGTTTGGTACCATCTTATGAATTGTAACTCCATAGATAGTGTAAATAAAATAAAGAAAACTTAAGTCTATGAAGGATAGCCAGATTTTGACGCTCAAAGATTTTTTTTAATGAAAAAAAAATGTATTTATTTATTTGACATCAGAATTTAAAACGCTTATGGAGATATGTATATTTATTTTGATCTTCTCAAGCTTTCGGGCTTGTCTGCCCTTCTACAGGAGAAACAATATATAACGAAAATATAACGCCGCCTGATACTAAACTATTATGATTCTATGTACATCTAATATATATATATATATATTTACAAGGGTATTTTTGCATATTGTTTTACTTAAGATATGTTTTTATTTGATTAAGGTATTTACATATTTTACTATTGTTTGCTATATACTAAGATTTATCTTATAGGTTGGAGATTCTATTATTTTAAGTTAGAATTATAATGGTTATTGGCTATTACGTATAAGTTACATATATTATTGCTGATATTGTTAGCTGGCATTAGGATATATTGTGTTATATGTTTCGGGCAAGTCTATTTTTCTATTGATACTGTTGTGTTTTCTGGATAATAAAGATTCTATGATAAGCCTTTGATATTTGCTGTTTATGTTATTGTAATGTATTATGGGTTCTTCTAATGCGAATGTGTGACCTGTTTCTTTGCAGTGTTGGAAAATTAGGGATCTATTGTCTTGGTTTATTATGTTGCGTTTGTGTTCATATATTCTATTGCTGACTCTCCTTCCTGTCTCCCCCACGTATTTGACTTGGCAGTTATTGCATTCTAAGGAATATATTGCTTCTTTTTTGTTAGTTGGTTTTATGATATTAGAATTATTCTTAGTTAATGGATTTTTAATGATAGAGCCTATGTTAGGGGAATTACTGTAATATGTTTGGATGCCGAAGTTTTTTAAGTAGTTGGCTATTGTTATAGATGTTTGTGAAAATGGAATGTAACATATTGCCCTGTAAATATCAGTGGTTTTGTTAATTGGGTTATTGATTGTTATATTTTTGTGGAAATGTTTTAATATAAAGGTAATTGGGTATCCTGCTTGCTGGAGATTATTTATGATGTTCTGTGTTTCACTCATTTTTGAATTCTGTTGCGAACAATGGGTGTGTATTCTTTTGGTTAGTGTTTTAATTGTGTTTATCTTATGGCTTAATGGGCAATATGAAGTGAAATGTATATAATTTGGTTCGAAACTTGGCTTGTAGTATACGGAGGTTTGCAATCTGTTTTGTGTCCTTGTGATATTAATGTCTAAGAATGGTAGTTTATTGTTATTTTCTACTTCCATTGTAAATTTAATTCTAGGGTGGTAGTTATTTAATGAGGTTAATATGTGATTAACTTTGTTAGCTGTACATATACAGAATATGTCGTCTATGTATCTTTTATATATTATTATGTCTGTGGGGAATTGTGTGGTTATCCATTTGTCTATTGTGTTCATAACTATTTCAGCTAACGGGGAAGATAGTGGGCTGCCCATGGGTGATCCTTTTATCTGTTTATACGATTGTGAGTTAAAATTAAAAATGTTTGATTTTAAAGATATATCTATTAATTCTATTATTTTGTTAATGACTGTTTGGTCTAAACTATTTTCTATTAAAAATGATTTAGTATTTTCTAATATTAGTTGGTGAGGGAGACTAGGATAGAGAGCCTCAACATCGAAAGATACTATTAAGTGATGGTTTTCTATATTTGTGTTTAAGATTTCTTGTATGAATGTGGGTATGTTTGCTATTGATTGAGTGGGTGTTTGTGTTCTAACTAATGGCTGTAAGAATTCGGTTAAAAATTTAGCTATTGGGGCAATGGGGGATAGATAAAAAGCTACTATTGGTCTTAGCGGTATGTTTTGCTTGTGCATCTTTGGTTTTCCGTATATGTGGGCTTCGGAATCGATATTGCTAAGGAATGCTTTGTGTTCATCTTCGGTGATTATTTTGGATTTCTTCAACCTATTGACATTCTTTTTTATATTTAAGTAGAATTGGTTTCTCTCTGTATCTGTTAGTGGCGCGAAGGTGGTGCTGTCCTTTAGTATGTCTTCCATTTTGTTTTGGTATTCAGTTTTATCCATTATTATTGTGGTTCCTCCTTTGTCTGCTTGGGTTATGACTATTTCTTTTCTGTTTTTTAAGTTTCTTAGAATATGTTTTTCTCTTGGGTTTCGTAGGGGCTGGTTTGGTGGATGATTTAATGTTCTGGATACTTTTTGTCGTATTTTTTCTTTTTCTTGGGTGTTCAGTCTCGATATTGCTACTTCTATTCCACTAATTATCTTTATGGGGTCGGGTTTAGCAACTGGTCGATATTTTAAACCTTTAGATAATATGGCTATTTCTTCGTGTGTTAATATGGCCTGTGATATATTGACTACTTTTGGTGTTGTTTTATTTTTTAAGAGGTTCGGTTCTTTATATTTGTTAGCCCAATATTTTAGTTTCTTGTCTTGTCTGTTTTTTACGTTGGTTTTCAGTTTCTTTATTTCTGGGATGATTTCGGTTATTATTCTATGGAATTCGGGTTCTGGGATGTGTTGGGATATTAAGCATATGAGGTCCTTGATAGATTTTGATAGAAATCTGATATTCGAATGACATCCTTCTTTTCTGGCTTTTAGTAGTTTTGCTTGGGTTTCTTTTATGATTTTTTCTGAGAATGGGTTTTTTACTGGATCTTTTATTCGTAGTGATGGGGGGATAAAATTGGCTTCTATGCATATCTTGTTGAAGCTCAAATGGCTTTGCCATTTAGCTAGCTGTAAAGATTTCTTGCGGAATGCTTTCAGATAATAAGTAATATCTTCGGACGTTAAATTCATGGTTTTAACAGTGTAACTTTCAGATGAATCGATTTAAATCTCCTATGGATATTTGACATCAGAATTTAAAACGCTTATGGAGATATGTATCTTTATTTTGATCTTCTCAAGCTTTCGGGCTTGTCTGCCCTTCTACAGGAGAAACAATAACGAAAATATAACGCCGCCTGATACTAAACTATTATGATTCTATGTACATCTATTATCAAATCAGACGCGATATCCCCACAAAGGATGCTTGCGTCAAGAAACAACACTAAACTTAGATACTATATTACATAAACAATTGAATAATTACATGGTTTGAGTAGAGTTTAAATAAAAAAAATATAGGAAAGGACAATCATGCTTATATATATATATAATAGTTTTAATATAACGCATTAGCGCACCATCTGTTATAAGAAAAATTTAAACTATTTTGATGCATATGATTCTTTCCAAAATAAAATAATTTTCTATTGCCCTTACTGCAATGAAAAATTAATCATCAGTGGTGAACCCTCCCAGCGGTTTCGCCAGTTTAATCTACCATACCGTTGTAATAAAGCTTGTAGAGCTTGAGACCTGACAACCATCATGACTGGGTGAAGTAGAATGCGTCGGCCTTTGTCATTAAGACTACCTCAGTAGCAGGCTGACTTAGCTCCAAAAGAAATGGCCGCCTCTGACATAAGGAACAGACGCCAAGTGCAGCCGCTCCTAACATGGAGTAAAAACGCTGCTCATCCTGTATCTCTGGATTAGGAGCCCTTACAGGGTACTATCAGCCGGGCCAGCTGAGCCCAGGTTTTTTAGTGAGCTTGTTACTGTTCCCCCTCCTCCTTTTTCATCCGGGCTTTGGACCGGCAAAGGCAGAGTTTTTCTTTAATAAAGTTAAAATAAAGAACAAGTAAGGCAATATATTTCATTAATAGATCTTTAACTCTACCTAATGTAGATAAATGGAGAAACTGATCAAGATGTAGTGGTTTATATAGTTATCTATTCTATAAATTTTGTTTTGGCCTTAAATAAATTGACGTGTCATTTTGAAGTTTGTTTTTCCTAATTTTCTACGTTACAAAATAATGACATCAGCCATCCTTCATCTTCATTTTTATTTAATTCTTATAAAATATAGTTTTAT
Organism: Cordylochernes scorpioides; assembly: GCA_030710605.1. Classification (NCBI taxonomy): domain Eukaryota; kingdom Metazoa; phylum Arthropoda; class Arachnida; order Pseudoscorpiones; family Chernetidae; genus Cordylochernes; species Cordylochernes scorpioides. Next base: position 22,233,906 of record CP092869.1, read on the forward strand.
ATAGAAATTATACTATTTTTCAGCATTTTCCATTTGCTCACTCGCGATGATAATTCAAATTTCTTTTTTATATTTTAAAATTGAATCATATTTTTAATAATATATAGAACTATCACCTATTTGATAAAAATATATATACAGTTAAACCTGTCTATAGCGCCCCCTCTTGGGACTCACCAAAATAGGGTGCTATAGACAGGTCACTTTTAATGTAAATCGCATCGTACTACGTATTTAAAATCGGTCGCTATAAAGCGCTATTTAGAGGGGGTGCTATAGACAGGTTTAACTGTAATTACTTAAAGTGAATCAGGGCTTATTTCAAAACAATAAAACCTGTATTTTCGAAGACTTGTATATAATAAGTAATTATAGATTATATATGATGAATATATAAATATATACGTAACGATATTTGAGGTAAATTATTAATTTATAGTAGAACCTCCCTGTAATGGACACCTAATTACTGAGCTAAAGTGTCCTTTAGGGAGAGGTGTCCTCTTACTAGAGAGTTGATAAATAGTAAAAATGATAATTTTGCAAGTGAAAACAGTCCTTTGTGGAGAGGTGTCCTCTAATGGAGGTTCTACTGCATAACGAATAAAATTAATATGTAATCAAATAAAGTAAAACATGAAGGAAGATGAAAAAAAAAACTCATCTTCCTTCATGTTTTACTTTATTTGATTATCTAAACAGGAAGAGTTCTATCGCTTATTAAAATTAATATGTATCTTCATTTTTTCTAGTTTCTGGCTTGTAGCTTCAAGGAACTTCACGATATAGACTAGATATTTTGGATTTCTTCCTATTTTAAGACAATAAATATTCATTCCAAACATCAAGCCCTCAACTTCCAACCGTTTCCAAGTTGAAGCCGTGCATCATCGACAGATAGATAATATGCCAATTATTTGTCCATTTGTCCATTTGAGATGTTACCATTATGGAATTAGAAACACAAGTCAGGGAGAAGAACTTCTTTATATAAGACGACGATGGTACAAGTTTTCGGGCAAGACGTTCTTCTACGGGTATGGTGTACCGTAGAAAGACGCCTTACCCTAAAGCTTGTACCATCGTCCTCTAATATAAAGAAGTTCTTCTCCCCGTACCCGTAGAAAGACGCCTTACCCTAAAGCTTGTACCATCGTCCTCTAATATAAAGAAGTTATTCTCCCCGTATCCGTAGAAAGACGCCTTACCCTAAAGCTTGTACCATCGTCCTCTAATATAAAGAAGTTCTTCTCCCCGTACCCGTAGAAAGACGCCTTACCCTAAAGCTTGTACCATCGTCCTCTAATATAAAGAAGTTATTCTCCCCGTATCCGTAGAAAGACGCCTTACCCTAAAGCTTGTACCATCGTCCTCTAATATAAAGAAGTTCTTCTCCCCGTACCCGTAGAAAGACGCCTTACCCTAAAGCTTGTACCATCGTCCTCTAATATAAAGAAGTTATTCTCCCCGTATCCGTAGAAAGACGCCTTACCCTAAAGCTTGTACCATCGTCCTCTAATATAAAGAAGTTCTTCTCCCCGTACCCGTAGAAAGACGCCTTACCCTAAAGCTTGTACCATCGTCCTCTTATATAAAGAAGTTCTTCTCCCTGTTCCCGTAGAAAGACGCCTTACCCTAAAGCTTGTACCATCGTCCTCTAATATAAAGAAGTTCTTCTCCCCGTACCCGTAGAAGGACATCTTGCCTGAAATCTTGTACAATTACAATTATTTTATTTCCAAAGCGCTATATCCCGCAAGGGATACTTGCGCCAAACAAGGAGAAAAATTTATTTACATAAGTTATTTACATTATTCAACGCATGAAAACATTAGAGATCCAGATTTTGTAGAAAGTTTAGAATCTATTTACAAAAATGAATTGAACTTTAAATATGATTTTTTTTTTATCGTAAATCAAATCGTTAAGTTCACAAACTCCGACGAAAAGCGAATCGGGAGATTGTTGTTGTCTTGATGTTAAGAGAGAGATATTTATAACCCAAGGGGCGCAGAACGCCAACTACCCGGGGAGTCCAGCTCACTAGCATGTACTAGGGTTGAGCGCTTTTACTCGCGTCCTGTTTTGATTGCTGAGTTGAACCCGTTGACCACAAATTTCCATGCTGAGGTTGAGTCTGGAAGACTGGCCATAGATATAGGATTGAGGTGGGTCAGTTCGAGCAGGATAGCTGTTTGCATCCTATGTCTTAGGAATGCAGGACAGCTGAAGAGAAGATGATCGACTGTCTGTGGCTCTTCTGAACAGTGGAATTTGCGTTGTCTTAATGCTAACATTTGTTTTACTACTAAATCAGTTGCCACGAGGCCCTCTTTCCTTAAGCATGGACGATATATAAACAAAACACGTGCTAGGCGAAGAGTTTCAATATAGATTTACACATTTCATCTTAAAAATAGCAATATAAAAGTTATTTTAACTATAGTGTGTATGTTGTGTAGTCACAAAATATAGGTACTTTCAAAATCCTCAATATTTAATCAAATTAAAGGTTTTTATCTCATTTTATTAATAATTTCTCTGAAAGATCCTATCAAAGAATTGATCATTCTGATTATAATTCAAAATTATATAAAGGAGATGATGTTTGATGATCTCAACATAATCATATAAATTCGACTTTGTTCTTCCGAGATCTTGAAGCGTCTTAATTTTGCACAAATATACCACCTATAATGAGATTGGTTGTCATTCCATCTGTGTGTGATCCTAAACTATTTCTAACTATGCTAAGCACTGAAAATCCACTTACCTTTCTTCTTCTTCTTCTTCTTCTTGCCGCTGCAGCTCCCATGATACTGCTTGATCGCTTGGTCACAAAAGATAATTTTGTTGTGAAAGATCGCTTTGATAAACTGGTAAAAAAATGTTCTCTTGGTTGCGAAGGATCGCTTGGTCATAAAAGTTCGCTTAAGCCACAATAGCTCGCTTGATCACGAAATATCGTTTGGTCACAAAAAACACTTGGCCACAAGAGATCGTTTGGTCACGAAGGATCGTTTGGTGACAAAAAACACTTGGCCACAAAAGATCGTTTGGTCACAAAAAAAAACACTTGGCCACAAGAGCTCGCTTGATCACGAAAGATCATTTGGTCACAAAAAAAAACACTTGGCCACAAGAGCTCGCTTGTTCACGAAAGATCATTTGGTCACAAAAAACACTTGGCCACAAGAGATCGTTTGGTCACGAAGGATCGTTTGGTGACAAAAAACACTTGGCCACAAAAGATCGTTTGGTCACGAAAGATAGTTTGGTCACAAAAAACACTTGGCCACAAGAGATCGTTTGGTCACAAAAAACACTTGGCCACAAGAGATCGTTTGGTCACGAAAGATCGTTTGGTCACAAAAAACACTTGGCCACAAGAGCTCGCTTGATCACGAAAGATCGTTTGGTCACAAAAAACACTTGGCCACAAGAGATCGTTTGGTCACAAAAAACACTTGGCAACAAAAACTCGCTTGATCACGAAAGATCGTTTGGTCACGAAAGATCGCTTGGTCACAAAAGATCGTTTGGAGGTAAAAGATCGTTTGGTCACCAAGATCGCCTTGAACGATTGTAGCTCGCTTAATTCGTTCACTGTAGTTATTCAATACATCTCTTTGTTTCTATGTGAGGATGCCATTGTTAACTATTTCAATTGATGTCTTAGCATGGAGTGAATGGAATTGAAGAATCAACATTGGACTTTCCTTTCCCCAATATAGTCATATATTTATAAATCACACACAGTGTAAACTTAGAAAATACGTTAATGAAAGAAGGGTTCGAAGTAAATCTTTGTCATATAAAAAAAATTATCAAGTTGGAGCTCGCTTGATCACGAAAGATCGTTTGGTCACAAAAAACACTTGGCCACAAGAGATCGTTTGGTCACAAAAAACACTTGGCAACAAAAACTCGCTTGATCACGAAAGATCGTTTGGTCACGAAAGATCGCTTGGTCACAAAAGATCGTTTGGAGGTAAAAGATCGTTTGGTCACCAAGATCGCCTTGAACGATTGTAGCTCGCTTAATTCGTTCACTGTAGTTATTCAATACATCTCTTTGTTTCTATGTGAGGATGCCATTGTTAACTATTTCAATTGATGTCTTAGCATGGAGTGAATGGAATTGAAGAATCAACATTGGACTTTCCTTTCCCCAATATAGTCATATATTTATAAATCACACACAGTGTAAACTTAGAAAATACGTTAATGAAAGAAGGGTTCGAAGTAAATCTTTGTCATATAAAAAAAATTATCAAGTTGGAATGCTCTTTTTACGTACAAAATTTAATGTTTATTTATGTGAGTACATCCTCATTAAGGGCAATATTTTAAGTAATGAAGATGTCTAGACGGCTATTATACAAATTTAAAACTTCATCTTTGAATATAAATTTTAAAATAAATACCCTACTCCAATTCTCCACTAGCTGAAAATTGAGCGCAGTAAAACCTGTCTTGGGAGTCTTTACATGGTTCCAAGCAAAAACAAATTCTCAAGTTCATATTCCAAATAACTTGATTAGGTGCCGCTCTCAAAAAGAGCAACCTAGATCATCATATTTACAATATACTGTGGGGGATGTACAGGGTTTGTTCATTTACAATTATAATTTATATTGATGTCGTTGAGTCCTTGGGGATATTGTTCTTGAGAAGGTTTTGTCTGGATTGTTTGTAATTCAAGGTGGGTTTATTTTCCACTTTTCGTCATTCTGGCTTAATTGATGGAGAATTTGTCTAGGTTTTAAATTTCTATTTTCTTTTTTCTGCATTTGTAGTTTGTGGCTTCCTTAAAGGTGGGGTTTTCTAATTTTTCGGATTTTTCGTAGAATCTAAATGATTGTCTAATAATGTTGTCATTGATGTTTTCGATAATGATCGTTCCTGAGAAATTCTCAAGACAAGTGTTGTATATATATATATATATATATATATATACATATATAAATTAATTAATTGTTCCCAAAGAGTATGTGTAAGATCACAAGTAAATAGGCGTTAACCATTAGAAAAAAAAATCCTTTTGTTTAATATAAGTTTCTCTTTTATATTTGTTCTCTCTCTCTCTTTTGTAAATCAATAATGTTTGATTATAATTCTTGGAATCAGTTTCTTTAAAAATTCTAAGCAAAGTCAACAATAGGATGACTCCTAAGAAAGATTGAATAAAATTGGTTACAAAAGCCTAAAACTAAATTTCCTTATTCAACACGATTTTAGTCTTTTAGGGTTCAAAAAATGTTAAAGTGAACAAGCTAAACAGGTCTGATACTCAAGAAAACTAAATAAATGGAAGAAAAAAAACGGATTCAAATTAAATTCGAATCCTAAGATAGGAAAACACCCAAGATAGGTGATTCCAAAGACTGGTTTTACTGTAATCTTTTTCTTTTGAAAGATGATGGTAAAAAGGAATATTATGACGCGCTAATATATATATTAATACAAAGCAATAACGTGCCATCTATATATAACGAATGAAGACATTAAGACACGAATGTTTCTTTTCACAAATAAATCAAACTTCTACTGTCCTTACTGCGATGAAAAAATATTGGGAGGGCTTGGCTCCTCAGTGGTGAGCCCTCCCAGCGCTTTCGCCAATTTAAACTACCAGACCACTTCTTTAGATCTCTAATTCTGTATTGGATCTGATAACAATTATTCCGCCTTCTACATGCTATCTGATAAGCATTTTAAGTCTCTCTGTATTGGATCATTCTGCTTTTATATACAACACTTAAGGGTGGAATCTTAGAAATGATATTTAAGGAAACTATGGACATAAGCTTTTAGGACAGTAGAATTACATTTAAATATTTGTATCGAGCAATGCTCTTCCTCAAACAATAAGGACAAGGCCAGTTAGGCATACATCAATACAAAGCAATAATGCGCCATCTATATATAACAAATGAAAACATTTAAGAGGAGAATGTTTGTGTTTTATTTGTGAAAAGAAACATTTTCATTTGTTATACATAGATGGCGCATTATTGATTTGTATTGATTTATGTCTAACTGGCCTTGTCCTTATTGTTTGCAGAAGAACATTGCTCGATACAAATATTTAAATGTAATTCTACTGTTCTATAAGCTTATGTCCATAGTTTACTTAAATACCATTTCTAAGATTATCCTTCAATGTAACATATATAAGCACAATGATCCTATACAGTATTTTGCCTTAGAATGCTTCGCCACATAGCATGTAGAAGGCGAAACAATTGTCACGATCCAATACAGTATTAGAGCTCTAAATAAACGGTTTGGTAGATTAAACTGGCGAAACCGCTGGGAGGGTTCACCACTGATAAGCCAAATCCTCCCAATATTTTTCATCGCAGTAAGGACAGAAGTTTGATTTATTTCTGAAAAGAAACATTCGCGTCTTAATGTTTTCATTTGTTAGATATATTCCTTAGTTGTTAGAATTCTGGGGATCCTATCTATCAAGTCTAAGATGAAATCACATAGCTATCATGAAACTTGTGTACCACTATACTCATGTAATCTACACTTCTCTCTATATAGTTTCATCTTTTACTGGATCTCTCCAGAAAATCTGCGAATTCACGAATAAAAAGAAATCAGCGACATACTATTATTTCTTCAAATTAAAGATATTTCGGCCAGTAAATCTTTTTATTGTCTCGACGTTTCAACAAAAATATTTTGTCCTCGTCAAGAGCGAACAAAATATTATTTTTGTTGAAACATCGATTCAATAGATTTACTGGCCGAAGTATCTTGTATTTGAAGAACTATGAATGCCGGCCAGGCAGCCTTTATCTTTACGATAGTATTATTCAGTAATATATCCCAAGTACGCTCAATATAGGTTATAATTCTCTATTCATGATTAAATTGTGAAAACGATAAAAAAATATATATATATTATTTCTCACAATGAGTTTCTTTTCATTTTAAAACGCTAGCTTTCAAGTGATAATCGCTCTTCAACGGGCTTAATAAAAAACATCGACTATATCTTACAATAAATATTTGCAAATACAAACGCACGCAGCGTGGATATTTACACCATTGGATAGTGGGTAACCTATACCGAAGTCCTGGATATTTACAACTGGAATTTTAAAATTGAAATGTAATTTAACAATGTTATGGAATATGTCTATTTACGTTGTAAATATGCACGTTGCACGCGTATGTATTTTTAAATAGTTTCCAAATAACTTTATTAGGTGCTACCGCTCAAAAAGAGCAACTTAGATCATCATATTTACAATATACTGTGGGGGATGTACAGGGTTTGTTCATTTACAATTTATATTGATGTCGTTGGGTCCTCAGGTCCTTGGGAATATTGTTCTTGAGAAGGTTTTTGTCTGGCTTGCTTGATATTCAAGGTGGGTTTTGTAAATATTTCTTGTAAGATATAGTCGATGTTTTTTATTAAGCCCGTTGAAGAGCGATTATCGCTTGAAAGCTAGAGTTTTGAAATAAAAAGAAACTCATTGTGAGAAAATATTTTAGTATTTTTAAAATAGTTTATAATCGATTTTTAATAATAGTTTTGTAATTCTATGTTAGAGGAAAAATTGTGTGTGTGTGTTTTTTTGTGTAAGTACAAACAGGGTTTTACCGTTACCCGCTTTTCCCAATGTTGATTCTGCCAAATTGGTATCTAGACCGATGTACAATCTTACAGCTGTTTGGTCTCTCAGCAATACTGACATAGTCGACTTAGAAACTTTCAGTTTCACTCTAAGACTGGATTAAATATGAGTATAGTTAATACAAGTTTTTTATTTGACTAAAATATAGGCACATTTGTAAGTGCAAAGTCGAACTGATTTTCACATGTGTAGACATGTGGTGCACTTACAGTAAAAGCAGTCGCCTACTTTTACCCACCATGAATAACATGGCCTGTACCACATGTACTAGGGATTAAAAAAAAACTAAAATATAGGAGAAATATTAAATAAATTCTTGTTCCAGAATCACTTTATACCTCTCAAAAAGATCAACCTAATTTATGATATTTGAAACAATGAATAATATATGAAGGTTATTCACATATTAAAACAAAGGGTCCAATGCAGGATTAGATCCCGGTTCATGGCTGTCGGGAATCGAGGGTTTTACCTACTCGTCCACCGACTTCTTTATTAAATAAATAAATCGAAAATCCATTGGGAGATAAATTTCTTTATGAGTTTTTATTACTTGAATTCTAAATAGAAAATGTGCGTCTCTTTCTTTGAAAATAAAATATTTATTTATTTATCAGGTAGTATGTAATTAAGAATACAAACAGAACATCTTAGAATGCTCAAATTTAACGGAAAAATCAAAACATTCCCGAAATGCGATTCCAAACCAGCAAGTCCTGAACATCTATTAAATTGTATCAAATCCTCCAAAAAAGACCTCTGAGAAAACCCCCAGGACTATAATAGAAAAGCTGAGACAATGGAACCTAATGGAGATCGTTTAAACGACTTGAGGAATAAGCAACAACAACAACAACAGTATGTAATTACATTTAATATTGAATATATTTGTACTAGAAAGTGGGCAAATTTTTTATGTATATATACCTTTTTACATATAACTATTAGGTATTTCACACACACACATGAATTAGAATAAATAATTTGAGAAATAATTAATATTTCGCGAGAGGCAGGTTGTTTTTACAGATATATTAATTATTACAGTATAACCTTCCTGTAAACCTAATTGAAGAGCCAATAGAGGTGTCCTCTTACCGGAGAATTGAAAAATACAGTAGAACCTCCCTGTAAAGTACACCTAATTGCAGAGCCAAAGTGTCCTTTAGGGAGAGGTGTCCTCTTACCGGAGAATTGTTAAATGCAGTAGAACCTCCCTGTAAAGGACACCTAATTGCAGATCCAAAGTGTCCTTTAGGGAGAGGTCTCCTCTTACTGGAGAGTTGCTAAATAGTAAAAAAAAGCAAATTTTGCAAATGAAAACTAACCTTCATAGAGAGGTGTCTTCTATCGCGAGTGTCCTCTCATGGAGGTTCTACTGTACTTGAATAAATATTGTCAAGTAGCTCCATCCAGATGGGACAACTGTCAATCATCCCTGGACCCCGGCGGGGGGGACCACAGGTGTGAGGGCTTCTGGGAAGCTGATCTGTAAATAAGGAAAACGGGACGGTGGCTAACGCCGTTCATTCAGGATTAGTTTTAACTGAGGGTAAGTGGTACTTTCTGGTACTTTCTCTCTCTCTCCCTATAAATACTCCTTATAATAAATTAATTAGCCCCTAACTTGCCCTTGCTTTATTTATCTCCGCGACATATTTTGGTGGAGACGCTGGGTAGCGTGACGGAACTTCGAAGAAGTCGACGTCTACAGGGACGTGAACCAATTCTTCAACCTTTGCCACAACGAATAGAAATGGAAGACGACCACAGACCTACTGTTAACGGATCCTACCACCCTTATCAGCGCCAACGAGATCCTTCTACCTTTTCTGGAGATGGAAATATAAACCCTGGACAGTGGTTGAAAGAGTACGAGAGAGTTTCGAAGTACAACAGATGGGACGAGACCATGAAGTTTGCCAACGTCGTATTTTACTTGAACGGAACTGCTGGAAGGTGGTTTGATAATAACGAAGAATCACTCAACTCGTGGAGAAGCTTTGAAGACGCATTCCGCGGTGTGTTCGGACTGCAGGAGGATTCTGCTCGACGCGCCGAGGAAGTTCTGAAGTCAAGAGCACAGAAGGCCGAAGAATCCAGCGAGTCATACATCCAGGAGATTCTTAGTCTCTGCCACCAGGTGAACCCTCGCATGGAAGAAGGTGAGATAGTTGCTCACATTATAAAGGGAATTTCGGAGGACACATACCAGGTATTGGTGGCGAAAGACATACAGACGGTAGATGAGATCCTGAAGTTCTGCCGTCATCTGACAACCGTCAAGCAGCGCCGGATCGGCCGTACGAAATTCGCCAGGTTGTCAAACGTAATGCCCATTTCGTGTGTTGACGACTCAGACGACTTGGCCGGCTTAATTCGCCGCATCGTTAGAGAAGAGATACAAAAGGTTTTCTCAGCACCTGAAGTGATCAATCCTCTCCGAGAGGTGAACGCCCTGGAACAGACTGTGAGGGAAGAGGTCAGCCGTGCTCTACAACCTACCAGACCACAAGTCAACGTGGTACAACAACAACCACGAACGCCCTATTATAATATCGACCGACCAACCCAACCCAGGAAGACGGAACATTGGAGAACCTACGACGACAAACCTATCTGCTTCCACTGCAGACGACCCGGACATGTCGTCCGTTATTGTAGGGAACGACGGCAGGTCTTCGCTGAAGCCAGGTCAAGGAATGGCGGAGAAGGAAGAAATGTTGGATTTTCGAGTCGACCCCCGAGATATGACGCCGACGACGACTATGTAACGCCCCAAACCTCGACGTACTTCTACCGGAGCTCTTCCCCACATCCAAGCCGTGCAAGGTCGCCAGCCCGAAGACAATACCAGTCGCCAGCCCGTCGTTTCAGCTGTTCTCCCAATCCTCAGAATGTGAAAAACTAAGTGGAGCGGCTTCTAACGGGGGTGAGGTCGCCATTGAGGAAAATCCTCCAGGGTATATCGCCGCTAAATTAAAAGAAAATTTTGTTATGGTCGAAATAAATGGACGCAAAATTAAAGCATTGGTGGATTCAGGAGCCGACTTTTCTGTTATTTCAGACAAATTTCGACGCGAACTAAAGACACCTCTCTTCAAAGAACCAGGTCCCATTCTTAAAGCCGCAAACAAAAATTTAATAGAGACCCTAGGAAAATGTGTCCTGAACATAGAAGTTAATGGTCTGAATATCTCATTTGAATTCGTTGTTATGGTGGAATGCAGCCATGATATCATATTTGGATGGGACTTCTTCAAGGCCACCGAGGCCGTCATTGATTGTGGCAGAAATGAACTCCATCTCGGGGAAACCTCCGTCCTGGAATCTCGAGAGGAGGAAAACCAGAGATTGTTTGCTTCCGAAGACTTTGTCATCCCGCCTAAATCAATAAAGAAGATCAGTGTGATAAACGAAGAAATATGTGGTGTTAGAGATGTTTTAGTCTCAACTTCTAAGGACTTATTATTAAGAAAGGAAGTTCTTATACCAAACTCATTGGTTACATTTCGACACGGCCGAGGTAGCATTTGGGTGGCGAATGGAGCGTCTTGGCCGCAACTGATTCCATAAGGAATGAATATGTGCACCATGGAAAGTTATGAGAATGGGAATATCTGCAGTCTTATTGAATCCAGCGATAAGTTACAAGAAACGCAGCTAAAGTCACGTGAATGGTCACAGAAGATAAACCTTACTCTAGATCCAGGGCTGTCTGAAATTCAAAGGTTACAGCTTGTTTCATGCCTTGACGAGTTTATCGACATATTTGACTTTGGGAGTACTCCTATTAAGCCCACCAGTACTGTGAAGCACAAGATAAACACAGGAGACCACTCTCCTATCAAACAGAGGCCCTATAGAGTAGCACCAAGTGAACGACGACTAATTCAAGATGAAGTGAACAAGATGATTGAAAATCACATCGTGAAGCCCTCTGAAAGTCCTTGGTCATCTCCAGTTATTCTAGTTCGAAAGAAAGACGGGACCTGGAGATTCTGCGTAGATTACCGTCGATTAAATAAGATAACAAAAAAGATGTTTACCCGCTGCCACGCATTGACGATGCCTTGGTTAGTTTAGCCGGCTCTAGTTACTTCTCCACGATGGATCTTCGGTCCGGGTATTGGCAGATTGAAGTGGACGAAAAAGACAGGGAGAAAACTGCTTTCATCACTCCAGATGGGTTGTATGAATTCCAAGTAATGCCTTTCGGTCTTTGTAACGCTCCTGCAACGTTTGAAAGGATGATAGATAGTGTTCTGGGCAGTCTTAAATGGAACATGTGCCTTTGCTACCTGGAGGACATCGTAGTTTACGCACCTACCTTTGAGGAACATCTACGTCGTCTACAACTTGTATTAAGCTGCATCCAGAAAGCTGGACTAAGCTTGAACCACAAAAAGTGTCTTTTTGGATCAAGGAGGATAAAGATTTTGGGACACCTTGTTGACGCCAATGGAATTCATCCAGATCCAGATAAAGTTGAAGCCGTCTCTAAATTTCCGAGGCCAAGGAATATCTCTGAACTGAGGAGCTTTCTTGGATTATGTTCCTATTACCGAAGATTTATTGAGAACTTTGCCGACAAAGCTAGATCTTTGCATGACCTACTGAAGACTGAAAAACAATTTTATTGGGATGCAGCTCAAGAGAAAGCGTTTGAAGTCCTTAAAACAGCTCTAATTTCAGAGCCTGTCTTAGGACACATTGATGAATCCGCTGATACCCATCTACACACGGATGCAAGCGGACATGGTATTGGAGCTGTTCTTCTACAAATACAAGGTGGAAAGGAGCGGCCTATAGCTTATGCATCTAGAAGCTTGACAAAGGCTGAAAATAACTATTCTACAACAGAAAAAGAATGCCTTGCTGTAGTCTGGTCTATTAGCAAATTCCGCCCATATTTGTTTGGTCGACCATTCACGGTTGTCACTGACCATCATTCTCTATGTTGGTTGGTAGGGCAGAAAGATCCTTCTGGCCGTTTGGCAAGATGGGCGCTGAAGTTGCAAGAATTTGACGTGACCGTTATCTACAAGAACGGACGCAAACATAAGGATGCCGATTGTCTGTCAAGGAGCCCGCTTGAGAACGATCCACCAAGTGCTGTGATGTCACTAACCAACGTCGATATAGAGCAGACTAAAGACCCGGATTTAGCTAAAATAATCGATAATTTAAACTCGGGCTACACCAGAAAGGAATTCAGCATTATCGACGGCATCTTATACAAGAAAAACTATAGCACAACTGGAAGACCCTGGCTTATGATGATCCCTAAGCACTTAAGATCGGAAGTTATGGCAGATTTACATGACGCTCCTACAGCTGGGCATTTGGGTTTCGCCCGAACGTATGACAAAGTCAAGAAACGATTCTATTGGCCTGGCCTTTATAGAACTGTTCGCCAATATGTAAGCCATTGTCGGGAGTGTCAACGAAGGAAGAAATTACCTCGACGTCCGGCTGGACAACTTGTATCCATACCGCCCGTAGAAAAGCCATTCTATAAGGTCGGGGTCGATCTCCTTGGAAGATTTCCAGTTTCTAAATATGGAAACCGTTGGATCATTGTGTGCACCGATTATATGACAAGGTATGCCATAACGAAAGCGATCCCAGACGGAGGAGCAATCGAAACAGCTAAGTTCCTGGTTGAAGATGTTATCTTGAAGCATGGAGCTCCTAGAGAAATGATAACAGATGGCGGAAGAAATTTCATTTCTCAAGTAATAAAAGAGATCAATGCTTTGTGCGGAATTGTGCACAGATTTACAACGGCCTACCATCCCCAGACCAACGGCCTGACTGAAAGGTTCAACAAAACTCTGGGAGACATGTTGTCCATGTACACAGGTGTCGAGCAGAAAGACTGGGACCAAGTTTTAACCTACGTGACTTTTGCTTACAACACTGCTATACAGGAGGCGACCGGCTACACTCCGTTCTTTCTTGTCCACGCCCGCGAGGCCGAGACCTACATCGATGCCGTACTACCCTACCTACCAGATGAGATCTCTGACGACTACGTTGGGGAACTTGTGACCAGAGCTGAGGAAGCGCGTCAACTCTCCCGATCACGCCTTCTACAATCACAGGCGAAAGACCGTAGACTTTACGACCAGAAACATACTCCAGTCTATTACCAGAAGGATGATCTTGTGTGGGTTTTTACTCCCATCCGAAAAGTAGGGCTCTCAGAAAAGCTACTGAAGAGATACTTCGGTCCCTACAAGGTGACCAAGAAGCTTTCAGAAGTTACTTATGAAGTAGAGCCCGTGGACCCGTCTCCCCGATCACGGAAATCCAAGGATATCGTTCATGTCATTCGGATGAAGCCCTACCTGGACCCTGAAGAACAACATTCCATTCTGCTAGGGAACACAGGCCGTGATAGATTTCCTTCCAGAACAAGGGCTGAGACAAGCTAATCAGCGGGTCGCTGTTTTTTCTAAAGAGGGAGTAATGTCAAGTAGCTCCATCCAGATGGGACAACTGTCAATCATCCCTGGACCCCGGGGGGGGGACCACAGGTGTGAGGGCTTCTGGGAAGCTGATCTGTAAATAAGGAAAACGGGACGGTGGCTAACGCCGTTCATTCAGGATTAGTTTTAACTGAGGGTAAGTGGTACTTTCTGGTACTTTCTCTCTCTCTCCCTATAAATACTCCTTATAATAAATTAATTAGCCCCAAACTTGCCCTTGCTTTATTTATCTCCGCGACAATATAGTTTTTTAATCCACAAAAAATAAATTCACTATTCAAATAAAAGTTTATTTAAAAAAACGTATATACATAGCTTCTCATATGAAAATACCAAATTATTTAAAGTTATTTGTAGAAATTTCTAACGTAATTTGTGTTATACACAAGTTTGTATAAATATCCCTATTCTAACATGGTAGTGTCTATCAAAGATTCACAATATTCTGTATAATATTGGAAGATATTCTTGAGATGATTGGCACAGGTTTCGGGCGATGGAAAGTTGCCTTGTACATTCTCCAATGCCTGTACACAGAGCAGTAGCCAATAGGATGGCACTACACGGGCCTTAGTCTCAACCTTCTCGCAGTCGTTGATGATTATCATGGCCTTGTTCATCGTGACTACCTGGCCTCCTAGAAGATGGATCAATTTATTAACATACACTAGAGCTGAGTCGTTAAAGACTAAATGTACAGCGATACGCTGGTCTTTAAGAGTCTGATCGAGGAGACGTTTCATTAATTGCTCAGCGGATGGTCTGGAAATCAACAAACTGTAAAATTGATTGTGAATCTTAATCAGAGATCTTTTTATGTATTCAAGAGAGTCATTCGATAGGCTATCTGGTAAGGTTATTGAATTCATGAAAGGCTCGTATCCCGTAATAAGTCTGAGGTTCTTTGCACCATTCCATACATTAGGTGAGTCATCCACAATATATACTAGATCCTTGCCTGCACCAAACATACCGCTGAGTACACCCAATTTGGACGCTAAGTCGTTGATTATCTCGCGGCTAATTAGAGTAGGCTGAAGGTATTTCTTTTCAGGGTCGAGTATGTTAGCGATATTGGTAGAATACGCCTTAGATGCCATGGTACACAGGTACATGTCGTAGAATGGATGTAGCTCATGTAGGAATCTCTTTACGTCACGTCTTAACATCACTTCGAAATAAAATTCCGAATAGGTCATCAGTTCCCCACCATGTAGGTTCTCTCGATCTTCGTATTTAATACCAGCAGATTCAATCAATGTTTTATCAACGTCGAGCAAAAGAACAAGTTTCTTGGTTTTTAAAAGTCTCTCGAAATATTCGTCTGGAAGTTGTTCCATTTTGTTTCTATATGTGATTTCAGATAGATATTGTAGCGTAGAAATCAAGTCTTTGTATATCTAGAGATGTGAAAGTATTTATTGATGACGTCACCACGACCAGTCAACAAATATTAACAAATTAATCAAACTATCTACAGCTAGAGAATATCGAGCAAGCAAGCTAGGAAACTAAATGATGATTTTACAAACATAAGCTAATGAATTTGTTTACAAATATTTTCATTGAATAATTAAATTAAATAATAAATTATTTCTTTGCCACAATTTTGGCACGTGGAAAATTAGGAAAGACAAACTTCAGGATGACACAGCAATTTATTCAAGGCAAGAACAAACTATGAATGATAAACAAAAGATAAGCAATGAGGGAAGTTTACAGAGTAGCAAAATATAAACATAAAAAATGATACTCTGATAATAAAATAATAAATACTTTCCTACATAGCTCCTTTCCTATGGGAGCTGTGATCCACAGCTTGTAATTATTGTAGTTACTGACCTGGATCTGACGTGCTTCTGCCAAGGATTCTATCGAAGTCTTGGAACTTTATCCCTAGTACCTTTGCGTCTTTTTTCTTCTTCTTCTTGCGGTGTGAAGAGCTGCTTTGTCGTCGTATCGTCTATAGGGACATCGTCATCTTGGAAGAAAGTCTTGGCTTTGACACGGCGGTGGAATCCTGGTGTCAGTCTCTGAAAATGAAGATAACAGCACCCATGGCCTCTAGGTCTCGGCGATCTTCAGTTTGTCTTCCCTAATTTTCCACGTGGCATTTTGCTGGAGATGCTGGGTAAATTAGAGAAGAAACCTAAAAGTATTTGTTATGAAGGACCTTTTAGTTCTTCAATAAAATTATATACAAGAGGTATTTATAGGGAGAGAGATAACAACTTATCCCAAGGTAAAGATAATAATAACGAGAGTGGTCAGCCACCTAGGCGTTCCGTTTTCCTTATTCACCGATAAGATTCCGAGAACCCCTCACACCTGTGGTCCGTCCTCCCCCTAAATCTAAAATGAATTTACAAAAATTATTGAATTTTACATAGATGTCTTTGTTATATACAAAGTTTTACATTACTTCGATGGGTTAAAATGATTACTTCTGTAGCTGTGAAAGATTGGTCATTCTATTAATAAATGTTATGTTAGTTATGGTATATGAAGCAAGAAAAATATTATTCTTTGTTGTGTGAAAGCTTGTAAAAATAGGAACTTAGCCTCTCTATTATTAATTTGTTTATTTTTTCTTTGTCGTCTGTTTTTGCAAAAGTAGAATCTGGTTAGAACGATGTATGTAAATTAGATGATTATTTTGTTGCCTTAAATACGAGGTAATCGTTTCTCTCTCTATATCTAAAAATGTTTAAAGTTTAATAAATTAATTTTATAAATCTCAGAGTTGCTTCAAAAAACTATCCAACAGTATATTTTTTTATAAAAGCTTATATTCAACTTACTTCCATGTCTGTCTACAAATCTTGTACTCAATTTTTAATATATTTACAGAACACCTAGAAGTCTGAAATTTGGTATAAATGCTCATGCCTGATGACAATGTAAGTTGACAAATTTAAGACTTCTAGGTAGTCGGGATGGTTAGAGAATTGACTGTTTTATATATTTCCTTTAAAATTCTGTGATTGAATTTTAATATACTTACAAAGAACCTAGAAGTCTAAAATTTTGTATAAATGCTCACGCCTGATGACAATGTAAGTTGACCAATTTCAGGCTTCTGGGTGGTAGGTGTGGTTAGGAAATTGACTGTCTTATATATTTAATTTAAAATTCTGTGATTGAATTTTAATATACTTACAAAGAACCTAGAAGTCTGAAATTTGGTATACATGCTCACGCCTGATGACAATGTAAGTTGACAATTTCAGACTTCTGGGTGGTCGGGGTAGTCATCAATGGACTAATCTATTATGATACATTAGCGCGCCATGTGTTATGAGAATCCGAAACTATTATAGACACGTATGATTCTTTTTAAAATTAAACAATTTCTACTGCCCTTACTACAACAACAGAAAATTAATGGGGGGGCCTGGCTGATCAGTGTTGGGTTCTGGGAAGGTTCACACTGATGAGCCAGGCCCTCCTATTAATTTTTCATTGCAGTAAGAGCAGTAGTAAATTGTTTGATTTTTAAAAGAATCATACGCGTCTATAAAAGTTTCGAATTCCCAGGACTAATTTATTGTAATTTCTATATATACTTTCAATTTTTCTTATCAATTTTAATAAACCTACAGACCATAAGGAAGTTTGAAAAATTACAGACATATCAATACAGCTAACAAAGCAAGTTGACAAAATTTCCGACTTCTAGGTGATTAGTATTGGGTGATTTTTTCTATATTTCCTTTCAAATTTTGTGATAATTTTTTATATACTTCCTAACCACGTAAAAGTCTGGGGTTCGGTGGAAGGATGGTCTAAACCGTTGGTTTTCGACCCGGGTTCGGGTTCGATTCCCGTATTGGGCACTTTTTTCTGAAAAAAAAAAGCTCTAATGGTCCCCGATTTTTGCAAAAGTCCAAACCCACCAGCGAGTGCAAGTAACTAAACGAGGCTCTGGCACATTTGTAAGTGAAAAGTCGAACTGCTTTTCACGTGTGTAGACATGTGGTGCGCTTACAGTAAAAGCAGTCGCCCACTTCTATCCACCATGATTATCATGGCCTGTACCACGTGTACTAGGGATAAACAAAACAAAAAAGTTTGCAAGTGAATAAAATTTCAGACTCCTAGATATTCATGGTGGTCGGGGAATAGACTAGAGAAAATAATTTGCATATTTCAAACGGATAGGCGTAGCTAATTTGATGGCGTAATGAGAGGCTCGAGTTCTATTAAAAAGGATCGGGATTGGAAACTAATTTACATATTTACGCTCAATTTTGTTCCCAATGTTTAACTTGAAATGCCACAATTCAGATTACGATCTAATGATAGCGTTTTTAAATGGGATGAAGATATACTTCTAAAAGATAGCTTACTTGAGCCTCTGGTTTCCCCTTAACAAAATATTATTAGAACATTTCACCCGTTTTAAAACTTGGAGTCTCTCGCTGTGGTGTGGAATCCGAGAGGGTCTCTCGCTGTGGTGTGGTAACCGAGAGGGTCAAACCTGTAGTAACCGAGAGGGGCAGTCAGGGTATGGAGAGTTTTCCAGTACCTCTCTGCACCTTGGAAGACCTTTAACAGTTCTCACAGACTACAGGCAGTCGTGGTAGAGGCAGAGTGGAAGACTTGGGAATGTCCACACAAAAAAACGAAGGGACACAATTGTACTAGAAAAGTTCCGTGAACAGATAAAAGTCGATCTAGGAGCGAAAGATATCAGTTGCCCGATATGGAGATGCCTTTTTCTTAGTATATATATGTTTTCCAAATATATAAAGATATAATATTATTAAAAAATATTATCTGCTATTTCTCTTAAGAGAGAGATAATTATCTTGTGTTCAGGTGAGAGTTCCTCGAAGAGATACTTTCTATCTTCGCGGTAAAGGGTCGAGAACATGATTCATTCCTTGCAAAACGATACCTTATATAGGGGGCTCAGGTAAGATGCCTCGTTCAGCTGCTCGAACATGTTGGGGACAAGAACTCCGTAATTGGCAAGTGCTTGTCCGGACTCAAAGCGGCTTTAAGTTCCTGCTAGGATCCAGACATCCATTCGGAGGAGGCTCGTCTGGTGTAAATATTTTCTTTATCTTATTTCTCTTAAGAAGGGGAATATACAATGACAGAATATATCCAAGGTAGAGCTATTCCTTTGATAAATAACTCCATGTTATTTTCACTATTATATAAAATGATATACAGTAGAACTATCTCCCTGTAAAGGACAACACCTAATTGCAGAGCTAAAGTGTCCTTTAGGGAGAGGTATCCTCTTACCGGAGAGTTGCTAAATACAGTAGAACCTCCCTTTAAAGGACACCTAATTGCAGAGTCAAAGTGTCCTTTAGGGAGAGGTGTCCTCTTACCGGAGAGTTGATAAATACAGTAGAACTACTTCCCTGTAAAGGACAACGCCTAATTGCAGAGCCAAAGTGTCCTTTAGGGAGAGTTGTCCTCTTACCGGAGAGTTGATAAATACAGTAGAGCCTCTCTTTAAAGGACACTTAATTGGAGAGCCAAGGTGCCTTTAGGGAGAGGTGTCCTCATACCAGAGAGTTACTAAATAGTAAAAATGGTAATTTTACAAATGAAAACTGTCCTTTGTGGAGAGGTGTCTGCTAGCGGGGTGTCCGCTAAAGGGAGGTTCTATCGTATATAATTTTAAAAAATATATATTTTTAAATGCTATTTTTTTTTTTGGGAATATTTTATTTCAAAGAAAAAAGATCTTTTAAGAATATAACAATGGAGTAAACACCTAATTATTATTTAGAAAAATTTCTATTTTTCATTTGAAATAAACTCGTATATGGCCGTCTTCCTAATTATATTTATATAAATATATATTTTTTAAATATTTAATTAATCTAAATCACAAAGAAAACTAATATTTCAAATCTTCACTTAGCAAAAGGAAAAAAATGATTAAAAAAAATCCTTATCTATAGTAATTCGAAGATAAATATTCAATGATATATCGATATAATTTTATTGAAATTTGACCATGGGAAACGTCCGATTGTCAAAAATAACTCATACGACAAAATCAATTAATTACTTCTCTATCTCTCTGTTGTGCAAGATAAAATAAGAATTGAAATAAGATCATTGAACAAAATTTAATTAATGAAACAATAAAAATATATATTAAGTATTAGATAATAAAAAGGCATATATTGGATTGAATAAAATATTTATTTGACAATATTTATGTTGAATGAACGCCAACCTTTGTCAAGGCATTACATTTTTGTATAAACAAATATACAAAATATTCTTCTGAAAATTATTAAAAAAAAAAAAGAGATGAGGTATATTATGATACAAATTTTGATATAATTCAATATTTGATGATACGAGAAAAACTAGCTCAAATTTATATAAAAAGAAAGAATGAAGGAATACAAATATATTAAGACAATATTAAAAACCTTATTGTGAATTCGAATACCAATATGTTGAAGAATACAGGTAAGAATTCTTATGATCACCCTGACAATCATACCGAAGACATTTCAATTAAACGACATGAATCTAACTCTTGTATCAGATGTTAACTCGGGTGTCTACTGATGAGGGCCACAATGTCAGCTGGTCTGACCAAGCTTCTTGATCACCAAATCTTGATACACCATCAGCCAACCAGAAGTTGGATAAATATCACGTGATGTGAACTGACCCAACTGATTGGTTGGATTGATAGAAATTAACATGACAGTTTAGCTTCTTTTAGCCCAATTTGATATTCTTTAAGAAATCTGTTCTACAAATATCTGAACTAAATTTATCTAACTTTGACCATCACATATGCTAACAAAAGAAAATTACATAAGACACTCCACAACTCTTTTTATTTACTTGATTAAAGGAAACTTTCGGCAAGCCTTTCTTCAGCTAAAACGTATAAACAAGGCAACGGAGAGAGATTTTATAGCATTTTGAAAGAAAAGTTTATGTAAATACGGGAGATATGAATATAAGAATTTACATAATTGAATAGATTTGAAGACTTAACTATGAACAGGTTAATGAATTTAGTGAATAGAAAATGGAATGACTATTGTTTAATTCGCTTATTAAAGTTTAAAAGATAGAAGGGGAACGTATTGTGATGATAACTACAAGGTAGGATCAATAAATAAGGTGAATTATAATTTATTAAAATAAATAAGACCGATATTAAAAATTAGGACTTGATTTATTCAAAATAATCACCTTGGCTTTCTGTACATCGTCTCCATCGTTCTGGCAACTTGTAAATACCCTCTTTATAGGCACTCTTAGGAAGCGTGTGAAAAAAATCTTGTGCCACTTTCTGGACATCTTTATCCGAGTCAAATCGCTTTCCCTTTAACTCCTTCTTTAGTAGTCCAAAAAGGAAATAGTCAGAGGGGGCTAGGTCTGGACTATATGCAGGATGTTCTAAAACTTCAAAACCTAATTTAATGCTTGTAGATACAGTTTTACATGATGTATGCGGCCTTGCATTATCATGAAGGAAGAGAACACCTTTACTAAGCTTCCCTCTTCTTTTGTTTCTTATACCGGGCTTTAACTTATTTACAAGAATGTCACAATAAAGGTCGCTGTTCATACGTTGCCTTGAGGATAAAAAATCAAGACAGATTGGTCCATCAACATCCCAAAAAATTGTTAACAAAACTTTACCGGCCGAACGTTGAGACCTGATTTTTTTGGTCTTGGAGAATCGCCTCGTTTCCATTCCATAGATGCACGTTTTGTCGAAGGATCATAATGATATCACCAACTCTCATCTCCAGTTACAATTTGGTCAAGGAAATGATCATCTTCCTCTTCATACCACTTTAACAGAGCCTTTGAAACCCGAATACGGTTAAGTTTTTGGTCCAAATTAAGGAAATGTGGAATCCATCTGCAGCATATTTTTCTAAATTGCAATTGTTCATTAATAATGGTGTGCACAGTTCCATAGCTTATATTCAAATTGTCGGCTATGGTAAAAATGGATATTTTTCTATCCTCCAAAATTAAGTTTCTACCGCATTTATCGTGCTTGGCGTCGCTGTAACACTTGGCCGTCCAGGTCGCTCAATATCGGTACATGTAATTCGTTCATTTTTGAACTCGTTAACCCATTTATAAATGTTTTTTTGAGACAAACAAGACTCACCATAGATATTTTTCATTTTTTGGCATATCTGAGATGTTTGAATACCTTCTGCATTCAAGAAACGAATAACTGCACGTTGTTCAAGCGTGGTGCAATCCTTCAAGGGAGCTTCCATTTTAGTTTATTTATAAGTCTCGCGCTGCGCGTGGGAAAAAAGAACAGAACACCTTAAATAGTCTCTCGATGTTATATTTTAATATTCTGTGGTTCAAATTATTTTTGCTTTTTCAATTTTTAAGAAATAAGATTATTCACCTTATTTATTGATCCCCCCTTGTATATACGCTTGTTTATTGCTTTATGATTCTTCATGGTTTCTATTGCTTCAAAGATAAGTATTTGGGTTTTATTTGTGAAATTTTAAGGGAGGATTCTGGTATTATTGAAGTCTGGAGTATGCCCGGTTTCTCTGATGTCGTGAACTATTTAGAAGTTTGGGTTCTGCTTATAAATATTCCTTTGGTGTTCTTTAATTCTGATTGAAAGGTATCTTGAGGTTTCACCAATGTAGACACTGTTGCAGTTAAGGCAGGGAATTTGGTAAACCAAATATTTTTCTTGTTTCTGATGGATTCTTTTGGTGATTGGGTTTCTTAAAAGTGAGGCTATGGAGCGTGAACTTCTAAAGATAGTTGTTATGCCACATTTTTAAAAGTTTGCTGGCTATTGTAATTGTGTAATCAGTATATGGCAAAGTAGCAGCTTGAGATGTAATGACTGGAGTTATTTCTGGGGGTTCCAGGTCTATATCTATTTATTTTAATGAAGGGAAGTGGATATCCAGATTGAAGAATCTGAGTTTGAAGAAACTGGATACCAACTCTTTCCTTTATTAAAAGAAATATATATTTGTAGATATATGTAGACCTGGAACCCCCAGAAATAACTCCAGTAATACATCTCTACCTGCTACTTACCATAAACAAATTCCGAAGTTCACCCTCCATAGCCTCAATTTTAAGAAACCCAATCACCAAAAGAATCCATAGAAACAGGAAAAAGATTTCGTTTAACAAAGTCCCTGCCTTAACTGCAACAGTGTCTACATCGGCGAAACCTCAAGAGACCTCACCTATAGAACTAAAGAACGCCAAAAGAATATTTCTAAACAGAACCCAAACTCCTTAAAAGTTCACCATATCAGAGAAGCAGGACATACTCCAGACTTCAATAGTACCAGAATCCTCCATAGAAATACCACAACTAAAGCCCAAATATTTATTCTTGAAGCAATAGAAACCATGAAGCATCCTAAAGCAATAAACAAAAGTATACAGTTACCATCACAATACGTTCCCCTTCTATCTCAAAACTTTAATAGTCATATAAAACAATAGTCATTTTATTTTTCTATTCACTAAATCCATTAACCTATTAATAGTTAATTATTCAAATTTAGTCAATTATATAAATTCTTAAATTCATATGTTACATATAAACATACAATGTTTCTGTAAAAATGCTATAAAATCTCTCTTCATTGCCTTGTTTATACCTCTTAGTTAGCTGAAGAAAGACTTGCCCGAAAGCTTCCTTTAATCAAGTAGATAAAAAGAGTTGTGTAGTGTGTGTGTCTTATGCTTTTTTTTTTGTATTTTGTCGAAATCTGTAATCCTGTTATAATGATTCCCATATTCTGCTGAGATAATTAACAAGATAGTAGAAGCTCTAACTCCCATCTCTTTTATATTTAAGGAAGGAAAATCTCCATATTTCAGTCAAGTGGATTTAAATTGAAGCGGAGTACTATTCTGATGATACAAAAACAAAAATATTAAGCTTTTTTAAATAACTTTGAAAAGTATGATTAGCAATCAAAGCTAGATATGAGCAAAATATTTTTTAAAATGGTTAAATAAATAATATGATGCATTAGAGCGCCATCTGTTATGAAAACACGAAACTATTATAGATGAGTAGAAATTGTTTAATTTTTAAAAGAATTATACGCGTCTATAATAGTTTCGAATTTAAATAAATAATTGTTTGTGAATATATTAAATTTTCGGGTAAAATTGCATTGAGAAATATCTCAAAGAAAGAACTAAATAATCACGTATTAACAACCTATTCCCTATTTTAAATTTTTCTCTGCCTTCTCTCAGAATAAATTACCTCTGAATTATCGTATCACTGTTGTTTTTCGGGTATCCGCACAAGAAACAATTTCTTTCTAGAAGAAGTGAACGCTGTTTTGATAGGTACGACTCATTTTTCTGAATCTAACTCTCTTAATTATGTTTACCTCTTCAATATTGTGGAAATTCTTGATGTTGACTTCTTGCAAAATATAGCTATATCTTCCACCCGCATGCCTCCTTCGTGCTTTTAAATCATTTCCCTCTTAACCTCTATCGCAATAAAATCCTTTTTAAAAGCTTTTATTTAAATTGCTTCCATATCTGTCTGTTAAAAAAAATTGTGATCATTTTATAACACAAAGATCACCTAGATATCTGAAATTTGGTATACCAGTCCAAACCTGATGCCTTCGCGAAGTGACAAAATTTCAAACTTCTAGGTTGTCGGGAATGGACTATTTTTTATATTTCAAATTTTGTAATCATTTTTATTATACTTCCTGACCACGTAGAAGTCTGGTATTTTACAGATTAGTTCAATCCTACTAACATAGCAAGTGTACAGAATTTCAGACTTCTAGGTGGACATGGTGGTCAGGAACAAACTAACTAAAGAAGAGAATTTGTATATTATCTTTAAAACGGAGAAAATAAGCGGAGCCGTTTCTCTGGCGTAATTAATGGCTGGCGTTCCATAAAAATGTGTGTTTGTGGTCGGGGATGGACTAATTTATATATTTCCTTACAAATTTTGTTGCCAATTTTTAATATACCTTCAGGAAGCATTGAAGTATAAATTTTGTATATTCACTTAATCTAGCTAATAAACCAAGTGCACACAAAATATCAGACTTCAAAGTGGTCGTAATGTGTGGTCAAGAATAAACTATAGAATAGAATTTGCATAAATATTGCCACGTGGAAAATTAGGGAAGACTAACTTCAGGATGAGACAGCAATTTTTTTTCAGGCAAGAACAAACTATATGGAAATATCTTTATTTACGGGGCTGCTAACCAAAATAAAACAACCAAGAACAAACAATGAGTGATAAACAAGAGGAAGTGTACAGAGTATAGAAAAATATAAACATAAAAATAATACTCTGCTAATAAAATAATAAATACTTTGTTACAATATCAAAAAGATAATATTGGAGCAGCCGTTTTTGAAGCGTAGTGAGAGCGTCTGGCATTCTATAAAAATAAATTGGTAGCAAGAAACAAGAGCTATGAATAATTGTGACTATATATTTTCAGAAAATATATAATAATTTAAAATTATTATATAGTAAAACTTCGCTAAAATGAACCCGAGATATAGTGAACCTCCCTTATAACAAACCAAAGGTAATCCCCAATTACATTCCATTGAAAATACCAATGTTTTAATGAAATTTGAGATTTTTAATATATAAGGTAAGATCAAAAAGTAACCGAACTTTTCAAAAATAAAAAAATATATAATTTTTGAATCAATTTATTCTTCAGAATTTTCAAAATAGGACCCTCCACTATCTACACATTTTTTTCCAGGGGTCAAAAATCTGTTTAAAAGTGGTTTCATAGACTATATTCCTGAGCTTCTCTATTTCAGCCGTCGCTTTTTCGATAACCTCTTCAAATGACGAAAAAGCATATTTTTTAACGCAAGTTAAAATAAAAGTTAAGAAAAAAAATAACTCGCTGGGAGAGAGGTCTGGGGAATAAGGAGGATGTGATAAAACAGTCACAGAGTGCTTAGCTAAATAATCCATAACCAAGGTGGCTATATGGGCAGAGGCATTGTCATGAAGCAACTTCCATTGTTGTGACTGAAAGAGCAGGTTCCTTTTCCTTCCTATTGAATCTCTAAGACGTACAAGTGTTTCTTTGTACGGAGGACTCTAGAAGATTTGTAAATGCAAAGTCGAACTGCTTTTTTACATGTGTAGACATGTGGTGCACTTACACTAAAAGCAGTCGCCTATTTCTACCCACCATGATTATCATGGCCTGTACCACA
>CP092869.1:22263994-22314338 GCA_030710605.1 Cordylochernes scorpioides
TGTAGAAGGGATAAGCACAAAAAAGTATTTCTTTTTATGTGTTTTTTATTGTTAGAAGTTCCCTCTTGAATAAACTCATAATGAACAACTCCTTGGTAGTCAAAAAAATAATAATAATAAACATCAATTTTCCCTTTGATCGGTCAAAACGAACTTTTTTCTTCCGAGGAGAAATCGGAGTGTGCCATTCAAGTGACTGTTTCTTTGTTTGTGGACCATAAATATAGCACCAAGTTTCATCTCCAGTCATTATTTTTTCAAAAAAATCTCTGTTATTAATTGCGCTTCCAATTAAATCTCTACAAATTTCTAATTTTTCTGTTTTTGTTGTACGGTTAGATGTCGGGGAACAAAGTAACCACAAAGTTTTCTCATGTTTAAATGTTAATGAACAATGCTTTGGCAGTTATCATATGAAATTTCAACTAAATTATTTCTTCATCCTTGTTGTAAATTTTTGAGTGAACGCGTTCTGTGTGCTAGGCTTTAGTATAAGAGTCAGTGGACGAGTGGGTAACTCCCTCGATTCCCAACAGCCATGGACCAGGATTGAATCCCGCGTTGAAGACTTTGTTTTAATATGTGAATAACCTTCATATATTATTCATTGTTACAATTATCATAAACTAGGTTGCTCTTTTTGAGATGTACCTAATAAAGTAGAACGACATTTGAAAATTATCCCGCATGTGTTTCTTTTGAACGAAAAATCGAAATTTATTTTAAGGAGAAATAGATATTATTTATAACCTTAGAGATTAAGTATGATAGGATGTATTGTTAAGAGTAATGAGATAAACGGAAAAAATTAAGTGTACAGATTCCCATCCCTGGACACTTTATTTTTCCGTTTATCATTACTCTTCGCAATTCATCCTTTCATACTTCATCCATAAGGTTAGAAATAATCGTTATTTCTCCTTAAAATAAATTTCGATTTTCCGTTCAAAAGAAACACATGCAGGATAATTTTCAAATGTCGTTCTACAATCATAAGCCACATTATATTGTATTATAAATTACCTAATAAAGTGATTTTGGAACAATAACAAGGCTTTAGTACTTATTGTATGTAACCCCACAAATATTAACTTCTGTAAGTGAATTGCTGAGTTTCGCTGAATCTCTCTACTGAGAGGACTTGTGACAGCAATAAGTTCAAGGCCTTCAAGACTGAAATAAGGGAATTCCCGTCGTAGAAACGGACATTGATAACACTCTATTCACATATATCCCCTAGAATTTAGCTGAAGAATGTTATTGCAGGGAATCTCCGATAATTTCACGGATTTACCCGGATTGTCGGTTATCGCACTCTCTATCTGACCATTCCATCTATACCTCCCCTCGTCGCTGACCCCCACAGCTCTTACCTAACCTACTGACCTGCAGCAGACACCCCATTATATGTTAAATATTCGTTTGGTACAACTCCTTTTCACTTCGTCTGTTTGCTATGGGTGAGAACCAGAGGAAAATGGTTGCCTCACGAATTTAATACCGTCCTATACCGCCCTGAGAGGAAGGATGTCCTCGAGATACTCTCGCCTGAACACAAGCAAATTCTGTGCGAATTCCTCAACATTGCTATTGAGCATGTGGGGGACAAAAACTGCACAATAAGCAAGGGCCTGTCCACACTTGTAGCACCAGATAGGATCCTGACGTCCCTGCAGAGAAGGCTTCGTCTAGTGTAAATATTTTCTATTTTTATTACAATACTGTATTTTTCTCTAAATTTATTATTTTTCTATTGACTAGGAGTCAATAAAGTTGTTAATTGTCAATTGTAACGGATTTAATGAAAAGAACAAGGAAAATCGAAGAACGATATCTGGGGATAAAAAATTGATGTATTTTGACAATCCGATAGCCAAAGAAATCATGGGTAAGTCCAGGACAGCCGACAACTTCGACCTCCAAACCTAATATCCACGGCAAGAAGGTTCTTCTGTGCATCTGATGGAATCAGCACGGCATACTTTATTACGAACTTCTGCAACCAGGCGAAACAATCACTGCTCATCGCTATCAATAACAATTAACGCAGTTACGCCAAGAACTCGAAGTGAAACGACCAGTTTGGATGCAACGACATGGCAAGTTGATACTTCTTCATGACATACAAGGCCATACGTCGCACAATCGGCAAAAACGATCTTGAAAGACTTCATTTGGGAAGTCTTACCCCTCCCGCCATACTCTCCAGACATCTCTCCATCGGATTATCACCTCTTCCAGTCAATATAACATGATTTGGCTGACAAAGCTTCCAGAATCGCGAAGAAGTTGAAAATTGGCTTGATGAATGGATTGCCTCGAAACCAAAAACTTTTTTTTATGATGACATCTATAAAATACCCAATTTATGGAAGAATGTTATATCTAACAATAGAATTTTTTAAAAATAAATATCTAGTATAATATGTTTCAATTTCATTAGATTTTCTAACCGAAAAAAAAACAGGAAGTCATACTTGCGCAACCAATATATAAATGGTTCAAATGTAGGTTCACTAACCATTTAATTTAAATAGATTTAATTGTATAAGAGGAAATATATAATAATATACAGTTAAACCTGTCGCCCCCTCTTGGGACTCACAATAGGGTGCTATAGAGAGGAGGTGCTATAGACAGGTCACTTTTAATGTAAATCGCATCGTACTATGTATTTGAAATCGGGTGCTAGAGAGGGAGGCGCTATTTAGAGGGGGCGCTATAGAAAGGTTTACCTGTATCACAGAACACCAACTACCTGGCCAGTATATATTGTCAAAATGTATGTATTTTATTTATATATAAAATATTATTAAATGTTTTATTTAGATGACACAGGCTTTCCCGGGGCGTACAGAAGTCCCCGACTACCCGGATATAGAATAGAATTTTGGTAAATACCATTTCTGACAGATTATTGATATAATAAATATATACAGTAGAACTACCTCCCTGTAAATGACATCTAATTGCAGAGCCAAAGTGTCCTTTAGAGAGAGATGTCCTCTTACCGGAGAGTTGCTAAATACAGTAGAACCTCCTTGTAAAGGACACCTAATTGCAGAGCCAAAGTGTCCTTTAGGGAGAGGTGTCCTCTTACCAGAGAGTTGCTAAATACAGTAGAACTACCTCCCTGTAAATGACATCTAATTGCAGAGCCAAAGTGTCCTTTAGGGAGAGATGTCCTCTTAACAGAGAGTTGCTAAATACAGTAGAACTACCCCACTGTAAAGGACACCTAATTGCAGAGCCAAAGTGTCCTTTAGGGAGAGGTGTCCTCTTACCAGAGAGTTGCTAAATACAGTAGAACTACCTCCCTGTAAATGACATCTAATTGCAGAGCCAAAGTGTCCTTTAGGGAGAGATGTCTTCTTAACAGAGAGTTGCTAAATACAGTAGAACTACCTCCCTGTAAAGGACACCTAATTGCAGAGCCAAAGTGTCCTTTAGGGAGAGGTATCCTTTTACTGGAAAGTTGCTAAATTGTAAAAATGGTATTTTTACAAGTAAAAACTGTCCTTTTTAGAGAGTGTCTAGCGTGAGTGTCCTTTTATGTAGGTTCTACTCTATACATATACATTAGGCAACACTATTGAAGACATTTTTATTTTAAAAAACAAGACTTCAATGGCAAAATATAAATAAAAACGCAATTTTTTACTAATGCATTCATACGGATTATTCAATAAATCTAACACCCACATAAACTTTCAATACATGTCTATATTGAATAGATTATAATATCAATAGAATCATATGAACCTATCATTCCAATGACAACTACGCACACAAAACAACATTATGAAACATCGTTTTTCCGAAGCGGAAAATGGGTTAACAACCGCCGAGGAGACAAAGCCAAAACAGGACGTGAGGACGTCAGCGACGATGATAAGGTAAAGTCTGTTTTTTATTATTATTATCAAATACTTCCGAAATTATGTTTCTTTTGGATTTAAACACCCAAGCTTTTAAAGCGAAAATCACTATTCAACAGGCTTATAATATATATATTTTACTTATCCCTAGTACACGTGGTAAAGGCCATGATAATCATGATGGTGAACTCCGCCTTTGCCGGTCCCAAGCCCAGATGAAAAAGGAGGAGGAGGAGCAGTAACAAGCTCGCTAAAAAACCTGGGTTCAGCTGGCCCGGATGATATTACCCTGTAAGGGTTCCTAATCCAGGGATACAGAATGAGCAGCGTTTGTACTCCATGTTAGGAGCTGTGCGCGCGCATGCGCCGGGAAGCCACTTGCTCGCCGGCAGCCGACGGGAGCAGTCACTTGCTCGCCGGGAGTCAACGGGCGCAGACATTTACTCGCTGCCAGCCAACGGGCACATGTTTATAATGTGTTTGAATTATACATTTAATCATGTAAACCCGGGCGTTGCCCGGGTCATTCGTCTAGTTCTTCATAAAAATCCAATTTCTTCTCTTATATATATTGCAGCAAAGTATTTACAACGTGTGGTCAATAATTTCCAGGAATGAGACTGGATCGCGTAAAATATTCAAAATAATGAAATAATTCTATAAGAACCTTATAGATAAAACATTTATCAACACGTAGAAAAAAGATTTATCACACAGACGCACGCGCTCACGTTTTTTTTTTTTTTTTCGAATTTATAAGCTCGAGTATATCAGAACATTTTTTAACTTCAGTATGGACTGTAATGAAAAACAACGAGTCTGCATAGAGTTTTGCTTCAAATTAGGCAAAACAGCTTCCGAATCATTTCAAATATTGAAGCACGCTTGTAAAGAAGATGCCCTATCACAATCGAGGACATTTGAATGGTTTGCACGATTTAAAGCTGGTCGAACAATCGTCAAGGATGATCTACACACTGGCAGACCTTTATCGATAAGAAACCCCGAAAATGCACTCAAAATCAAGTCATCGATCAAAGAAAACCCTAGAATAACTATCAGAGAGCTATCAGAAGACTTGTATATCTATTTTGGATCATGCCAAACCATCATAAAGAATGATCTGCATCTTAAACGATCCCCGGCTAAATTTGTCCTACATCTCTTAACGAATGAGCAGAAAGAGCATCACAAAGAAACGTGCAAAAACATGGTCGAAATGTTTAATTCTGATCCTCATTGGCTCAAAAATGTTATCACGGGAGATGAAACATGGGTGTACGGATGTGTTCCCGAGACTAAGAGGCAATCAAGCCAGTGGCTAGAGCCTGGAGAACCAAGATTCAAGAAAGCAAGGATGATCAAAGCGAAGCTTTAGTGTTTTCTTATCACTTTATTTGATGTAAAGAGATTGGTACACTATGAATTCGTGCCCGAGGGTCAGACCATTAATCAACATTACTATCTTGATGTATTGCGACGTTTAAGGGAGGCTGTGCGTCAGAAACGACCTGAAAATAGCTTCAGAAAAATTGGCTCTTGCATCATGACAACGCACGGCCACATACGGCCGCCACTGTACAACTCTATTTGGATAAACACAGAATTTCTTTACTACCCCAGCCACCCTATTTTCCTGAACTTGCTCCCAACGATTTTTTCCTTTACCCTAAAATTAAAAAGTCTTAAAAGGACGTTGATTTCACTCAATACCTGAAATAAAGGAGAATACGAAGAATATTTTGAAAAGCCTGAAAGATGAGGATTTTCAGAGGTGTTTTGATATCTGGAAAAAAATATGGAACAAGTGTATAGATAGTGACGGTGATCATTTTGAGAAATTTTAAATAAAACTTTATTATACTTTTGTATTTCTTTAAATATTTAGCATTCCTGGAAATTATTGATCACACTATGTATTATTTTTTTAACAGAGTATCATTTTATGTTATATTTTGCTACTCTGTAAACTTCCCTGATTGCTTATCTTTTGTTTATCATTCATAGTTTGTGCTTGCCTTTGAATAAATTGCTGTCTCATACTGAAGTTTGTTTATCCCAATTTTCCACGTGGCAATATATCATATGAGGTGAATTACCTAGTATCTGAGGAAATTACAGAAAAATTAAAAGGATTGTGGAATAAAATGGATTTTTATAAAGAATATACAGTGAAACCTGTCTATAGCGCCCCCTCTAAATAGCGCCTTCTTCTCTATAGCGCCCGATTTTAAACATTAAAATGTAAACATTTTACATTAAAATTGACCTGTCTATAGCACCCCCTCTCTATAGCACCGTATTTTGGTGAGTCCCAAGAGGGGGCGCTATAGACAGGTTTAACTGTACATGTATATCAGCAAACATCTCTTGAAAATCATTCAGGATATGAAATAATGTAACCAAAGGATGTGCCTGGAGTGCCAAGATACAGGAATCATTGTATAAACGGGGAAAAGAAAACAGAGGTCCCAGAAGGAAGACAACACTAACCCCAGAAAAATTCATTTTATATGTAAGACTCTTGACAATAATTTTTCATGATAATAGCGACAGAAGGTAACTGACAGTCGAAATAAAGTATTAAAAAAGCTAAATAGCAGCTCATTAAAAACTTAATTATATATTCAACCTGCAAAATGTTTATTTTTTCTTCCATAAAATACAGTCGCGTATATGAGCCTGAAAACACCTACAACCTCCGCTAATATATGGCGCTTTCGCCTATTTCCCGTTTGGGACTAGTGTGGGAATCGCCGACTGCTGTGGTCCTGTTTCCTGGGGCAAATGAATGTAAATAGATGTTCATATTGGCCCTTGGATGTAACTTACTGTAAATACCTGTTAATTGGTATTCGAGTTATTATGTAATGTGGTTTAAAGATTACAACAAAGAGGAGGAGGAGTGTTAGCAGACTTATTTCCGGTTGCTGTTGTGGTCTTTCTTCAACATCACAGTAGCTACTCTTCTGGTAAGTCTCTCGTGTCCCTCCACCAGTGGTAAGGCCGAGAGATACTGCCAGAGGAAAGGAGATTCACTTGAGTGGTGGTTCTCAGAGGTTCTTTGGGCTGTCTGCAAGGTAGTGCTGCAGAAGTGAAGCAACGGGGCCAGGGTAGGTGATCCATGAAGGAGGAACCGGTGTCGTCGCGAAGAACCGGAGAGGACACACGCGACAATTCGTTTAATTCTCACCTCATTGTCTACTACTCGCTCGCGATCCAATTAGAAAAGAGAGTTTTACAATGGGAGAGTGCATTGGTGGTTTTGGGTGTTGAAACTACAAGATAACAAGTATAACAAGTACAAGTCTAACTACTTGTATAACAAGGACTTCTTCCAGTCCTTATTCATCCCTCCCCTCCGATTATCTGGAGGAGGACTCTTCGGCATTAGGGAAGCCTCCTCCACAGTATATAATTGTACTTTTTCTTGCTTATAGTTTCCTTCCTACTATATATCTTTAACTTAGTATGTATACTTTACCATTGACAGGTATCAATAAAATTGTTTTAATTCTAATCACAGCTCTATATCCTCTGTTATAATATTGTGGCCAAGAAATAATTTATATTTCATTATTTTTAATTTAATTATTCAATGAAAATAATTAACAGAATATTACTCTATATTTGTGGAATAGCTCGGCAGTTCGATATTCTCTAGCTGTAGATAGTTTTGTTGATAGTGGTGTCGACTGGTCGTACTGACGTCATCAATAAATACTTCCACATCTTAAGATATTCAAAGACCCGATTTCTACGCTACAATATATATTCCATTCCTATAGATTATATAATATAATATCAAAAAACAATAGAAAATAATTTTAAAAAATAAGTGGGTCAGGTGTTGATATTAAAAATAAAGAAAGCATATCCTGACCAGGAGCACATGTGCTTTTCAGGTGCTTTGGTCGCAGTGGTACAGCCTACTCCACGCTGACGAGTGGCAACAGCGCGAAACGCGTTCGTGGGTGGCTTTTCTTAATTTATCAAGAAATTGGGTTGGCCAAATATCAGGGAACAGGCAAAATCAATGTTTAGTTGATTTCTGTTCCACCAGATGGCGCTCTGCCTACTGTAAAGCACATGTGCTCCTGGTCAGGATATTCTTTCTTTATTTTTAATAATATGAAATTTAACTCTAACAAGGAATATAGAGTTGTGATTAGATTTAAAACAATTTTATTGACACTCTAATAGTAAAGTATACATACTAAGTTAAAAGATATATAGTAAGAGAGGGAAACTATATAGACAAGAAAATGTACAATTCTATACTGTGGAGGAGGCTTTCCTAATGTATGCCAAATAGACATTTACACGCGCGAACATTTCATTTTTACAGATTATTTATAAAAATCATAAAACTCTAATGTTATTTATTCATAAATTTATTATGTTTTTCATCAAAACAGCTTGAAAATAAATAAATAGAAGTATTTTATTGTAATTTGATTATCTTTGAATTTTGATCCATCTGTTCTTCCCCCTTGGAACTTTCGTTCTTGGACCGTTTCCACTTCATCCTTCGGTTCTGGAACCACACCTTGACCTGGAACACCAGCACCGCTGTTAGACCGTTTGTAAATAAGTGATGATTGTAGGAAATCGTTCGAATTTATTCTAGAACTTTCTCTCACAAAAGATATAAAGTCAATTAACAATTGGACGTGAAGGTTTGTGGTTTCTCTCAAGTAATAAATGGCTGAAACAGAACATTACAAGAGTAACAAGTCACTACCACAATATCCTTAAGAAATACCAGAGTTCTTCGTATTCCATTTGAACGCTTTTATTTAGAAATCAACTCTTTTTAGTATTACAATATAATAGTATTGTTTTGATTGAATAATTCGCTAATATCTAGCATATTTTCAATATAAAATATTCCTTAAAACTTTTTTTAATCTGTAAATTGCTTTTCTCGAATAAACACAATACTTTACACAATTTGATTTCATTTAAATAAATTTGTATACCAACCCTTTGTACATATATCAATTGTGTTGATATTTTTTATCTTTTCATCTAACTAACTTGCATACTAATTCTGTACATATTTAAAATATCTTGCTTCCTTTTCTTTCAAAATTTTTGTTTACCTTTGAAGTGCAAGTGTCCCTAGGAGGACATAGCGCTCTAAGTCGAAATAAAGAATAAAGGATATATTTAAAGTATTTCAGAGAATTTAGTTAAACTTTTTTAATATGTAAATATTTTGAAAATAGAGCAATCCATAAATAAATATTTAATTAAAAAGGAATATATTGGATCAAAATATCATTTATTTTACCAATATTTCAGTTGGCTGAACGCCAACCTTTATCAAGGTATTATAACATATTAATATGTATTAATACCTTGATAAAGGTTGGCGTTCAGCCAACTGAAATATTGGTAAAATGAATGGTATTTTGATTTGATATATGCCTTTTTAATTAAATATGTAAGTACCTCTAATGTAGGAACCTCTATATACCGGGCGATCCAAAAGTCTTGCACAACTTTAAAAATTAATAACTCCGGGAATATTTGCGCTAAAACACCCTTGTGTTCAGGATGCAATGGGATTTTTTGTGGCAAATAATGAAAAATTCGAAACATGCAAAACAATTGTCCTGATCCTGTCGCTTGAAAACCTGCCATTTTTATTAAATAAAGAAACCTTTTGGAATTATTTCGATTGATATATCGTTTTAAATCCTTTGCAATTATTTCACAATCTAAGTTATCTCAAGAATGCAATACAATCAACAGATGTCTTGTTCCATCAGTTACAACGATCACAAGAATCAGTAACTCCACAGCTACTCTATCAATTCCCACACAATCTCAACATTATAGTTAAACAATTCCTTTTAACTTCACATCCCTCGATAAATACCGGGATGAGAGGTTATCCTGTTGTGGTGCTTGATAGCCCACTTTGTGGAGAGTAAAGAAAGAAAACCTTTTGACAAACATTGTTTTTCAATTTTATGAACTACATGTGTACTAAAAATTCCAAAAAAATTAAAATAAATATATTTTATAGAATGAATTTTACATATTTTCACACTAATGCTTATTTTCATACAAATGATCAACTGTGATCATAGAAAAAAACATATAAGAAGGTTTGTGTTTCAATTAGAGATTAATTTATTTTCTTTATTATATACCATCTCAGTATAAGGTTTGTAGAAGTAAAACGACATTTGAAAATTATCCCACATGTGTTTCTTTTGAACGAAAAATCATTCCGTTTATCATTACTCTTCACAATTCATTCTTTCATACTTCATCCCTAAGGTTAGAAATAATCGTTATTTCTCCTTTAAATAAATTTTGATTTTTCGTTCAAAAGAAACACATGCGGGATAATTTTCAAATGTCGTTTTACAATCGCAAGCCACATTGTATTATATGGTTTGTAGAAGTAGTTTCGTATTATTTATTTGAAAAGAAGCACCGCAAATATGATAGTTATCTTCACACTTACTCTCTATCTCCTTCTTATCTACCTGGCCTGGGGAATCTCACCTTGTGGCGTGCAGTATTTGGTATATTGCAAGAGTTGCATTGTCTGCTTGCTATGGCCATTGTGGGGCTCAAAAATCAGTTACTTTTCTCAGACCTAGAATATGCCGATAGTAAGAGACTGCAATGTGTAAGATTCTCATTCTTGAGCCGCAGGTTCGATTCCCGTTCAGCGCACAGTTTTTAACAGTAATGATTGCAATCCTGCCGTGTGGAAGGACACATCACTCTTCCCAAAACCCCAGTAGGATGGTACACCATCCATTACTTGTAATCATAGCTCTAGTGACCTAGACATATATATTGTAGCGAAGTATTTATTATTATTTTTTACAAGCATTAATTATTTTACACTAGTATTAACAGAGTATCATTTTTTATGTTTATATTTTACTACTCTGTAAACTTCCCTCATTCCTTATCTTTTGTTTATCATTTATAGTTTGTTCTTGCATTAAATAAATTGGTGTCTCATCCTGAAGTTTGTCTTCCCTAATTTTCCACGTGGCACTATCTATAGAAAGGAAGTTCTGAGAGGACAGGAATACTGCCAGCCACCAACCTATGGATGGTTGAGGAGAAATAGATGAAATCAAATAAAACAGTAGAAATTCCCAGAGAAGATATTGTCACTAGCGAACTCCTCTCTACAACGTACAGTTTTAATTAGCCACGCAACCATTATTTATACTAATTAGCTTCTCACCGGTAAGAGGACATCTCTCTCTAAAAGAAACTTTGGTTCTGCAACTAGGTGTTGTTCTTTACAGATAGTTGTTTTTATTTATTTATCCCAAATACACTTGTTATAGACTTTGATAATCGTGGTGGGTAGTTTATTGTGATTACTCATCATGTCTACACATGTAGAAAGCAGTTCGATTTTACATTTATAAAGTGTCAGGACCCTCGTTTGGTTATTTGCACTCAATGGCTGAGATGAACGAGAGAAACCCCACTCATTATAACCTCCTTATAAAAGACAACACCTAGTTTCAAAGCCAAAGTGTCCTTTAGGGAGAACTGTCCTCTTACTGGAGAGCTGCTAATTAGTAAAAATTGGAATTTTGGCGATGAAAACTGTTCTTTATAGGTGTCCTCTCAGAGAGTAGGAGTTCTACTGTATATTGATGTCAAAATGTATTAAATGTGTTCAATAGGTGTCACTTCAGTATTTAAAATGATGGAAATGCTGTGAAGAGACCACACAGCTACCCTGTGTGCACCGACCTGCCGCTCCGAGAGGTCGAGAGCCAGCGCCAGCTCGTACCGCCGTAGCCGGGAGAGGTAGCGGTTCCTGGAGAACTCGGTCTCCAGCCCGGACACCTGCTCCCTGGTGAACGTCGTGCGACGCCCGGGTGTTCCGTCCTCCTCCCCTGATACTTCCGTAGGTTACACATTTAATCAAGGACATACAGTTCAAATATAAGAAAAATTGCTATATATATGTAATATATAAAATTTATTTAATTTTACATTTATAATTTCTAGAATAAAATACTCTGTAAAGTCGACCGCAATATGTCACGGTTTTCCCTATATATAATCCATTGTTGTTGTCTCCCGTTGGCCGGCTCAAATCTTTTGTAGATATGTAAATACGTAATCTTTTATTTTCTTCTTTACGCCTCAAATTAGATTTTTCTTCTTAAACTGTTTCATTAGCACAATTAAAGCAAATTATGATTAAATGAACATTATTTTTCTTGAAGAAGGAATCAAAGTTTTATTCCTTCTTCAAGATGATGTCTGGCGTTTCCATCTCTTGTAATATGAATCCTAAAGTTATTTTTCTTACCCCGACTGCAGTATCATAAAATACTCATGTCCTTCATAATATATTGCCACGTTTTTATTTTTTAAAACGCTAATTTTAGTTTAGTAAAACTTTATTTTTAAAGTTTATTATTTTAAAAGTGAAATGTTTGTTAATGAAATAGACATTTTGCCTAAACTCATTTATTGCTGCTTTCTTTACAAGCCATTTGTTTATGTTTTATTTTTACATATCGTTTTTATTGAGTTTTTACTAATTTAGTATGTACATCATTGACTTTTAATGAATGGAAAATAAAAATGAAAATAAACATATGAAAAATTAAAATAACATTTTAAAGGAAATTATGTACAATTGAAAATTGTTTCTGTAACGTCTCAATATATTATATAATTTATAAAGAGATCAAATAAGATTTTAAAAAAACCTTCTTGCAATAAGTTTGTTTATTATAAAAACCGCGAACTTTCGAGATCTCTCGCTCTTTATCGGACAAAAGAAACCTGTTGAAGAGCGAGAACTCGCGGTTTTATAATTAACAAACTTATTGCGAAAAGGTTATTTTAAAATCTTATTTGATCTCTCTCTCTCTCTCATTTTACATAAATTTCTTCTTTCGAGATAAATATCTGTAAGCTTCAATTATTTTCATTATAAACGAAGACAACAGCTGAGCTTTTGGAAGTTTCCATTAATCGAAAGTTAAGAAAGATGGCATACACGTGTATATAAGACTGAATAACTATTAGATTGTGAAATATATACACAACTAGGTAATGTATAAGAAATATGCTAAACTGTGATGAAATTTGAATAAATATTCTTATTATTAGAATTATTCAATAGTTATTATATACTTCGATGGAGTAAAATGTCCAGTAAGTATAATTAGCTCTCTTACTTTCTTTGGCTGCTATTATAAATTACCACTTTATACTCTAGTTGGGGAGATTTCTACATGGCTCTTAATTAAGGAATGACTGTAAAACGACAATTGGAATTATCCCGTATGTGTTTCTTTTCAACGAAAAATCAAATTTTATTTTAAGGAGAAATAACGATTATTTCTAACCTTAGGGATGAAGTATTAAAAGATGAATTGTGAAGAGTAATGATAAACGGAAAAATAAAAGTGTCCAGGGATGGGAATCGAACCCACAGTGTTCCGCTTACCGGGCAGATGCCATGTCCACTTATTTTTCCGCTTATCATTACCCTTCACAATTCATCTTTTCATACCTCATCCCTAAGGTTAGAAATAATCGTTATTTCTCCTTAAAATAAATTTTGATTTTTCGTTGAAAATAAACAATGCTGGATAATTCCAATTGTCGTTTTACAATCACAAGCCGCATTATATTGTATTGTATTAAGGAATGACTCTTGATGGAATCTAAGGACTGTAGAGTAAGTATTTGTATTTTGTTGGTGTGATACCTGAATTTAATATTTCCGTAGATTCAAAGTTTGACCTGTGAATTCATGATGTTGGTACAACTGGGATCTATTTAGTGAGTCCATACAAACAAAATCCAGCCTATAATTAAGGTATTCAACAACAACAACAACAAAAAGGCTTTTATTAAGGCCCATTGCCCTGTATGGATTCGCCATACAACAACAAAATAATACAGTAATTTTTCCTCCCTTTTCCCATGTGCACGTGGCCTTTGTTTGAAAAGGGATTTATTTACACATCTGTTCTAAAACTTTCCTCACTGCCTCTTTTGTGTGTGAATCTATTTATAATTGATCTGTAGAAATTATAGAGTTCTATTGCTATATTTTTCTTTTCTGAAATAGTTCTCAGCGTTTTCATTGGGTTGCTAAATCTCCAGAAGGTGTTTTTAAGAGTTTTTTTCTCTTTCTTCACCTAAATATTTGCATTCTATGATATAGTAGGAGATTTCATAATTAAGGTATTCTCTATTTACAAAGATAATTTTTAAAAAAGATTTTTTTGTGAACAAAAAATATATACAATTGCCTTTAAATGTTGGCAATGAAAACTGTCCTTTATAGAGAGATGTCCTTCTCGTGGGTTCTACTGTATAATTCTGTCAAAAATGTATTAAATGTAATTGACCAGGTTTCACTTCAATATTCAATAGAATCAAAATGCTATGGATGGTTCAGCTACACCTACGGCCTGTGCATAACGATATCATGTTAGTCATAATGTAAAGACATGTATTTTTGAAAAATGTAGCGCTATATCAATACCAATATTAATAGATTTAAGATCCATTTATTTCAATTTAAAGCGCTATGTCCCCTTAGTGTTTCTAAAGTTGTTTCTATACATATTTACAATAATTTTCTGGGGGTCGGTAGAAGGAGGGTCTAAACCGTTGGTTTTCGACTGCTACAACCTGGAATCGAATCCCACATTGGGCACTTTTTTCTGATTAAAAAAAAATACTCTAATGGCCCCCGATTCTTGTAAAAGTCCAACCCCACCAGCGAGTGCAAGTAAAAAATCAAACTGGGTTCTGGCACATTAGTAAGTGCAAAGTCGAACTGCTTTTCACATGTGTAGACATGTGGTGCACTTACAGTAAAAGCAGTCGCCAACTTCTAC
This sequence comes from Cordylochernes scorpioides, assembly GCA_030710605.1. Taxonomy (NCBI): domain Eukaryota; kingdom Metazoa; phylum Arthropoda; class Arachnida; order Pseudoscorpiones; family Chernetidae; genus Cordylochernes; species Cordylochernes scorpioides. Next base: position 22,278,753 of record CP092869.1, read on the forward strand.
CCACCATGATTATCATGGCCTGTACCACGTGTATTAGGGATAAGAAAAAAAAAAACAAATATTTTAGGCAATATATATAAAGAATAGTCATAAGATATCAACAAGGAGAAAGAGGGTATATTAATCAATAGATGACGCTGGGTGATATTAGTTGATCTATGTAGTAAAGTGACGGAATAAATGTTCAGGTTCAGAGAGTTGACGTGGGGATAATGGTGGACGCTTAAACAAACCAAGTTGCCATATACAGTTCTACCGAAAAATTAACAATTAGAGCTTTTCGGAAGCATTTTTGAAATCATCCTTTTTAATCTGATATATTGTTATGTTGTTATTAATAAGTTTAGTTAAGAATAGGTGAATTTTTACTGACAAATTGAAGATAGATCATTGACAATCTTGTCAATACATGCAAAAATGCCCAGTCTCTGCAATATAATTTTTAAATGATAATTAGTTATATATTGCCACATAGAAAAATAGGAAAGACAAACTTCAGAATGACACAGCAATTTATTTAAGGCAATAATAAACTATGAATGATAAACAAAAATAAGCAATGAGGGACGTTTACAGAGTAGCAAGATATAAAAATGATACTCTGTTAATAAAATAATAAATACTTTGCTACAATATAAAACTATGTGAAAAACAAGAAGAAATATAAAAATGGTTAGGTGTTGACATTAAAAACAAAATTGGCATATCATTACCTGACCTTTTTTTTTTTTTTTCCTTGTTTTTTTTTTTTTTCACAGGAAAATCGTATTTACGCAAACTTGGCCTTAAATACCCATTTCTTGATTTCTCAGGAAGCCTCTGGGACCATATATTTGGTCGTAGAGGTACAGTCTGCACCACGCTGACGAGGGCCAACAGCCCGAAACGCGTTTGTGGTTGACTTTTCTTGATTAATCAATTAATTTGGTTGGCCAAATATTTTTGGAACAAGCAAAATAAACGCTTAGTTGATTTTTGTTCCACTAGATGGCGCTTTGCCATCTAAAATGCTCATGTGAGTGGTAAGGAAATGCAACTATGCAACTATATACAGTGAATATGTACATGGCGCTTTTGCTATAGCTACAGAATTTGTTGGAAGATCGCCAGCGAGTCTCCAGTGACATCACGTATTTCGCGATCTACGAAGAAAACGTAGATTACGTACTTCGCCACTGAGGAGATGGCGTGGTCCTCAAGATCAACCGGAAAGATCCAGGACTGCGGGTCCGGCGGATTATGATGAACATGATGAGAGGTCAAACGGCGCCTCAGGACAAGTAGCGATGGGCCAGTTGGATCATTGTTCTTCAAATTGCCGATGTTCCAAGTACTGTCGACGTGGCACCGTACAAAGCGGGAAATGTCTACTCCGTCACATGTGGCCCTAATCCCTCTAGGCAGGAAGTGGCGTCCTCCCCGCGCTGACTTACCCCTCCGTGGCGACTGAGGTTCTTTATAGAATATTTATTCTAACTTGCTTCCTTGTCTGTTTGTCCACAAATATTGTAATCAATTTGTAATGTACTCGTACAGAGCATCTAGAAGTCTGATACTTGGTGAACTCGTTTCCTTTCTATCAGCAGAATGCAAATCTGGTTTACTGCACTAATGTAAAAGGCTTAACACACCTTTTAAAACTAGACGAATACCGTCCTGAAGATTGGCGTCTATTTATCTATGGTTCCGTGCGTAGCCTCAAATGTGCTTTACTTCATAATGGAAATAAATATGCATTTATTCCAATTGCGTATACAACAAAAATGAAGGAAATGTTAAAAATATAAGAACCATCTTTAATAAAATCAAATACAATGAGCATAATTATTTATTGCGTTTATTTAAAAATGGTTAACTTTTTAACTGGGATTTCAAAGCGGATACACCAAGTATCCTTGTTTTTTATGCATGTGGGATAGCAGGGCACGATAAATACATTGGAAAACAAACAAATGGCCTCTTCTAGATGAACTTACAGAAGAAAAAGCTAATGTGATTAGCAAACCTTTGGTGTCTCGGGGAAAAATCATTCTACCACCATTACATATAAAGCTAGGTTTATGTAAGCAGTTTGTAAAGGCTCTAGATAGAGAATGCTTCAAATATATATGTCGGTTTTTTTTTTCAGATATTAGCCTAAAAAAAGATAAAAGCAGGAGTTTTTGACGGACCTCAAATCAAGAGGCTCCTGAATGACAAATATTTTCTAATATTCATGAATGTAATTAAAGAAGCTGCATGGTCAGGCTTTAAGGCTGTAGTACCTTGATTTTTAGGTAATTTGTTACAAACCACGGAAATTTAAAAAGTTTTTTTTAATAGAATAAAGGCAGTGGAGGATTCAAGTTGCTTTTGTGGTATTGAGGAACAAACCTCAAGACATCTACTGATCGATTGCCCATCATTTAAAGATTATAGAATGAAGAATGAACAAGTTGTTTGTGAACTTAACGATTTGATTTCCGATAAAAAATCATATTTAAAGTTCAATTCATTTTGTAAATACATTCTAAACTTTCTACAAAATCTGGATCTCTAATATTTTCATGCGTGAATAATGTAAATAACTTATGTAAATAAACTTTTCTCCTTGTTTGGCGCAAGTATCCCTTGCGGGATATAGCGCTTTGGAAATAAAATAATTGTAATTGTAATTTTACATTTTTTGTATGGATTCGGTTTTCTTATACTACAGTAAATAAAGTACCTTTTGGTATGACGTTCTCAGTTTTTATTTGCGTTCAATGTGTTTTTCGTACCGCTTATATGGACTGATGTACCACATTGTGGTCTAAATATGTATATGTTATATCTCTAAAAATTGATGAGATACATAAAAACTAACATTATATTCGTGATCAGCACCTCAAATTAATTCAGAAACTGATGCATTATCAAAAACATCTTTTTCAGTGTAGACCAATGTTATTTTTAGATAGAAATTGCCGTGAGATTATAAATATCAGCAGACTCATTATGTGAATACTTTTGAACTAAAATACTCTGAAATAATGATTGAAATGCTTAAACTGTTGTTAAGTAATCGCAACACTGGAGACGTCTGAAATAGAAGCCACATCGTCCACAGCTCTCAATAGTTTAGGAATTCAAACAAAAATGGATTAATCCTCTAGGTCAAGGGTCGGCAACCTGCGGCTCGCATGTGGATGTGAAGCTGCGGCTATTTATATAGTTCCATATGTAAATATTATTTAGAACAGTACTATTTATTGTCGGCAATAAAAAAAATTGTGGCTCTTTAAAAACTTTGAAATTATATAAATTTTAATTTTTGACTCTTTCGACTCAAAAGGTTAATGACCCCTGCCCTAGATAGAATAACTTTATTATTAATTAATTAAAAAAAAAAAGAAAATATTGTAGCAGGATATTTATTATTTTATTAACAGAGTTTATTGTTTATGTTTTAAATTTTCTACTATGTAAAGTTCCATCATTGCTTATCTTTTTTTTTTATCATTCATAGTTTGTTTTTATTATAAATAAATTACTGTTTTGAAAATAGAGCAATCCATACTTAATTCATTAGATAATAAAAGGCATATATTGGATTTGAAAATATATTTATTTTGCCAATATTTCGGCTGGCTGAACGCCAACCTTTATCGAGGCATTACATTTTTGTATACACAAACTCAGCGCCGCATAGTGTTATAATATCACAGTTGAAATCAATCAAAATACAGAGTAGGTGGGAGAAATTTGTGAATGTAAAAAATAATTATTATAAAAAATTGCAATCAAAATGTAAAATATATTAAAATATTAACGGAAAAATATGGGTTCTATCTTTATATTTTAAAATGTTTTTAAAAAGTACATAAAAATAATGTAAAAATATATGTATCTATTAAAACATTTGAAAATGAATTTAAAATGATTTAAACAATAAACTGTAAGAACTTTTTAAAAAGGTTTAACAAAAAATGTGGGTATTTAAAAATTCATTTCAAAATTGATGGAGATCGATTTAAATGTAAGTAAAAAATATTTTATAAAAATGCATTGAAATGGAAGTTAAAGCAATTTAGGAAGAATATATGAGAAAAAAAATAGATTAAAAAGTGGAAACTAAAAAAGTTTAAAGTATTTCATGTAATACGTTATATATTTAATGTATCAATACTTTTGTGTATTAAAGCGATAAATGTAAAAATAATTAAACAAGTGGTATGTATTAATTACAGGTAATAACTAATGTGTGAAAAAAATAATTTAAGAAATCGCGGGTATTACAACAAAATTTAAAAATTCATTAAAGCAAAAAAATAAATTAAATAAAGCAAAGTTATGTAATTTAAAGAAACGGCACCTCTCCCTTTAAAAAAGTATAAAATAAGTCAATTTAAAAATAAAAATTGACTAATTGAAAATAAAATAATTAGACAAAAAAAATTAAGAAGATCTAAATGGTGTGTAGATGTCTGGTAAATCAATTTTCCTATTAATGCTTTCTTTGTCTTCTGCAGAGGCCCAGCTTTCTAAGAACAATCGGCAGTGTTTCTCTTTAATGTTCTGGTATAAAATAGCTGTATTTTCGAAATCCGGAGTGTGGTTGTTTTTTAGTGCATGATCTACAAGGAGAGACAGTGGGTTGTAATTCCTTAGTCCTGATTTGTGTTGATTTAAACGATCTTTAAGTGGTTTGCTGGTTTCACCTATATAATTAGCTTGGCAATTGTTACAAGGTATTTTGTAAATTACGTTGATTTTGTTTTCCATTTTGTTAATTTGTTTAGTGTCTGGATGGCGTAAGGCCTTTTTTAAATTTAAAGATGATTGATAGGTAGTTATGATGTTGTATCTCTTTAGGACTCTGGCGATGCGTTCAGAGCCGTAGCTGTAGGGGAGGGAGCAGTAAAGTTTTTTTGATTGATCAGGGGTGTTATTTAAAAGTGGAGATTTTGGTTTATAAAAATGTTTTTCGACAAATTTGCTAGGGTAATTGTTGTTTTTTAATTCTCTGAAGATTCTATTTCTCTCCACTATATCATTAAATTTTGAAGAACAATGTGTATCTAATCTTTTGGAGAGAGCTTTAACCACAGCGATTTTATGATGAACTGGGCCAAAAGAATTGAAATTCAAATAATTTCCTGTGTGGGTTGGTTTTCTAAAAATACTAGTTTCTATTTGATTAACCTTTCTTTTAAAACCTTTTTTTCAAATCCAATATATGCCTTTTATTATCTAATAAATTACTGTGTGATCCTGAAGTTTGTCTTTCCTAATTTTCTATGTGATATTTAATGGAGATGCTGGGTAAATTAGGGAAGACAAAATAAAGATCGCCGAGAAGACTTTGAAGCCATGGGTGCTGTGATCTACATTTTCCGAGCCTGACACCAGGATTCCACCGACGTGTCAAAGCCAAGACTTTCTTCCAAGATGACGATGTTCCTATAGACGATAAGATACGAAAAAGGATGCAAAGGTACTAGGAACAAAGTTCCAAGACTTCGATAGTATCCTTGGGAGAAGCACGTCAGATCCATGTCAGTATCTACAATAATTGCAAGCTGTGGGTCACAGCTCCCATAGGGAAGGAGCTATGTAGCAAAGTATTTATTATTTTGTTAACAGAATATCATTTTTTTATGTTTATATATTTGCTACTCTGTAAACTTCCCTCATTGCTTATATTTTGTTTATCATTCATAGGTTGATTTTGCCTTAAATAAATTGCCGTGTTATCCCGAAGCTTGTCTTCCCTAATTTTCAACGTGGCAATATATATAAATATTTAGTTTAACATTTCTTTTATATATAATTTGTTATTTTTATTCTATTTTTTATACGAAAAATCTTTTTACACATAGTACAAATAATTATAAATATAAAATATAGCCGTTATTGTTAATTTTCAAAATATTCACACCCATATTTTACAAAATTGATTTTGTCCATAATATACACATGTGTAGATATATATATCAATTTTTTTCTCCCCATTGAATATAACAAAATATTTTTTAAACCTAATTCTGTTGACGTTATGTGGCGCTGAGTTTGTTGTTGACACACATTAAATATGTTATAACCCCTTGATAAAGGTTGACGTTCAACCAACTGAAATATTGGTAAAATAAAGGGTATTTTGATACAATCTATGTCTTTTTAATTAAATATATATATTAGATAATAAAAATGCATATATTGTATTTAGTAAAAGATTTATTTACCAAAATTTCGGTTGGCTGAACGTCAAACCTTTATCAAAGCATTACATATATATGTATTTACGCAATTTTGGCCTTAAATACCCATTTCTTGATTACTCAAGAAACTTCTGGGGCCAAAACAGTTTTGGTTGTAGAGGTACAGCCTACTCCACGCTAACGAAGGCCAACAGCCCGAAACGCGTTCGTGGTTGGCTTTTCTTGATTCATCAAGAAAGTGGGTTGGCCAAATATCAGGGAACAGACTAAATAAATGTTTAGTTGATTTCTGTTCCACTAAATGGCACTCGAAAATCTAAAAATCACATGTGCTCGTGGTCAGGAGATGCCTTTTTTGATATATATATATATATTTTTTTTTTTTTTAAAGAAGGCATTTCCTGACCACGAGCACATGTGCTTTTTAGAAGGGAGAGCGCCATCTAGTGGAGCAAAAATAAACTAAACGTTTATTTGGCTTGCTCCGTGATATTTGGCCAACCCAATTTCTTGATAAATCAAGAAAAGCCATCCACGAACGCGTTTCACGCTGTTGGCGCTCGTCAGCGTGGAGTAGGCTGTAACCACTGCGACCAAAAAAATTTGGTATATTATGGCGCTCTGCCACCTAAAAAGCACATATGCTCGTGGTCAGGAGATGCCTTCTTTATTTTTAATGTCAACACCTGACCCAATTATCTTTTATTTTTTTCTATTGTTTTTTCATGTGTTTAGCGTCTTTACGCATATTTGGCCTTAAATACCCATTTCTTGATTTCTCAAGAAGCCATTGGGACCAAAAATCTTTTTGGTCGCAGTGGTTACAGCCTACTCCACGCTGACGAGCGCCAACAGCGCGAAACGCGTTCGTGGATGGCTTTTCTTGATTTATCTAGAAATTGGGTTGACCAAATATCACGGAGCAAGCTAAATAAACGTTTAGTTTATTTTTGCTCCACTAGATGACGCTCTGCCATCTAAAAGCACATGCGCTCGTGGTCAGGAGATGTCTTTTTTATTTTTAATATCAACACCTGAGCCACTTATCTTTTATTTTTTTCTATTGTTTTTTCATATATATATTAATAGTATTTTTTTTATTTTTGGAAAAAAGAGGAAAAGTAAAATATTAAGAACTACAGATTTTGAATTAATTTTGAGTCAGAAATTCTCTTGAGTCTTGAAATTCTCATAACGATACTATATATATAAATTGTGAAGCTCTTATCTTGGAACAAAACGGTACAGTCTTCGAATATTTCGACGTGACTGATTGCCCGCCTTCCTCAAGGAGAGAATTCTTCAATATTTAAAAGAAAGTCCACACTTTAATACACACTCTTTTTTCCATTAAAATTACTAATAAAAAAAATTAATAAATTCAACGAACACACACGTAAGTAGGTGTATAGAAGAAGAATCAGTTAAAACAGGCTATTTAATGCCTCATTTCTCTTAAATTAAACCAATAACTCTAACTAATTTAAATAATTTGTGAGAGATAAACGATAAAAATGATGTAATAATGGAAAAAAGTTTTTATTACTAATAATAAGATACTATTTCTGAAATAATGTTTGTAGACAAACTTTCACTCGGGTGAAAACCGGTCGAAGTCTGGGAAAAATGTGCTAGTGTTATAATAAACTGAAATGACAAATTAAGAAAGAAACCCATTGCAATTCGTCATTTTACTTTATTGCGTTCTTTGCTATAAACCCCTCAGTTTAACAATACTATATATTAAAACAACGATAATTTCCCAATTCGCTATAAAGTAGAAGCACAAGTCTGGAAGAAGAGAGAGATTGAAAGTTCTTTATTACATCTCGTTCATATAAATATTATATGAGGTTGTTATAAATATATATATATGATTGAATATAAATAAGATTAAATAATGATAAATATATTATAAGGACTGCGGCGTGTGATTATAAACAATACTTAAAGATATACCGCATATCTTTCTTTTCTGTGAAAATCAATATTTATTTAAAAATAGTAAATATTTCTCTTTTAAATAAATATTGATTTTTCACAGAAAAGAAACTTATGCGGTATATCTTTAAGTATTGTTTATAATCACTCGCCGCAGTCCTTTATAATGTATTATAAGTTACTTTAAATATTATTTACGAACGGAAAGATACGTCCAGGGTAGCCTAGTGGACATGGCACCTGCCCGGTAAGCAGAAGGTTGTGGGTTCGATTCCCGCCCCTGGACACTTTTATTTTTCCGTTCGCTATTACTCTTCATATTTTCACCCTCTCATACTTCATTCAAAAAGTTAGAAATAGTAAATATTTCTCTTTTAAATAAATATTGATTTTTCACAGAAAAGAAACTTATGCGGTATATCTTTAAGTATTGTTTATAATGATAAATATATTAATAAATATATGTAAATACACCTATCCCCCGATTTACACGGTAGATACGTTCCTGAGAAAAACGTGTAAATCGGGGGATAGGTGTACACAGAAATGAAAATAAGATCCATTGACAGGTTAAAATATGTAGTCAGCACATAAGCTCGGGATTCCTCGTGAGATGTGTGCACAGCGCATGTGTTCAATCACAGTAGCATTTAGTATAGTGCGATAAAAACAAAAAAAAACTTATTTGAAAAACCGTGTAAAAGCGAAAACGTGTAAAACAAGTACCGTGTAAATCGGGGGATAGGTGTATATAAAATAATTAATGAATATGTACACACAAATATAATATATATATACAATGTCGTTATTGGTAGCGCCCACAGCGGGAAAGACTCTGCCATCGGTGGATTGCCAGAGTTCTTTCTGTAAAGAAGCGCTTCTCCTCAACTTGTATTCCTACTTATAAAACCCTATATTGCATGGGAAGTTGACGATACACTCCAGGAGCCTGGATTTGGGATTGATTAATAAAAGTTTGACTTTTGGATGCGAAGTCTTCAAAAAAAAGGTGTCGGAAATTTTTAAAGGGTGCAATTTTTTTATTTAACTTACTTTTGAAAAATATATTGCTGATATATATTATTGAAACAGTATATTACTCCCGTCGAAGAGCTGATAAGCTCGAATTCAAGTAATAAAAAAAAACGTTTAAAAAAATTTATCCCCGGATTAATCTTTGATTTATAAAAAAAAACATTATAGTTTATATATATTTAAACATAAGTATCTTTAATTCTAATAACTAAGAATGCCGGCCAGGAAACCTCTATTTTTTAATATATAATTTAAAAAATATATATGAATATGATAATATTTATATAGAACAATTATACAAGATCTCAAATATAAATAGTATGATATGATACATTAGCGCGCCATCTGTTATGAGAATTTTAAACTATTATAGACACGTATGTTTCTTTGAATTTTAAACAATTATCTCTACTGCCCTTACTGCAATGGAACATTAATTGGAGGAGCTGGGTGAACCCTTCCAGCGGTTTCTCCAGTTTAATCTACACCATACCGCTGTTGTATTGCATTTTTCTATTTTTATTTTATAATGATAGTGATGCTAGACTCTTGGAATGGGTATTTTAGATGAACTATATATATATGGACATGATTATTTATTAAATATTAAAATACATTATAATCTACTTATATATTTGCCTTATTCTGTCTGTTTGTCTGTATGTCTGAAGCTCACGGATAGAATGCGCGCCCATTGGCTGCCAGCGAACACGTGGCCTCCCTGCCCCCCTCTAGACAACCCTGTTATCAGCTGTGCGATACATACACCTGTCTATAGCGGCCACTCTAGACAACCCAGTTATCAGCAGTGTGCTACATCCACCTGTCTAAACAGACCACTCTGTCTATAGCGGCCACTCTAGACAACCCTGTTATCAGCTGTGTGATACATCCACCTGTCTATACAGACTACCCTGTCATAGCGGTCACTCTAGGCAACCCTGTTATCAGCTGTGTGATACATCCACCTGTCTATACAGACCACCCTGTATATGGCGGCCATTCTAGACAACTCTGTTATCTGCTGTGTGATACATACACCTGTCTATAGCGGCCACTCTAGACAACCCTGTTATCATCAGTGTGTTAAATTCACCTGTCTATACAGACCACCCTGTCTATAGCGGTCACCTTAGGCAACCCTGTTATCAGCAGTGTGATACATCCACCTGTCTATACAGACCACCCTGTCTATAGCGACCACTCTAGAACACCCTGTTATCAGCTGTGTGATACATCCACCTGTCTATACAGACCACCCTGTCAATAGCGACCACCCAAGACAACGTTTTTAAAATATATTCGCACTCGGGTAAACCCCGGGCGTTGCCCGGGCCTTTCGTCTAGTATATATATATTTAGTCTCACTATGTTTCGGAGTAGAAGAATTTCTTTCTATCATTTATAAAATGTTTATACATGGAAAAAACTTATCTACATATCTACATTGATTAATTTTGCATATTGGATCTTTATTCTTAGTTAGCGAATGACGTTTTTACCTTTTAATGATTGCATGACTTCTAAATATCTTATCAAGAAAAGAAGTTTGATTTTCAAAGGTATACTGCGATCTAAATCTACAAATTTTCCATTCATAATGCTAATTACATAATTCGCACTATTTTTCCAAACGAAATTCCTACACAGTTTCATCCAAATTTTATAGTCACTCAATTTGTCACACTGCACGGAAAATTCCAGAAATACTTACATAAAAGAGGTCAATCAGAAACACCAAACCTGCGGAGAAAATGAACAAACTGCTCTTCACCTTATCTATGACTGTCCGAACTTAGCAGAGGTGAGACATCGTTTGTTCCCTGATCTAAATGATTTAACTCTTTTACCTCATCCACTTTGTCTATATAGATTTTATGAACTCTGTCGAATAACACATGTAAATTTGTAAAAATTTAATTCTAAGTTTTAATTTGTTTGCTTTTTTGTTTCCTCTGTTTTAGGCGCAAATATTTAAATATCGCGCCTGGTTGATTAATAAATTAAAGAAAAAGTCTACCAAAATGGCTGCCAACAGCCCCAGTACTGTCCGATACGATACTGAGAGAATAATTGTTCGACAAATGTAAACTGTAAATGAAAACATTAAGGCGCGAATGTTTCTTTCACACATAAATCAAATTTCTACTGCCCTTATTGCGATAAAAATATTGAGGGGGCTTGGCTCATCAATAGTGAACCCTCCCAGCGATTTCGCCAATTTAATCCACCAGACCGCTTCTTTAGAGCTCTAATACTGTATTGGATCATTTTGCTAATATATGCTGCACTGAAGTGTAGAATCTCAGAAATGGTGACTAAGCAACTATGGACATAAGCTTTTAGGACAGTAGAATTACATCTAAATATTTGCATCGAGCAATGCTCTTCCGCAGACAATAAGGACAAGGCCAGTTTACTGTGTGAAAAGAAACATTCGCTTCTAAATGTTTTCATTTGTTATATATAGATGGCGTGTTATTGATTTATATTAAACGTATACTGTTTTGACGCAAGTGTTTCTTTGAGATCTGGTTCATCAGTGGTGAACTCTTTAAGCGGTTTCGTCAGTTTTAAATACTGTTTAACTCTCCTCAAAATATGCAATAAGTGTTTGTAAATAATCTATATTAATAAAATGGAACTTTCATAAGTGTTGTTCGCTAAAAACTTTCGTTACAATGCATCAATTTCGACCAAATTTTCAACATTTATGTAAAACGAGATGGAGCAGGTTTTGCTTAACATCAAAATATTTTTCCTAACATTAACATGCGTAACTTCGGTGTTATCGATTAAATACAAAAAAATCAACAGAGTTAATTTTATTTATATATAAATACAAAAAAAAATTCAACAGAGTTAATTTTTTTACATACTAGCTAATAATCTCAATCTAAAAAAATATTCAAAACAAGCAATTTTAAGATAACACCATATGTAAAACAGTCGGCCAAGAAAACAACAACGATATTACATCTTTCTCACATATTCACACACAATCTTGATTAATAATTAAAACTAATCTTTAACATTGTTTATTATACTTCATAATATATAATATTCGTTAGGCAAACTTTCACTCGGATAAAACCCGGGCGAAGCCGGGTACACATCCGCTAGTAAGTTAATAATAATAACAATGAAAAAAGTCGGTGGACAAGTGGTTAACACCCTCGATTCCCGACAGCCATGAACCGGGTTTAAATCTCGCGTTAACATTTTGTTCACATATTATTCAATAGATAGTAAAAAGGCATATATTGGATTAAATAAAATATTTTATTTTACAAAGCAAATAAATATTTTATTCAATCCAATATATTCCTTTTTTACTATCTAATGATTTATGAATGGATTGCTCTATTTTCAGAACGATATTATTAATTGTTGCAAATATCATAAACTAGGTTTGAGCGCGGTACCTAATAAAGTGATTTTGGAACCGAATAGACTCTCACGTCAACATAGTTTGCATTTTCGGTGGTAAATTGGTAAAACAACTGGGGAGGGTGGGTGTACGACTGATATACCCCAGGGCCTTCCAATATTTTTATCATTACAGTAAGGTCTGTAGGAAATTGTTTGAAAAGCGAAACTCTCACGTCAAAATGGTTTGCATTTATGAACATGGTGGTAAACTGGTGAAACCAGTGGCAGGGTTTACCTCTGATATGCTCCAGGCCCTCTCAATATTTTTATCAATACAGTAAGGATGGTAGGAAATTGTTTGAAAAGAGAAATTTTCACGTCAAAATGGTTTGCATTTATGAACATGGTGGTAAACTGGTAAAACCAGTGGCAGGGTTTACCTCTGATATGCTCCAGGCCCTCTCAATATTTTTATCAAAACAGTAAGGATGGTAGGAAATTGTTTTAAAAGAGAAACTCTCACGTCAAAATGGTTTGCATTTATGAACATGGTGGTAAACTGGTGAAACCAGTGGCAGGGTTTACCTCTGATATGCTCCAGGCCCTCTCAATATTTTTATCAATACAGTAAGGATGGTAGGAAATTGTTTGAAAAGAGAAATTTTCACGTCAAAATGGTTTACATGTCTGACAAAGTGGTAAACTGGTAAAACCACTGGGAGGGTGTACCACTGATATGCCAGATCCTTCAAATATTTTTATCATTACAGTAAGGATGGTAGGAAATTGTTTGTAAAGAGAAACTTTCGTGTCAAAATGGTTTACATTTCTGACACAGTGGTAAACTGGTAAAACCAGTGGGAGGGTTTACCACTAATGGAGAGAGAGCCAGGCCCTCTCAATATTTTTATCATTACAGTAAGGTCTGTAGGAAATTGTTTGTAAAGCGAAACTTCCACGTCAAAATGGTTTACATTTATGAACATTTTTTCAAAATTTATGAATATAGTGGTAAACTGGTGAAACCAGTGTGAGGGTTTACTTTGATATGCCAGATCCTTCCAATATTTTTATCACTACAGTAAGTACGTTAGCAAATTGTTGGTAAAGAGAAACTTTCGTGTCAAAATAGTTTACAATTCGGAATACAGATATCATGCATTGTAACCAAAGAGAGTTGAAGGGGACCAACCAGGATCGGAGAGAAGACAACCCAGCTCCTCCCAGTCCAGATCTGGGAGCGGTGCCTCCGCCGGGTCCATCGCTGGAATGGTGTAGGCGGGTACGGACTCCCTCCTCTCAAATGGACAACTTTTTTTTTCTGCTAGCCCCGCCCTTGTATCTCGCGAGTTCTCTCTCCCGTTACTTTCATCAACATCTTATTAATAAAACCGCGCCAACTATACACAGTAGTAACGAATGAAGAGATTGAAACGCGAATGTTTCTTTTCACAAATAAATCAAACTTCTACTGTCCTTACTGTGAATAGCATTACTCGATGCAAATATTTAAATGTAATTCTACTGTCCTAAAAGCTTATGTCCATAGTTTGCTTAAATACCATTTGCATCATGATTAATTCACCTATTTTTAAAATTATTTATGATTATATTTTTCATATATTTCAAATTCAAATTTTATATTTATTTATTTTTATAAAACAGATTATTACTATAAAATATTATGTACTATAAAACATTTATATTTTGATACACTGAGTACACCACCTACTTTAAACTTTGATGTGATAAATAAAGAGATATCTAGGTGTTACCTAAAAATGTAGTTGTCTTATTATTGACTGGTTTAACCTTGTAGGATGGTTGAGGCACGTTATGGAAAGATGAAAGACGTGTCTGAGGAGAGAATCAAGACTGAAGAATATGCTAAACCGCAGCCTGGTGCAACAATATTCCACCCTTCAGTGTTGCATATAAAATCATAATGATCCAATACAGTATTAGAGCTCTAAAGAAGCGGTCTGGTAGATTGAATTTGCGAAACCGCTGGGAGGGTTTACCACTGATTCACCAAGCCTTCCTAATATTTTTTTCATCACAGTAAGGACAATAAAATTATGTATTATGTATAAAAGAAACATCCGTGCTCAAATCCTTTCATTTTATATGTATAGATGGCGCTTTGTGTTATGTTATAATTACAAACACACCAACTATCTACCTTTCACTTAATTATTATTACTCCCTTTATATGTGGTCGTCGCCAAACTCTATTTAACCTATGGAATACAAATAAGGAACATTTTTAGGACACTTATCTTTCTTATGATTTATTTCATCCAAACTACCTCTACATACCTTACTCAGATGATAGAAAATATGATATGAGAGGGCTTTGGCTCATCAGTGATGAACCAGCAAAGTTAAAACGCTATTTATTACATTATATTACATTCGCAACTCCGCCTATGCCGGGTCCCAAGCCCGGATGAAAAATGAGGAGGGGGAGCAGTGACAAGCTCGGTAAAAAACCTGGGTCCAACTGGCCTGGCTTGTAGTACCCTGTAAGGGCTCCTAATCCAGGGATACAGGATGAGCAGCGTTTGTACTCCATGTTAGGAGCGGCTGCACATGGCGTCTGTTCCTCATGTCAGAGGCTGCCATTTCTTTTGGAGTTAAGTCTACCTGCCACTGAGTAGTGCTCCCAGTCTTAATGACAAAGGCAGACACATTCTACTTCACCCAGACTCTAATATGATTGAGTGAAGATAAGGAAGAAGAAGAATATTACATTCGCGTTTTAATGTCTTCATTTATTATATATAATCTTATTAAATAAAATGATCCTTGTATCAATATAAAGAAGAAATCATCAGGCTTCCAGAGATAAGATTCCTTTTAAAGAAGTTAATTCCTATCCCTAGCTCTTTCATGCATAAAAGCCCTTCTACCAAAAAAAAAACGTTTTCTCTCATAGAAGGACTTTCATGCCTGAAGGCTATAAATATGAATCAAATTCTTTAAAAGGGATCTTATACCTGGAAGTCTGATGATTCAACCCTTATATATAATCTTTTAATCCACGAGAGAACACATATATCAATAATATAAACTAATTTTAACCCTAAATCTCTCATATCCCAACATCTAACACAAACAGGTCCATTTTTCTCTAGATAATGTAGAATATCCATTAACAGAGATATTAAAAACATACTTTATTGACTTCCAGTCAACATCAAAACAAAGTTACAACAAAATTACAGCTAACAGCAATATAAATCAAATATATACATTGACATCAGACTCGAGGCCTTCCCCGAGGAACGTCCAGACTATATCAAGGGCTACAAGAGCTTAACAGAGAGAGAGAGAGATATTTGAGATTTAAAATTATTTTATTGGCATTATACACAAGAGTAAACTATATACAGTTATGTTAAGTCCAGGAGACTCCCCCAACGACAAAGGGTCCTCCTCCAGACAGTAAGTTACGTTCTCCCCTCACCTCAAGGCTCAGAAAGAACCTGTGAATTGATGACTTGGCAGACGCGAGGAGGCCGTCGTCATCCAGCCCTTGACCGAAGAGCCAATAGCCCTGCAGGTCGGGTGGTTGCTGTATGATTTTGAAGGCCTCCCGTATGAGGGGCCTGATGGAGCTGCAGGACCAGTAGCGGTGGGCCAACGTCAAGTCACTATAACCACAGGCGATGCAGGTCTCTCGTGCAGAGGCCGTTGTGCAGG
Source organism: Cordylochernes scorpioides (assembly GCA_030710605.1). Classification (NCBI taxonomy): domain Eukaryota; kingdom Metazoa; phylum Arthropoda; class Arachnida; order Pseudoscorpiones; family Chernetidae; genus Cordylochernes; species Cordylochernes scorpioides. Next base: position 22,294,985 of record CP092869.1, read on the forward strand.
TTGGGGAAGAGCGTGCAGGGCCAAAATTCGTGGATTTTCTTTTATCAAATTTGAAATTTGGCTCACCTTTCCAGGGTTCCTGTCCAGAATTGGACGTCCAACACGCTTCTCATCTTTCACCGATTCCATTCCATTTTTAAATCGTGAAAACCATCTAAATGTGGTGGGCTTATTTACATTTTAATTTCCAAATGCCAATTTCAAAAAATCTAAAGTTTCTGAGGCCGATTTCCCAATTTTGTAGCAAAATATAATACAAATTCGTTGTTCGAATTTTCTATCCATTACAAATTAAAAGTTTTTATGCAAGGCGTTCTTTTTACAAGCTTACAATTTATCGACTGCGTGCGCAATCACGTGATGTGATATACCGCAGTGTAGATGAAGCTTTCTATTTTTTGAATATACTTTTAAAAATAATTATCATTTCATTTTTTCTTTGTTTTTGATCGGCCTCATTATTTATTGGACACACCTTGTAGATGAATAAATATAAAATTTATAAATATACATGTTTATAATATACATATATAAATATATGGTACAAGTCTTCATTGGTAGCGTCCACCGCGGGAAAGACTCCGCCACCGATGGACTGTAAGAGTTATTTTCCACAGAGTGGGCAGGTCGATGTTATGGCTGACATTTCCCACCTCAAGACTAAGATGGTACTTGTAGATGGTAGCCTTCTCTACACTTGTTAATTTTGTTACCTCGGGCTGGAGACCGACGCCGAAGAGCCAGGCCTGCAGATCCAGGGGCACTTCGCAGGAGGCGAACACCTCCCGGAGCGAGAGAGACACTAGCTTCGAAAACAGATATTTGGAATCCTTTCTATCATCTCAACATAAAGTATCAACACCCCCAGCATCTCCATCAAAATATCACGTAGAAAATCGAGATAAGACAAACTATGGGGTTATTTATTTCGATCCAAACAATCCTACCCTAGTTGCATAACATAGGAAAGGAGATATGAATTGGCAAAAAAAATCAATATCAAAATTAATATGACGTGGATAATTCATTTTCTCCCCCTTTCAATATCATTAATATTTAAATATGTAAAAATTAATTTGTATATAAAAATAGTATATATAATCAATTTATTATACTGGAGGATGACCTATCTGTAAATAGGTAACTGAATGTGACACAAGCTTTATTTTGTTGTAAATGTTTCCTCTTCCTTCTCCTCTTGTTGATGTGTAAATACGGCGAATCCTGTATGGGGCGGAATGCCCTAAATAAAGGCTTTTGTTGTTGTTTTATATCATCAATTTATTATCGTGATACTCCTGTTGAAGGACTGACAAGTCCGAAAGCTTGAAAATAAAAAATTTGAACAACAAACTTAACCCTGGAAGCTTCATTTAGTTTATAATATATTATCTGTTGTGGCAATGATTTAGATAATATTGTCCATAGTTCTTCTAAAATACCCATTCCAAGAGTCTAACAACAGTATCACTATAAAAAGAAGTTCCAAAAATGCAATATAACAGCGGTATGGTAGATTAAACTGGCGAAACCGCTGGGAGGGTTCACCACTGATGAGCCAGACCCTCCCATTAATTTTTCCATTGCAGTAAGGTCAGTAGAAATTGTTTATTTTCAAAAAGAATCTTACGCCTTTAAAATAATTTAGAATTTGAATAAATACTTTGCTACAATATTCTATATAAGAGAATATCTCCGTGACGAATATACTTAATATACACACACAGACCACCGGTCTTATACAGATTCACCACAGGAAGAAAGGAAGCATAAGCTCCTATACAAATCCCTAAACACACACAAAGCTTTATTAAGACCACCGGTCTTATACAGATTCACCACAGGAAGAAAGGAAGCATAAGCTCCTATACAAATCCCTAAACACACACAAAGCTTTATTAAGATCACCGGTCTTATACAGATTCACCACAGGAAGAAAGGAAGCATAAGCTCCTATACAAATCCCTAAACACACACAAAGCTTTATTAAGACCACCGGTCTTATACAGATTCACCACAGGAAGAAAGGAAGCATAAGCTCCTATACAAATCCCTAAACACACACAAAGCTTTATTAAGACCACCGGTCTTATACAGATTCACCACAGGAAGAAAGGAAGCATAAGCTCCTATACAAATCCCTAAACACACACAAAGCTTTATTAAGACCACCGGTCTTATACAGATTCACCACAGGAAGAAAGGAAGCATAAGCTCCTATACAAATCCCTAAACACACACAAAGCTTTATTAAGACCACCGGTCTTATACAGATTCACCTCAGGAAGAAAGGAAGCATAAGCTCCTATACAAATCCCTAAACACACACAAAGCTTTATTAAGACAACCGGTCTTATACAGATTCACCACAGGAAGAAAGGAAGCATAAGCTCCTATACAAATCCCTAAATACACACAAAGCTTTATTAAGACCACCGGTCTTATACAGATTCACCACAGGAAGAAAGGAAGCATAAGCTCCTATACAAATCCCTAAACACACACAAAGCTTTATTAAGACCACCGGTCTTATACAGATTCACCACAGGAAGAAAGGAAGCATAAGCTCCTATACAAATCCCTAAACACACACAAAGCTTTATTAAGACCACCGGTCTTACACAGATTCACCACAGGAAGAAAGGAAGCATAAGCTCCTAAACAAATCCCTAAAAACACACATAAAGCTTTATTAAGACCACCGGTCTTATACAGATTCACCACAGGAAGAAAGGAAGCATAAGCTCCTATACAAATCCCTAAACACACACAAAGCTTTATTAAGACCACCGGTCTTACACAGATTCACCACAGGAAAAAAGGAAGCATAAGCTCCTAAACAAATCCCTAAAAACACACATAAAGCTTTATTAAGACCACCGGTCTTATACAGATTCACCACAGGAAGAAAGGAAGCATAGATGGAGCTCCTATACTCCAGGCAGCGCAGCACCCAAAATATATTTAAAATAGTTTTTGAAGGGACGAGAATTAAATCCAGTCGCGTGAAAGACTTTACAAAGTGGATTTAAGATGTTTATCTAGATTAGAAAGAAACATCTTCTCTCAGTAGAAGAATTCTTCAATTCGAAAAAGTCTTTGCAGATTATAAAATATATTATTAAAGGAATTTATTGCCAAAAACGTGATTCATTAATTCTATGTAATCATATGTAACGTAAGATTAGTACTATATTGTCACATAGAAAATGGCGAAAGTCTAACGACAAGATGGAAAGGCAATTTATTCAATTTATTTGAATCCAAACGATCACATCTTATTTACGTTTTCCCACTATGTACTAAGTGTCAACCTGCAACCCCAAAACACATTATTGACTCTATTGACTCATCCATTGATGAGCTCTACTCATCCCCAGCAGACACCATCAAAAGTCTCAAGCTTCACAAACTTGACACCCTAATATTATTGATAGGAGATAAGAAAGAAGAAGAAGACATCTTATTTACATAAAAGACCAATCAACGATGGATATACAAGGTGGGTCTAAAAGTTCTGGAATATCATGAATTATAGTGAAAAATTAAAAGGGGTGAAAAATATCAGGCTTCAGAGAATACGTTTCTTTTAAAACATTGAAATTCACAAATCTGCATCTTTAGGGAACGAAAGCCCTTATACAGGATAAATACATGCTAAATCGTTATTTGAATGTCGTGGTCCATTTGGATGAGGAAAGTGAAGACTAGAACGCGGCTGATTCCATAATCGTCATTTCAGTGATACGCTAACTTATGCACGGTGGATTCTGTGGCCACTGGACATGTGTCGGACCTGGAGGCTGTTGTTGGGTTCTTTGCTGCTTGGAGTATAGGAGCTCCATCTATGCTTCCTTCCTGTAGTGAATCTGTATAAGACTGGTGGTCTTAATAAAGCTGTGTGTGTGTTATTTGAATTCAAATAACTTCAAGCATCTCTGTATTTGATTTTATATCAACTCTTGTCCTATTCGCGATATATTTTAGAGTGTTGTCTCCTGTAAAAGGGCTTTCATGCCTGAAAACTAGAGATTTGTGAATTACAATGTTTTAAAAGAAACTTATTCCTGGAAACCTGACATTTTTTTACCGTAATATTAATACAAGGGCTTATTTTATGAATAGTGAAAATTTAAAGAAAATCGTAACATCAGAGTGTCCATAGTGTCTTCTTTTTATAATAAGAGTCATTGACTGCAATGCGCCTTTTGTACAGCTTTCTACAAGGTACAAAAATAATTTTTCAAAACGAGCATCTTGGACGCACTAACGTTTGTTGACAGTTACTTCCCTTTATCTCATTCTGTGACTTCCTGTTTGGTAGATTGAAAACCGAGTTAAAAATGTTATTTTTGTTCCTTCAATTCTCTTTTCGAACTTTTAAACACACATACAATATAAGTTACATTCAAAAAATGCTCCAATGGCCCTCGATTCTTGCAAAAGATCAACCCCACCAGCGAGTGCAAATAACAAAACGGGGGTCTAGCACATTTATAAGTGCAAAAGTCGAACTGCTTTTCACATGTGTAGACATGTGGTGCACTTACAGTAAAAGCAGTCGCCAACTTCCACCCACCATGATTATCATGACCTGTACCACGTGTACTAGGGATAATAATAATAATGATAGTCATAGTAAGACACACATCAGGGAAGTAGAGGGTATCATCCCTCTAACCCCATTTATTCCAAGAAACTGATTTACCGAAATGGCCGTATGAGGTCAAGCATTGTCATGGAGTGAGATAACGTCTTTGGAATGCCAGAGATCAAGTCTTTTCTTCCCCATCTTATTGAAGAATCGACTAAGAACATATTTGTAAAAGTACTACTCAATAGACAGAACTTAAGGAACGAATTCCTAGTAAATTAACCCTTTTGAATCGAAAAAGGCGATCAGCATGTTCTTTGATATGCTCCTCCATGCAATCTACTATGCAGGAGACCCAGATCTACGCCACTATACTGAAATAAATCAACTATCTACTGACTGTACTTTCCAGAACTGACCAGTACTATAGCGTGTTCAAGCACTTTGACTTTAAATATCATTTTTTAGGAAATGAAAATATACGGTAAAACTCCCCTTGGTTGGCCTGCACCATGCTGACGAGGGCCAACGGTACGAAACATATTGGTATATTGGGAAATTAAACATGAGAAAATAACGTTCCATCTACATAAACGAAAGGAAACCAATAAACACAAAATTTCTCTCTTTTTTTTCTCAAATAAAACAAATTTCCTTCTATCCTTACTGCATTGAAAGGGCCTGGCTCATCAGTGGTGAACCCTCTCAGCGGTTTCGCCAATTTAATCTACCATACTGCTTCTTAGAGTTCAAATATTATAATGGACGGTTCTGCTTATATAGATCGTGATTATGGTATTAAATATCTATATATATATAAATCAATGTTTGTATGTTTGTTTGTATATATATATGTCCGGTATACAAATTCGCAGTAGTTCACTAATTCAAATCAAAATTTCCATACATAGGTAAAAAATACGGGGAAGTCGATAGGCTATTTTAAAAAATATATATAAATCAATTATTAAAACTATATATTCAAATTATTCTACTTAGCTCACGAACAGCGCCCTCTATCAAAGATTAGATTAAATTATGCTGATGCAAACAAATAGATATAATGCTAATAACAAACTATTATAAAAAAGCTTATCTAAATATATATCACTCAGGTAGATATGCACACGGGTCAATCCCGGGGCGAAGCCCGGGTCACCCGTCTAGTAAACTATATACATAAGCATATAGAGGACAATAGAATTACATGTAATTCGAGCAATGTTCTTCTGCAAAAAAAAATCATACGAGAGGGTAGTTAGGGATGATTTAAACAGAAGACAATAACGCGTCATCTATATATACGAAATGAAATCATCATGGGTTCACCACTGATGAGCCAGGCCCCGACCCAATATTTTTCATCGCACTAAGGACAGTAGGAAGTTTGCTTTATTTGAAAATAAAAAAATTCGGGCTTAGTGGCTTTTAAAATTCTGTAAAAGTAGAAAGAGTTGTTCATTTAGAATAGAAACAGTTGCAATAGGCAGTTGACATTTCTGAACGGGAGTTTTCCTGGCTGGTGATGGAGTTTTCTTGGCTGGTGATGGAGTTTTCCTGGCTGGTGATGGAGTTTTCCTGGCTGGTGATGGAGTTTTCCTGGCTGGTGATGGAGTTTTCCTGGCTGGTGATGGAGTTTTCCTGGCTGGTGATGGAGTTTTCCTGGCAGGTTATGGAGTTTTCCTGGCAGGTGATGGAGTTTTCCTGGCAGGTGATGGAGTTTTCCTGGCTGGTGATGGAGTTTTCCTGGCAGGTGATGGAGTTTTCCCGGCAGGTGATGGAGTTTTCCTGGCAGGTGATGGAGTTTTCCTGGCTGGTGATGGAATTTTCCTGGCTGGTGAAGGAGTTTTCCTGGCTGGTGATGGAGTGGTATAAACTGGAGATTGTTAACAGCCACGACACGGGATCAAATCCCATATTCAACACATTTTTTCTGAAGAAATATTGCTTTAATGGCACACGATTTTTTTTTAAAGTCCGACTCTACCAGTGAGAGAGTACAAGTAAACATTCTGAACTTTGATTCCCTTTTAGGTACAAAAGTAGAATTGGTTTCTACATATGTATATATGTAGCGAACTTGCAGTAAAAACAGTCGCTAACTACCCACCACGAGGTGCTATGTGTATCTAGGAAAGGCCAGCTACCAGAAGATGCAAGGTCGAGCAGACGTTGACAGAGACAGGAAATCAAGTTGAGGAAGCCACCCGCTATCACATCCGCTCCTGCTGCCAAGTCGCCCGAGAGAATTTTGCCTCATGTGGAGTCAAGTTTCCTCTAGTGTCAGTACGATCGTAATTCTGAATACGATTTATCCATTCAGCAAACATATCAATACATTGACTGAATTAAACTCTTCGAATAAAAATAGCAAAATATAACGATAATTGAAAAGGAGTGTCTTATACGAATATTCGCAAGCTTTCGGACGCATGCGTCCTTCTACAGGCTTTACAATGACCAGCCAATGCGTCCGAAATCTTGCGAATAAAGTTCGTATAAAAAACTCCTCTTCAATCGTCGTTATATTTTGCTATATCACTACATTAACTCCTTCATCTGACGTACAACATCCTAGAGCAGCTAAGCCAGGAAGGGACCGAGCAGAGACCGGGATAAGTCTTCAACTCCATCCTGATATAGAGGAGACCATTCACTTATCCTTAAAGTTGGTATCGACTTATAAAGTCAGATGAATCTACTATCAGATCAACGGCATATGGATGAACAGAGCAAAAGGGGGGGGGGGGGCACCATAACATTTCCCCACAGAAATCCTTAAAGAAAGGACCAACTGGACAAAGGTAACGTCTCACCACCAGACTATGGCTATATATTGGTCATCTTGGAGAAACTTCAAGATGACACACCAGCCTTAAAACCTATTCACCTGGAATAACATAAATAGAATACATAGACGCTGTTTCTTAGACTGGAATAAGATTTCATTTTATAAAGTTCATTGCGTAGGACAGGGGTCGGCAAACTGCGGCTCGCGAGCCACATGCAGCTCTTTGAATGTGAAGCTGCGGCTCTTTATATAGCTCCATACGTTAATATTATTTATACGAGTACTATTTATATTGTTTGGTAAGAAAAAATGTTGTGGCTGTTTAAAAACTTTGATATTTTGTAAATTGTAGTTTTTGACTCCTCTGACTCAAAAGGTTGCCGAACCATGGCGTTCGCTGTCGTTATTGACCTGTTCGTAAAACAGACATGTATCTGCCTATATGTAAGTAGCATTCAGTCCAGTTGGTTATGTGCGGCCTAAAATATATCGGACACAATAATTATTAATTAATTAATAACTCAAAATAATTAATTATCCAATTTTATTTTGAATATAAGTGTAGTTTATTTAAACATGGAAACTTTCTCCTTGGATTATAAATACTATAGAATAAAGCGTTAGGAGAAAATAATTTTTAATAATCGACTACACGAGCTTTCGGGCAGTCACGCCCTTCAACTGGTAATGATGCATGATGGCAATAGGCCTTAAATAGGATTCCGTTTTTTAAGATATATTTACATATGAGAAAAATAATATAGGACGGCTAAAAAACAATTTAGTTAAAAAATATTTGCAAATCTAAGCTATTGTATAATATATTTATGTAACTATGCTAATGCTGTAATGCCGGTTGACAAATGAATGGTAGGTTTTTAATTGGCTAAAACATGTGACTATATAATGAAGAGAGACTAGTATTAGGATATCGACTGTTCAACCCGCCATCAGCGGCCATATTGGAACTATACTGGGGGAGGGGGGGGGGGGTTTAACGGTTATTCAAGTTATTACAAATATCCTGATATTGTGCAGGTAAATCTATATGTCGGTTAATGCTATTTTTTGATATGGATATAATGGCCTCTATGATCAGTCTTTGGTATTTATTGGAGATGTTATTGTATAAGGTGGTGGGTGAAGTTAAATCGAAAGAGTGGCCTGTGTCAAGAATATGGCTGTAGATGAGGGATTTGTTGTCTTTGTTATTGACGCACCTGCCATGCTCAACCATCCTGATGGCCACGGACCTACCAGTCTCACCTATATAGGTTGCACTACAATCGTTGCATGAGACTGAGTAGACCGAGCCACCCGATGATTGAACACTGGCAGGTCTCGGCAATCGGGTAATAGGATGTCTAAGAATGGTGGCCAGGCTTTTATTGTTTGTATAGTAGGTGTTGATGCCGTGAGGCTTAAGAAGGTGAGATATGGCAGCGGATTGTGTTGAGTACGGTAAGATGCAGGTATTTCTATGGGGTAACTTGGGTTTCATATGGGCCGGGTTGTATTGATATTTATATATGAAATGGTGTGGATATTGGGAGAGGGCAAGTTGTTTCTTAATGTTAGAGAACTCTATTGATCTGAATATGGGCAGGGAGCAATGTGTAACCAATCTCTTGGTAAGCGTTCTAACTGTATTAATTTTATGGGATAAGGGACAGAAAGACTTGAAATTGGTGTAGAAAGTTGGGTTATTGAATAAATTGGGTTATGGATTAATAACCCAACTTTCTACACCAATTTCAAGTCTTTCTGTCCCTTATCCCATAAAATTAATACAGTTAGAACGCTTACCAAGAGATTGGTTACACATTGCTCCCTGCCCATATTCAGATCAATAGAGTTCTCTAACATTAAGAAACAACTTGCCCTCTCCCAATATCCACACCATTTCATATATAAATATCAATACAACCCGGCCCATATGAAACCCAAGTTACCCCATAGAAATACCTGCATCTTACCGTACTCAACACAATCCGCTGCCATATCTCACCTTCTTAAGCCTCACGGCATCAACACCTACTATACAAACAATAAAAGCCTGGCCACCATTCTTAGACATCCTATTACCCGATTGCCGAGACCTGCCAGTGTTCAATCATCGGGTGGCTCGGTCTACTCAGTCTCATGCAACGATTGTAGTGCAACCTATATAGGTGAGACTGGTAGGTCCGTGGCCATCAGGATGGTTGAGCATGGCAGGTGCGTCAATAACAAAGACAACAAATCCCTCATCTACAGCCATATTCTTGACACAGGCCACTCTTTCGATTTAACTTCACCCACCACCTTATACAATAACATCTCCAATAAATACCAAAGACTGATCATAGAGGCCATTATATCCATATCAAAAAATAGCATTAACCGACATATAGATTTACCTGCACAATATCAGGATATTTGTAATAACTTGAATAACCGTTAAACCCCCCCCCCCCCCCTCCCCCAGTATAGTTCCAATATGGCCGCTGATGGCGGGTTGAACAGTCGATATCCTAATACTAGTCTCTCTTCATTATATAGTCACATGTTTTAGCCAATTACAAACCTACCATTTATTTGTCAACCGGCATTACAGCATTAGCATAGTTACATAAATATATTATACAATAGCTTAGATATGCAAATAGTTTTTAACTAAATTGTTTTTTAGCCGTCCTATATTATTTTTCTCATATGTAAATATATCTTAAAAAACGGAATCCTATTTAAGGCCTATTGCCATCATGTATCATTACCAGTTGAAGGACGTGACTGCCCGAAAGCTCGTGTAGTCGATTATTAAAAATTATTTTCTCCTAACGCTTTATTCTATAGTATTTATAAGTGTAGTTTATTATTTTTATATTAGGGTAAGAAGAGGTACGGGTAAAATCCGGGCATTACCTGGGACAGTCGTCTGGTATACTTTATTCATTTATTGTGAGCCAAACTCTATTCATACTACTGAGATCTATAGTTATCTGTAAACTGAGTGAATGGCGGAGTTTTGTCTGAAATTAAACCACATTAAAATAGAAGGTTGACTTAAAATATACCAATTGCGATACTGGAATTGTTTCATGGTAAAATTGTAAAAAGCGTTTAAAACCATAAAGATTTCTCACAATGAGTTACTTTTTTTAATGCAAGCTTTCAAGTGATAATAGCTCTTTAACAGGCTTAATTAAAAACACCGAATATTTCTTACAGGAAGTGTTTAGAGATATACGTACGCAGTGTGATGACTTCTTTTACTTCTCGAGCTTTCGGGCCAACATACCCTTCAACACAGAAACACCAGAAGTATAACTTCTCCGTGTTGAAGGGCCTTGTTAGCCGGAAAGATCGGGAAATATAAGAAATGAGAAAAGAAACCAAACTCTTGATTCCTTATTAATTATATCAAAAAGGTAACAATAGATTTTATTTATATATATTTATATTTATTTGTTGTTGTTTGAGCAGAAAATGGAAAATTTTTCGAGAGCGTCTTTCATTGCACAAAATAAAAATTAAAATGAATATCGTTAAATATTTCTTTTTTATATCGCTGCTCAAACTTACTGCTTTTATGTCTTTCTACAGGAGATTGCACACCGTCAATAAAAGCCTAGATCAGTTTCAATATAATATAGTAGGTTTCTATTAGGTGCGATGTTTGGTGTGAATCCTCCTTTAGGACAGGAAGCAACGATATTAGAGAATATCTACACGAAACTTATCCATGGATAAGTTGTTATTCGTTTTATGTACTCCCGTAGAAGGGCAGAGATGCCTGAAAGCTTGAGATTACATTAATAAAAAGTAACTCATCTTCAGAATCCTGTTGTATTATTTTAATTTTATCAATGGATGTCTCCAATTGATCATTAAAAGGAATTATAGAATCCTTTCATCATTTTGATGTACAGGACAGTTAGTTTTACATAGACCTCCGGTCCAGACTCCAAAAAAGTAAAAAGCAAGCAATGATAGAAATTATCGAAATGTAAATAGGTTGTTGTTGTCATGTTCAATGAAGAGCCTCAGATGACTCCATGCATCTCTATTACAGCAGTCGCAATGTCTTCTATCTTGGGTATGTAAAGCTGCTGCTCTAGGTCCATGTCAATTTTCTGTTGTTGTTGTGTCCAATGAAGAGCCTCAGATGTCACCATACATCTCTATCACAGCAGTCGCAATGTCCTCTATCTTGGGTGTGTAAAAGTGCTGCTCTGAGTCCATGTCAAGTTTCTGTTGTTGTCGTGTCCAATGAAGAGCCTCAGAGGTCCCCATACATCTCTATCACAGCAGTCGCAATATCCTCTATCTTCGGTGTGTAAAACTGCTGCTCTGGGTCCATGTCAATTTTCTGTTGTTGTCATGTCCAATGAAGAGCCTCAGATGTATCCATGTATCTCTATCACAGCAGTTACAATGTCCACTATCTTGGGTGTGTAAAGCTGCTGTTCTGGGTTCATGTCAATTTTCTGTTGTTGTCATGTCCAACGAAGAGCCTCAGATGTCTCCATACATCTCTATCACAGCTGTCCCAATATCCACTATCTTGAGTGTGTAAAGCTACTGTTCTGGGTTCATGTCAATTTTCTGTTGTTGTCATGTCCAACGAAGAGCCTCAGATGTCTCCATACATCTCTATCACAGCAGTCGCAATATCCACTATCTTGGGTGTGTAAAGCTGCTGTTCTGGGTCCATTTCAATATTCTGCAATGCTGCGGCCATTGCTGGACATGAGAATATGTGAATAGGTATTAGTTCCACACCGGGACAATTGTTACATGTCCTATAGGTTCTTGTGTCATCTGGATGTATTGTCAATATAAATAGGTAAATCAGTTATATAGTCTTGGTGGAGAGATATAACAACTACTGCCTGTTTTCTAGTCATCTTCTATTTTAATTTGCTAAAGATATTCTCAGCTTTTCTGCTGAACTTTGGCATGTAGAACTTCCAATTTTTGTCTTTGCCACTGAAGACGGACACAATGAAGAATGCTATGAGACATCGTTATTGAACTCTATCTCTGAATAACTCACATTTCATCCTTATGTCTATTATAGGAAAAAGGGTTGAGGAGAAATAGATTTTATATCAAAAAGGGATAAAATACACGTTTGACTTCTAATTGATACTTGAATATCTTGAATGGCATGGAACATGGTCCCACAGGAAAGAGGTGTTCCAGGCTTACTGACGTCAGGCAGGATGTTGTGGAAGAGACAAAAAGCCACCGCCGCTGTCACCAGACGATCCATCACGCGGTCTGGGGTCAAAAGAAGACAAATGTGGCCATGTTGCCATCTCCCCTCTGTTTTATCAGGTTGGGATATTTTCCTTCTAACCCAGCCAAATTCTTGTGTCCTTCTGATATATTAGTCAAAAGTTGTATTCAAACTTCTGTGATGTGGCCAGCTAGCATTTCGAGATTAAACTTGAGTGGATGCTGAAAGACGTATATTTGGAACTTATAATTTTTAATTTTATGGTGCATAGTTTTTTTTTTTCCTTCATTTTGATGGGTAACTTTTTTTTGCAAAATCAATTTCCACCCGGCAAAATTTCCCATCTATAGTTTGATCATAGAATTGGCCTAGCTACTTTGCCAGAAAACCTCTCTTTAAAAATTACAAAATATTTTCTCATATGAGTCAAAATATATAAAAAAAGAAACTCATATGAGAAAATATTTTGTAAATTTTAATGGTTTTTCACAATTTTATCATGAATAAACAATTCTTCGACGAATTCTGAATATTTCAGAAATTCTTTGTGGATCTCATGAAATTGAAGCCAGTACTGAACTGACGAGGAGCCATAGCAAGTAACCAAGGCCTCCAAGTGGGTGTTCTGAAATTGCCAAAGCTGTCACCGACTCAAGTCTCCTAGTTTGTAGAGACGATCAATTGTTTTACGTTTGTTTTGATGGGAGAGGTAGCCTTTCTTTTGTGAGATCAAATTCTTTCCGGCAAATTTTTCATTAAATTATTTGTTATTTTACTGAAATGCAGTCTCTTCACGGTGTCAAACATGTATTTCCATCACACAACTCGCCTACAATAAATCATTGTCGCCAGATGTCCACAAGAGGATGGTTGTGTTTTTGGGCAAAAACATGGAATGAGCCAAAATGATTATCGTAAAGATAGAGGTTGCCTGGCCGGCATTCATAGTTCTTGAAAATAAAGATACTTCGGCCAGTAAATCTTTTTATTACCTCGACGTTTCAACAAAAGTCTTTTGTCCTCGTCAGGAGCAAACAAAAATTAAACATTTAGAAAGGCGTTAAAAATCTTGCTAAATGTTTAATTTTTGTTTGCTCCTGACGAGGACAAAAGACTTTTGTCGAAACGTCGAGGTGATAAAAAGATTTACTGGCCGAATTATCTTTATTTTCAAGAACAAAATGATTATGTTAGAAAATATTTTAAAGTTTGGTTGATTTCCTTCAAGTTGAAGGGTATTACTTGAATCAGTTTCGTAGCAACCTAGAATGGAAAAATTTAAAAACTTCTAAGATAAATAAATTACAACTCAACTGCAAACCGATCTTCTGATTCTATATTGGTAGAAAGTTCTGAAATGCTCGACTGGATGGTTCGAAGTTAACAAAATATGTAAAAAAAAAAAAAACAAATAAAATGCATTAGTTATGATTCTATATAATTTTTTGGTCGCAGTGGTACAGCCTGCTCCACGCTGACGAGCGCCAACAGCGCAAAACGCGTTCGTGGATGGCTTTTCTTGATTTATCAAGAAATTGGGGGTTGGCTAAATATCAGGGAACAGGTTAAATCAATGTTTAGTTGGTTTCTGTTCCACTATATTGTAACCAAGTATTTATTCATTTTATTATTTTTATTAACAGGGTGGTCATTTTCATATTTATATTTTGCTACTCTGTAAATTCCCCTCGTGGCTTATCTTTTGTTTACCTTTCATAGTTTGTCCTTGCCTGAAATAAATTTTGTTTCCTCCTGAAGTTTTTGTCTTCCCTAATTTTCCACGTGGCAATATGGCGCTCTGCCATCTAAAAAGCACATGTGCTCCTGGTCAGGATATGCTTTCGTTATTTTTAATATGCTATTATAATAAGAAATAAAATTATAAAGCACGAATTTTTCTTTTCATATTAAACAGACCTTCTGCTGTCCTTACTGCGATGAAAATATTGGGAGGGCTTGGTTTATCAGTGGTGAACCCTCTCAGAGGTGCCTAACTGGCCTTGTCTGAATTGTTAGCGGAAGAGCATTGCTCGATGCAAAAAAAAAAAAAATCTATATAAAATTCTACTAACCTAGAAGCTCGTGTGACAATTTTTGACAATTAAAAATATTTATTGTCATCTTAGACAATATTACAATTTCCAATCAAAGAGAGAGAAGAAATATATTACATAGAGGAAAGAGAGAAAGAAAGAAAAATATATACATATATGACACATATATTACATGATGGTAATTGGAGATGGAGGAAAGAAACCTCGGCGCTGGAGGGTCCCGGACCAGGCGATGAGCGGATCCTTCTTCGGCCTGATCTTGCAGCCGTTGTGTCACCCTGATCAAATCCATGAGTCTTTGCAACGTGCGGCCTCTAAAACCACAGACCAGATTTTGCAGCTGTAGTGCCGCTTTAATTAATTCCTTGAGCCTTCGCAAAAGACATACGGCCTCTAGAGCTAGATCTTGTAGACGTGGTGCCGCCCTGATCAAATCCTTGAGCCTTTGCAACGTTAGGCCTTTGAAACCACCCACCAATTCTTTCAAACATAGTGCCGTATCGATCAATTCTTTGATCCATTGCAAACTTAGACTCTAAAACCAGCGGCTAAATCTGGCAGCCGTAGATCCGCTCGGATAAATTCTTTAAGCCTTTGAAACATTAGGCTGCTGAAATCAGCGGCTAAATCTTAGAACTGTGGAGCCATCCTGATCAATTCCTTGAGCCTTTGAAAGGTTAGGGCTCTAAAACCAGTGACTAAATCTTGGAGCCACGAAGCCACTCTGATCAACTCTTTGAGCCTTTGGAACGTATGACCTATAATCAGCGGGTAATTCTTGGAGCCGTGGAGACACCCTGATCAATTCTCTTAGCCGTTGAAACGTTGAGCCTCAAATAGCAGCAGCTAAATCTTGGAGCCTTCGAAACGTATGGCGTCTAAAATCAGCGGGGAATTCTTGGAACTGTGAATCCGCCTTGATCAATTCTTTGAGTCTTTGAAACGAATGGCCTCTAAAACCATTGGAAAAATCTTTGCCGTAGAGCCGCCCTGGTAAATTTCTTGAGCCTTTAAAACGTTATGCCCCTAAAAGAGCAGCCAGATTTTGCATCTTGAGCAATGCCATGATCCTTTCCTTGGAGATTCTCTTAAACTGCAACTTAATTCTAGAACTAATTATCACAGTAAGTCGAATATTTTTGAAAAACTTCATTTTTGCTTGGGGTACAATCGTTGTCCTATTTCTACACATTCAAAAGCTTTGATTTCAAGCTTATTAACTATGCTTCCAGTAACTTTTATCTGAGAAATATTTCTTACATTTAAAGCTATTTAGACCCATTGTTGCTAGGGTTTCTCTAACCAGCTAACCTTTACAAATATATTTATTACTAGCGGATGTACCCGGCTTCGCCCAGGTTTTTCTCGAGGGAATGTTTGCAGTCTAGTAATAAGAAAATATACTACACCTAAAAACTATCAGAGAAAAGAGAAACCACGGAAGGTGAACAGAAAAATGCTTACAATGGATGTTATGTTTACGATATCAAGTTAAATAAAAACAAAGATAAAATTTGCATATGTTGGTCACTATAAATTTGTATATTTGTTAGGCGAAATTAGAAACATGATAAAACAATTGGGTATTTAAAAACAAATGTAGAAATAAAAGTTGAAGTATAATAAACAATGTTAAAGATTAGTTTTAATTATTAATCAAGATTGTGTGTGAATATGTGAGAAAGATGTAATATCGTTGTTGTTTTCTTGGCCGACTGTTTTACATATGGTGTTATCTTAAAATTGCTTGTTTTGAATATTTTTTTAGATTGAGATTATTAGCTAGTATGTAAAAAAATTAACTCTGTTGATTTTTTTTGTATTTAATCGATAACAGCGAAGTTACGCATGTTAATGTTAGGAAATATATTTTGATGTTAAGCAAAACCTGCTCCATCTCGTTTTACATAAATGTTGAAAATTTGGTTGAATTTGATGCATTGTAACGAAAGTTTTTAGTGATGTCCACTTATGAAATTTCCATTTTATTAATATAGATATATATATAAATCAATGTTTGTATGTTTGTTTGTATGTCCGGTATACAAATTCGCAGTAGTTCACTAATTCAAACCAAAATTTCCATACATAGGTAAAAAAATACGGGGAAGACGATAGGCTATTTTAAAAAATATATGAATCAATTATTAAAACTATATTCAAATTATTCTACTTAGCTCACGAACAGCGCCCTCTATCAAAGATTAGATTAAATTATGCTGATGCAAACAAAAGATAATGCTAATAACAAACAATTATAAAAAAAATCTTATCTAAATATATATCACTCGGGTAGATATGCACACGGGTCAATCCCGGGGTGAAGCCCGGGTCACCCGTCTAGTATTTATTAAAAACAAAAAAGGCATATCTTGACCAGGCTCACATGAGCATTTCTGGATGGCAGAGCGCCATCTAGTGGAACAAAAATAAACTAAACGTTTATATTTTAATATTTATATTTACACAATATACAGAATAAAATACTTAACATTAAATGGCCAATAGAACTAGAGTTAAAATAACATAAAATGCACATAGGATGTTTATACTTATTATTTTAACTCTAGTTCTAATGGCAATTTAATGCAACATATTTTCTGATGTATAAGGGCTTTTGTGCCTGAAAGCTAGAGATATTTGTCAATTAAAAATTTTTAAAATAAAAATTTCCCTTGAAGCCTGATGTTATGTATTCATAAAGTTAATATAAATATTCTCTTAATTTAATTATGTAAATAAGCAGAGTAACATCATAACTGATTATAGTATTCATCATATCATCATTAGATATGTAAATAGTAGAGCTTAAAGAGACTATGCAGATTGATACAATGATATTAGATATATCTTGGCCTACGGCCATACCACATTGAAAACACCGGTTCTCGTCCGATCACCGAAGTTAAGCAATGTCGGGGCGTCTGTTCCTCATGTCAGAGGCGGCCATTTCTTTTGGAGCTAAGTCGGCCTGCCACTGAATAGTGCTCCCAGTCTTAATGACAAAGGCAGACGCATTCTACTTCACCCAATAATGATGGTTGTCAACTTTACAAGCTTGATCCCGTAATATGATTGAGTGGAGATAAGAAAGAAGAAGAAGCAATGTCGGGCCTGGTCAGTACTTGGGAGGGTGACCACCTGAGAAAACCGGGTGTAGCTGTAGGCTATGAGAAAACAATTTATTTCTTCCGTGTGCACCATTCGCTTAATACGATACAATGATAATAAAATCTTTAATATAGAACCAACAACGATTAAACAATTCCTTTTCTTAACATAAAAACTTAACACCTGGTATTTCACATTAATATTGATACAAAGGATTATTTTACCGAATGTACACTTTTTTCACAAAATCGCGTTGTTTGGAATAACATAAAAGGTCTAGAGAGAAAAATTTGTCATTCGAAGACGACGACCGTGGACGACGAAAGATTTCACAACTTCTCTAAACGTCGGAAAATTAAAGTAGATAATTCTGATCAAAAATGTAAGAATAACAATTAATGAAGTTTCTGAAGAGACTGGAAAATCAATCAGTACTTGTATTAGTCTCTATTATGTCTTTGCATGTTTACACGTTTGGGTAAAATTTCGATATACAGGATTTATTGGAAACCTTAATTTTTTTTTTCAAATTTAATACTCTCTGTGAATTATTCTATAAATCTTTAATTAAAAATGCATATATTGGATCAAAATATCATCCAATATATGCCTTTTTAATTAAAGATTTAATTATGGATTTCACTATTTGCAAAACAACAACAACAACAAAAAGCCTTTATTTAGGGTCACTGACCCTATACAGGATTCACCAGAGGTATGCATAAGAGCAAAGCAGTGAAACAAAGGAAATAACGATATATACAGAAGAAAAAGAAAAAAAAACAAGAAAGAGAAAGAGGGAAGCAAGAAAAACAACACAAAAAGAGTAGCAGTAAGAAAGTGAGGAGTGAGTGTCACTTTGGCCTTCTTCTGAGATACGGACTTGTGGAAACCATAAAACGCCGTAGCAATATACTTATTCTGGGTCATATTGTCAATTATTGATGGAAGTGAAGCACAGAGTTGCCCAGTTTTTAGCATAAGGGTTCTTCTTTCTTCTTTCAGAGCATAGCAATCAAAGATATAGTGAGTGATTTCATTTTTTTAGTTTTGAATTACAGAAGGTACAAATCGGGTCCTCACCGCAGAACATCTTGGTGTGGTTTTCTCTAAAAAAAACTTGAAAGTATTCTAACTTGTGCGAGTAGTCTTACAACCGGGAAAGGAAAATCCCCTAAAAGGTATCCCTCCGTCATGAAAGATATGTGAATGTCTTTGTAGTGAGAGTATAGCTTAGATTTATCCATTCTTGTAAGGTCGTTTTGTATAGATTGGTCTGCCGCTGTTTTTAAGAGCCGTGTAATCGCGCTCCTCAGCGTTTCAGGATCATCACAGGAAATAAGTGCAGGGGATCCATTATTGTTAAGCAGATTGGTGAGCTTTTTAATGAAACCGATGGGTGTGCCCGTAGCATTAGACAGTTCCCGTGTTCTATTAAAACATATACGCGGCAATCTGTCACTGCTCATATTCAACACCCGCAGCCAATACTTCAGGGTTAATTCTATTTTCAAAACTATAAAACTTTGCTTTTAAAAATTCAACATATAAAAGTTCGATATATAAAAGTTTCACTAAAG
>CP092869.1:22317152-22360829 GCA_030710605.1 Cordylochernes scorpioides
CCTTCCAATATTTTTATCACTACAGTAAGTACGTTAGCAAATTGTTTGAAAAGAGAAACTCTCGTGTCAAAATGGGTCACATTTCGGAATACAGATATCACGCATTGTCACATCAAAGAGAGTTGAAGGGAACCCACCAGGATCGGAGAGTAGACAACCCAGCTCCTCCCAGTCCAGATCTGGGAGCGGTGCCTCCGCCGGGTCCATCGCTGGAATGGTGTAGGCGGGTACGGACTCCCTCCTCTCAAATGGACAACTTTTTTTCTTCTAGCCCCGCCCTCGTATCTCGCGAGTTCTCTCTCCCGTTACTTTCATCAACATCTTATTAATAAAACCGCGCCAACTATACACAGTAGTAACGAATGAAGAGATTGAAACGCGAATGTTTCTTTTCACAAATAAATCAAACTTCTACTGTCCTTACTGTGAATAGCATTACTCGATGCAAATATTTAAATGTAATTCTACTGTCCTAAAAGCTTATGTCCATAGTTTGCTTAAATACCATTTGCATCATGATTAATTCACCTATTTTTAAAATTATTTATGATAATATTTTTCATATATTTCAAATTCAAATTTTATATTTATTTATTTTTATAAAACAGATTATTACTATAAAATATTATGTACTATAAAACATTTATATTTTGATACACTGAGTACACCACCTACTTTAAACTTTGATGTGATAAATAAAGAGATATTCTAGGTGTTACCTAAAAATGTAGTTGTCTTATTATTGACTGGTTTAACCTTGTAGGATGGTTGAGGCACGTTATCGAAAGATGAAAGACGTGTCTGAGGAGAGAATCAAGACTGAAGAATATGCTAAACCGCAGCCTGGTGCAACAATATTCCACCCTTCAGTGTTGCATATAAAATCACTAGCCGAATGACCCGGGCAACGCCCGTGTTTTACCCGATTGAATGTTTTTATTCAAATACTATTTGTTACAATTATAAATTGGCGCCTTAAATAAATGCATATATTAGTTAATAACTATAGCCTATGTGCTTTATCTGTCTATGTACTGTTGGCTTCCGTAGGCGTCTCTTACTGGGTAAAAGAAAGAGAGGATTCCATTTAGTTATTAACTAATATATGCATTTATTAAAAGAGCGACCCGCTCCAACACAATAGTTAAAAAACAACAAAGCGAGTGGGGGGGGGGGGGGCATGATGGGGGGGGGGGGGGGGGGGGGGGGGGGCAAAGGTGGCGTGATCGTAGCCAACCAATAGGAGAGCGCTATTCCAAAAAAAAAAGCAAACGGTGACAGAGATGAAAAAGAATTGATGACGCTCGTAACTTTATATAGAATAATGATCCAATACAGTATTAGAGCTCTAAGAAGCGGTCTGGTAGATTGAATTTGCGAAACCGCTGGGAGGGTTTACCACTGATTCACCAAGCCTTCCTAATATTTTTTCCATCACAGTAAGGACAATAAAATTATGTATTGTGTATAAAAGAAACATCCGTGCTCAAATCCTTTCATTTTATATGTATAGATGGCGCTTTGTGTTAAGTTATAATTACAAACACACCAACTATCTACCTTTCACTTAATTATCATTACTCCCTTTATATGTGGTCGTCGCCAAACTCTATTTAACCTATGGAATACAAATAAGGAACATTTTTAGGACACTTATCTTTCTTATGATTTATATCATCCAAACTACCTCTACATACCTTACTCAGATGATAGAAAATATGAGATGAGAGGGCTTTGATTCATCAGTGATGAACCAGCAAAGTTAAAACGACATTTATTACATTATATTACATTCGCAACTCCGCCTATGCCGGTCCCAAGCCCGGATGAAAAAGGAGGAGGGGGAGCAGTAACAAGCTCGGTAAAAAACCTGGGTTCAATTGGCCTGGCTTGTAGTACCCTGTAAGGGCTCCTAATCCAGGGATACAGGATGAGCAGCGTTTGTACTCCATGTTAGGAGCGGCTGCACATGGCGTCTGTTCCTCATGTCAGAGGCGGTCATTTCTTTTGGAGCTAAGTCAGCCTGCCACTGAGTAGTGCTCCCAGTCTTAATGACAAAGGCAGACACATTCTACTTCACCCAGACTCTAATATGATTGAGTGAAGATAAGGAAGAAGAAGAATATTACATTCGCGTTTTAATGTCTTCATTTATTATATATAATCTTATTAAATAAAATGATCCTTGTATCAATATAAAGAAGAAATCATCAGGCTTCCTGAGATAAGATTCCTTTTAAAGAAGTTAATTTCTATCCCTAGCTCTTTCATGCATAAAAGCCCTTCTACCAAAAAAAAAAAACGTTTTCTCCCATAGAAGGACTTTCATGCCTGAAGGCTATAAATATGAATCAAATTATTTAAAAAGGATCTTATACCTGGAAGTGTGATGATTCAACCTTTATAACACATATATCAAGAATATAAACTAATTTTAACCCTAAATCTCTCATATCCCAACATCTAACACAAACAGGTCCATTTTTCTCTAGATAATGTAGAATATCCTCAACAGAGAGATTGAAAACATACTTTAATGACTTCCAGTCAACATAAAAACAAAGTTACAAACAAGATCACAGCTATCAGCAATATAAATCAAATATATACATTGACATCAGACTCGAGGCCTTCCCCGAGGAACGTCCAGACTATATCAAGGGCTACAAGAGCTTAACAGAGAGAGAGAGAGATATTTGAGATATAAAATTATTTTATTGGCATTATACACAAGAGTAAACTATATACAGTTATGTTAAGTCCAGGAGACTCCCCCAACGACAAAGGGTCCTCCTCCAGACAGTAAGTTACGTTCTCCCCTCACCTCAAGGCTCAGAAAGAACCTGTGAATTGATGACTTGGCAGACGCGAGGAGGCCGTCGTCATCCAGCCCTTGACCGAAGAGCCAATAGCCCTGCAGGTCGGGTGGTTGCTGTATGATTTTGAAGGCCTCCCGTATGAGGGGCCTGATGGAGCTGCAGGACCAGTAGCGGTGGGCCAACGTCAAGTCACTATAACCACAAGGCGATGCAGGTCTCTCGTGCAGAGGCCGTTGTGCAGGTTGGGGAAGAGCGTGCAGGGCCAAAATTCGTGGATTTTCTTTTATCAAATTTGAAATTTGGCTCACCTTTCCAGGGTTCCTGTGCAGAATTGGACGTCCAACACGCTTCTCATCTTTCACCGATTCCATTCCATTTTTAAATCGTGAAAACCATCTAAATGTGGTGGGCTTATTTACATTTTAATTTCCAAATGCTAATTTCAAAAAATCTAAAGTTTCTGAGGCCGATTTCCCAATTTTGTAGCAAAATATAATACAAATTCGTTGTTCGAATTTTCTATCCATTACAAATTAAAAGTTTTATGCAAGGCGTTCTTTTTACAAGCTTACAATTGATCGACTGCGTGCGCAATCACGTGATGTGATATACCGCAGTGTATATGAAGCTTTCTATTTTTTGAATATACTTTTAAAAATAATTATCATTTCATTTTTTCTTTGTTTTTGATCGGCCTCATTATTTATTGGACACACCTTGTAGATGAATAAATATAAAATTTATAAATATACATGTTTATAATATACATATATAAATATATGGTACAAGTCTTCATTGGTAGCGTCCACCGCGGGAAAGACTCCGCCACCGATGGACTGTAAGAGTTATTTTCCACAGAGTGGGCAGGTCGATGTTATGGCTGACATTTCCCACCTCAAGACTAAGATGGTACTTGTAGATGGTAGCCTTCGCTACACTTGTTAATTTTGTTACCTCGGGCTGGAGACCGACGCCGAAGAGCCAGGCCTGCAGATCCAGGGGCACTTCGCAGGAGGCGAACACCTCCCGGAGCGAGAGAGGACACTAGCTTCGAAAACAGATATTTGGAATCCTTTCTATCATCTCAACATAAAGTATCAACACCCCAGCATCTCCATCAAAATATCACGTAGAAAATCGAGATAAGACAAACTATGGGGTTATTTATTTCGATCCAAACAATCCTACCCTAGTTGCATAACATAGGAAAGGAGATATGAATTGGCAAAAAAAATTCAATATCAAAATTAATATGACGTGGATAATTCATTTTCTCCCCCTTTCAATATCATTAATATTTAAATATGTAAAAATTAATTTGTATATAAAAATAGTATATATAATCAATTTATTATACTGGAGGATGACCTATCTGTAAATAGGTAACTGAATGTGACACAAGCTTTATTTTGTTGTAAATGTTTCCTCTTCCTTCTCCTCTTGTTGATGTGTAAATACGGCGAATCCTGTATGGGGCGGAATGCCCTAAATAAAGGCTTTTGTTGTTGTTTTATATCATCAATTTATTATCGTGATACTCCTGTTGAAGGACTGACAAGTCCGAAAGCTTGAAAATAAAAAATTTGAACAACAAACTTAACCCTGGAAGCTTCATTTAGTTTATAATATATTATCTGTTGTGGCAATGATTTAGATAATATTGTCCATAGTTCTTCTAAAATACCCATTCCAAGAGTCTAACAACAGTATCACTATAAAAAGAAGTTCCAAAAATGCAATATAACAGCGGTATGGTAGATTAAACTGGCGAAACCGCTGGGAGGGTTCACCACTGATGAGCCAGACCCTCCCATTAATTTTTCCATTGCAGTAAGGTCAGTAGAAATTGTTTATTTTCAAAAAGAATCTTACGCCTTTAAAATAATTTAGAATTTGAATAAATACTTTGCTACAATATTCTATATAAGAGAATATCTCCGTGACGAATATACTTAATATACACACACAGACCACCGGTCTTATACAGATTCACCACAGGAAGAAAGGAAGCATAAGCTCCTATACAAATCCCTAAACACACACAAAGCTTTATTAAGACCACCGGTCTTATACAGATTCACCACAGGAAGAAAGGAAGCATAAGCTCCTATACAAATCCCTAAACACACACAAAGCTTTATTAAGATCACCGGTCTTGTACAGATTCACCACAGGAAGAAAGGAAGCATAAGCTCCTATACAAATCCCTAAACACACACAAAGCTTTATTAAGACCACCGGTCTTATACAGATTCACCACAGGAAGAAAGGAAGCATAAGCTCCTATACAAATCCCTAAACACACACAAAGCTTTATTAAGACCACCGGTCTTATACAGATTCACCACAGGAAGAAAGGAAGCATAAGCTCCTATACAAATCCCTAAACACACACAAAGCTTTATTAAGACCACCGGTCTTATACAGATTCACCACAGGAAGAAAGGAAGCATAAGCTCCTATACAAATCCCTAAACACACACAAAGCTTTATTAAGACCACCGGTCTTATACAGATTCACCTCAGGAAGAAAGGAAGCATAAGCTCCTATACAAATCCCTAAACACACACAAAGCTTTATTAAGACCACCGGTCTTATACAGATTCACCACAGGAAGAAAGGAAGCATAAGCTCCTATACAAATCCCTAAACACACACAAAGCTTTATTAAGACCACCGGTCTTATACAGATTCACCACAGGAAGAAAGGAAGCATAAGCTCCTATACAAATCCCTAAACACACACAAAGCTTTATTAAGACCACCGGTCTTATACAGATTCACCACAGGAAGAAAGGAAGCATAAGCTCCTATACAAATCCCTAAACACACACAAAGCTTTATTAAGACCACCGGTCTTACACAGATTCACCACAGGAAGAAAGGAAGCATAAGCTCCTATACAAATCCCTAAACACACACAAAGCTTTATTAAGACCACCGGTCTTATACAGATTCACCACAGGAAGAAAGGAAGCATAAGCTCCTATACAAATCCCTAAACACACACAAAGCTTTATTAAGACCACCGGTCTTATACAGATTCACCACAGGAAGAAAGGAAGCATAAGCTCCTATACAAATCCCTAAACACACACAAAGCTTTATTAAGATCACCGGTCTTATACAGATTCACCACAGGAAGAAAGGAAGCATAAGCTCCTATACAAATCCCTAAACACACACAAAGCTTTATTAAGATCACCGGTCTTGTACAGATTCACCACAGGAAGAAAGGAAGCATAAGCTCCTATACAAATCCCTAAACACACACAAAGCTTTATTAAGACCACCGGTCTTATACAGATTCACCACAGGAAGAAAGGAAGCATAAGCTCCTATACAAATCCCTAAACACACACAAAGCTTTATTAAGACCACCGGTCTTATACAGATTCACCACAGGAAGAAAGGAAGCATAAGCTCCTATACAAATCCCTAAACACACACAAAGCTTTATTAAGATCACCGGTCTTATACAGATTCACCACAGGAAGAAAGGAAGCATAAGCTCCTATACAAATCCCTAAACACACACAAAGCTTTATTAAGATCACCGGTCTTGTACAGATTCACCACAGGAAGAAAGGAAGCATAAGCTCCTATACAAATCCCTAAACACACACAAAGCTTTATTAAGACCACCGGTCTTATACAGATTCACCACAGGAAGAAAGGAAGCATAAGCTCCTATACAAATCCCTAAACACACACAAAGCTTTATTAAGACCACCGGTCTTATACAGATTCACCACAGGAAGAAAGGAAGCATAAGCTCCTATACAAATCCCTAAACACACACAAAGCTTTATTAAGACCACCGGTCTTATACAGATTCACCACAGGAAGAAAGGAAGCATAAGCTCCTATACAAATCCCTAAACACACACAAAGCTTTATTAAGACCACCGGTCTTATACAGATTCACCACAGGAAGAAAGGAAGCATAAGCTCCTATACAAATCCCTAAACACACACAAAGCTTTATTAAGACCACCGGTCTTATACAGATTCACCACAGGAAGAAAGGAAGCATAAGCTCCTATACAAATCCCTAAACACACACAAAGCTTTATTAAGACCACCGGTCTTACACAGATTCACCACAGGAAGAAAGGAAGCATAAGCTCCTATACAAATCCCTAAACACACACAAAGCTTTATTAAGACCACCGGTCTTATACAGATTCACCACAGGAAGAAAGGAAGCATAAGCTCCTATACAAATCCCTAAACACACACAAAGCTTTATTAAGACCACCGGTCTTATACAGATTCACCACAGGAAGAAAGGAAGCATAAGCTCCTATACAAATCCCTAAACACACACAAAGCTTTATTAAGATCACCGGTCTTATACAGATTCACCACAGGAAGAAAGGAAGCATAAGCTCCTATACAAATCCCTAAACACACACAAAGCTTTATTAAGACCACCGGTCTTACACAGATTCACCACAGGAAAAAAGGAAGCATAAGCTCCTAAACAAATCCCTAAAAACACACATAAAGCTTTATTAAGACCACCGGTCTTATACAGATTCACCACAGGAAGAAAGGAAGCATAGATGGAGCTCCTATACTCCAGGCAGCGCAGCACCCAAAATATATTTAAAATAGTTTTTGAAGGGACGAGAATTAAATCCAGTCGCGTGAAAGACTTTACAAAGTGGATTTAAGATGTTTATCTAGATTAGAAAGAAACATCTTCTCTCAGTAGAAGAATTCTTCAATTCGAAAAAGCCTTTGCAGATTATAAAATATATTATTAAAGGAATTTATTGCCAAAAACGTGATTCATTAATTCTATGTAATCATATGTAACGTAAGATTAGTACTATATTGTCACATAGAAAATGGCGAAAGTCTAACGACAAGATGGAAAGGCAATTTATTCAATTTATTTGAATCCAAACGATCACATCTTATTTACGTTTTCCCACTATGTACTAAGTGTCAACCTGCAACCCCAAAACACATTATTGACTCTATTGACTCATCCATTGATGAGCTCTACTCATCCCCAGCAGACACCATCAAAAGTCTCAAGCTTCACAAACTTGACACCCTAATATTATTGAGAGGAGATAAGAAAGAAGAAGAAGACATCTTATTTACATAAAAGACCAATCAACGATGGATATACAAGGTGGATCTAAAAGTTCTGGAATATCATGAATTATAGTGAAAAATTAAAAGGGGTGAAAAATATCAGGCTTCAGAGAATACGTTTCTTTTAAAACATTGAAATTCACAAATCTGCATCTTTAGGGAACGAAAGCCCTTATACAGGATAAATACATGCTAAATCGTTATTTGAATGTCGTGGTCCATTTGGATGAGGAAAGTGAAGACTAGAACGCGGCTGATTCCATAATCGTCATTTCAGTGATACGCTAACCTATGCACGGTGGATTCTGTGGCCACTGGACATGTGTCGGACCTGGAGGCTGTTGTTGGGTTCTTTGCTGCTTGGAGTATAGGAGCTCCATCTATGATTCCTTCCTGTAGTGAATCTGTATAAGACTGGTGGTCTTAATAAAGCTGTGTGTGTGTTATTTGAATTCAAATAACTTTAAGCATCTCTGTATTTGATTTTATATCAACTCTTGTCCTATTCGCGATATATTTTAGAGTGTTGTCTCCTGTAAAAGGGCTTTCATGCCTGAAAACTAGAGATTTGTGAATTACAATGTTTTAAAAGAAACTTATTCCTGGAAACCTGACATTTTTTTACCGTAATATTAATACAAGGGCTTATTTTATGAATAGTGAAAATTTAAAGAAAATCGTAACATCAGAGTGTCCATAGTGTCTTCTTTTTATAATAAGAGTCATTGACTGCAATGCGCCTTTTGTACAGCTTTCTACAAGGTACAAAAATAATTTTTCAAAACGAGCATCTTGGACGCACTAACGTTTGTTGACAGTTACTTCCCTTTATCTCATTCTGTGACTTCCTGTTTGGTAGATTGAAAACCGAGTTAAAAATGTTATTTTTGTTCCTTCAATTCTCTTTTCGAACTTTTAAACACACATACAATATAAGTTACATTCAAAAAATGCTCCAATGGCCCTCGATTCTTGCAAAAGATCAACCCCACCAGCGAGTGCAAATAACAAAACGGGGGTCTAGCACATTTATAAGTGCAAAAGTCGAACTGCTTTTCACATGTGTAGACATGTGGTGCACTTACAGTAAAAGCAGTCGCCAACTTCTACCCACCATGATTACCATGGCCTGTACCACGTGTACTAAGGGTAATAATAAAAATGATAGTCACACAGGGAGGCACACATCAGGGAAGTAGAGGGTATCATCCCTCTAACCCCATTTATTCCAAGAAACTGATTTACCGAAATGGCCGTATAGGGTCAAACATTGTCGTGGAGTGAGATAACGTCTTTGGAATGCCAGAGATCAAGTCTTTTCTTCCCCATCTTATTGAAGAATCGACTAAGAACATATTTGTAAGAGTACTACTCAATAGACAGACCTTAAGGAACGAATATCCTAGTAAATTAACCCTTTTTAATCGAAAAAGGCGATCAGCATGTTCTTTGATATGCTCCTCCATGCAATCTACTATGCAGGATGCCCAGGTCTACGCCACTCCACTGAAAGAAACTCAACTATCTACTGACTGTATTATCCAGAACTGACCAGTACTATAGCGTATTCAAGCACTTTGACCTTAAATATCCCTTTTTTTTGGAAATGAAAATATGCGGCAAAACTTCCCTTGGTTGGCCTGCACCATGCTGACGAGGGCCAACAGTACGAAACACGTTGGTATATTGGGAAATTAAACATGAGAAAATAACGTGCCATCTATATAAACGAAAGGAAACCAATAAACACGAAATTTCTCTCTTTTTTTTTTTCAAATAAAACAAACTTCCTTCTATCCTTACTTCATTGAAAGGGCCTGGCCTATCAGTGGTGAACCCTCCCAGCGGTTTCGCCAATTTAATCTACCATGCTGCTTCTTAGAGTTCAAATATTATAATGGACGGTTCTGTGCTTATATAGATTGTGATTATGGTATTAAATATATATATATATATATATATATATAAATCAATGTTTGTATGTCCGGTATACAAATTCGCATTAGTTCACTAATTCAAACCAAAATTTCCATACATAGGTAAAAAATACGGGGAACACGATAGGCTATTTTAAAAAATATATAAATCAATTATTAAAACTATATATTCAAATTATTCTACCTAGCTCACGCGCCCTCTATCAAAGATTAGATTAAATTATGCTGATGCAAACAAATAGATAATGCTAATAACAAACAATTATAAAAAAATCTTATCAAAATATATATCACTCGGGTAGATATGCACACGGGTCAATCCCGGGGCGAAGCCCGGGTCACCCGTCTAGTAAACTATATACATAAGCATATAGAGGACAATAGAATTACATGTAATTCGAGCAATGTTCTTCTGCAAAAAAAAATCATACAAGAGGCTATTTAGGGATGATTTAAACAGAAGACAATAACGCGTCATCTATATATACGAAATGAAATCATCATGGGTTCACCACTGATGAGCCAGGCCCCGACCCAATATATTTCATCGCACTAAGGACAGTAGGAAGTTTGTTTTATTTTAAAATAAAAAATTTCGGACTTAGTGGTCATTAAAATTCTGTATAAGTAGAAAGAGTTGTTCATTTAGAATAGAAACAGTCGCAATAGGCAGCTGACATTTCTGAACGGGAGTTTTCCTGGCTGGTGATGGAGTTTTCCTGGCTGGTGATGGAGTTTCCCTGGCTGGTGATGGAGTTTTCCTGGCTGGTGATGGAGTTTTCCTGGCTGGTGATGGAGTTTTCCTGGCTGGTGATGGAGTTTTCCTGGCAGGTGATGGAGTTTTCCTGGCTGGTGATGGAGTTTTCCTGGCTGGCGATGGTGTTTTCCTGGCTGGCGATGGAGTTTTCCTGGCTGGCGATGGAGTTTTCCTGGCTGGGGATGGAGTTTTCCTGGCAGGTGATGGAGTTTTCCTGGCTGGTGATGGAGTTTTCCTGGCTGGTGATGGAGTTTTCCTGGCTGGTGATGGAGTTTTCCTGGCTGCTGATGGAGTTTTCCTGGCTGCTGATGGAGTGGTATAAACCGGAGATTGCGAAGAGCCACGACACGGGATCAAATCCCACATTCAACACATTTTTTCTGAAGAAAAATTGCTTTAATGGCACACAATTCTTGAAAAGTTCAATCCAACAAGTGAGTACAGAAAAAACAAACAGGACTTTGATTCCCTTGTAGGTACAAAAGTAGAATTGGTTTCTACATGTATTCATATGCAGCGAACTTGCAGTAAAAGCAGTCGCTAACTACCCACCACGAGGTGCTATGTGTACCTAGGAAAGGCCAGCTACCAGAAGATGCAAGGTCGAGCAGACGTTGACAGAGACAGGAAATCAAGTTGAGGAAGCTACCCGCTATCACATCCGCTCCTGCTGCCAAGTCGTCCGAGAGAATTTTGCCTCATGTGGAGTCAAGTTTCCTCTAGTGTCAGTACGATCGGAGTTCTGAATGCGATTTCTCCATAGCAAACATATCAATACATTGACTAAATTAACCTCTTCGAATAAAAATAGCAAAATATAACGATGATTGAAGAGGAATGTCTTATACGAACTTTATTCGCAAGCTTTCGGACGTCCTTCTACAGGCTTTACAATGACTAAAAGAAAGAAATATGAGATGAGTGTACTACTCATTTCATATTTCTTTCTTTTTGTCATAGTAAAGCCTGTAGAAGGACGTCCGAAAGCTTGCTAATAAAGTTCGTATAAAAAACTCCTCTTCAGTCGTCGTTATATTTTGCTATATCACTACATTAACTCCTTCATCTGACGTACAACATCCTAGAGCAGCTAAGCCAGGAAGGGACCGAGCAGAGACCGGGATAAGTCTTCAACTCCATCCTGATATAGAGGAGACCATTCACTTATCCTTAAAGTTGGTATCGACTTATAAAGTCAGATGAATCTACTATCAGATCAACGGCATATGGATGAACAGAGCAAAAGGGGGGGGGGGGGGGGCACCATAACATTTCCCCACAGAAATCCTTAAAGAAAGGACCAACTGGACAAAGGTAACGTCTCACCACCAGACTATGGCTATATATTGGTCATCTTGGAGAAACTTCAAGATGACACACCAGCCTTAAAACCTATTCACCTGGAATAACATAAATAGAATACATAGACGCTGTTTCTTAGACTGGAATAAGATTTCATTTTATAAAGTTCATTGCGTAGGACAGGGGTCGGCAAACTGCGGCTCGCGAGCCACATGCAGCTCTTTGAATGTGAAGCTGCGGCTCTTTATATAGCTCCATACGTTAATATTATTTATACGAGTACTATTTATATTGTTTGGTAAGAAAAAATGTTGTGGCTGTTTAAAAACTTTGATATTTTGTAAATTGTAGTTTTTGACTCCTCTGACTCAAAAGGTTGCCGAACCATGGCGTTCGCTGTCGTTATTGACCTGTTCGTAAAACAGACATGTATCTGCCTATATGTAAGTAGCATTCAGTCCAGTTGGTTATGTGCGGCCTAAAATATATCGGACACAATAATTATTAATTAATTAATAACTCAAAATAATTAATTATCCAATTTTATTTTGAATATAAGTGTAGTTTATTTAAACATGGAAACTTTCTCCTTGGATTATAAATACTATAGAATAAAGCGTTAGGAGAAAATAATTTTTAATAATCGACTACACGAGCTTTCGGGCAGTCACGCCCTTCAACTGGTAATGATACATGATGGCAATAGGCCTTAAATAGGATTCCGTTTTTTAAGATATATTTACATATGAGAAAAATAATATAGGACGGCTAAAAAACAATTTAGTTAAAAAATATTTGCAAATCTAAGCTATTGTATAATATATTTATGTAACTATGCTAATGCTGTAATGCCGGTTGACAAATAAATGGTAGGTTTTTAATTGGCTAAAACATGTGACTATATAATGAAGAGAGACTAGTATTAGGATATCGACTGTTCAACCCGCCATCAGCGGCCATATTGGAAATATACTGGGGGAGGGGGGGGGGTTTAACGGTTATTCAAGTTATTACATATATCCTGATATTGTGCAGGTAAATCTATATGTCGGTTAATGCTATTTTTTGATATGGATATAATGGCCTCTATGATCAGTCTTTGGTATTTATTGGAGATGTTATTGTATAAGGTGGTGGGTGAAGTTAAATCGAAAGAGTGGCCTGTGTCAAGAATATGGCTGTAGATGAGGGATTTGTTGTCTTTGTTATTGACGCACCTGCCATGCTCAACCATCCTGATGGCCACGGACCTACCAGTCTCACCTATATAGGTTGCACTACAATCGTTGCATGAGACTGAGTAGACCGAGCCACCCGATGATTGAACACTGGCAGGTCTCGGCAATCGGGTAATAGGATGTCTAAGAATGGTGGCCAGGCTTTTATTGTTTGTATAGTGGGTGTTGATGCCGTGAGGCTTAAGAAGGTGAGATATGGCAGCGGATTGTGTTGAGTACGGTAAGATGCAGGTATTTCTATGGGGTAACTTGGGTTTCATATGGGCCGGGTTGTATTGATATTTATATATGAAATGGTGTGGATATTGGGAGAGGGCAAGTTGTTTCTTAATGTTAGAGAACTCTATTGATCTGAATATGGGCAGGGAGCAATGTGTAACCAATCTCTTGGTAAGCGTTCTAACTGTATTAATTTTATGGGATAAGGGACAGAAAGACTTGAAATTGGTGTAGAAAGTTGGGTTATTGAATAAATTGGGTTATGGATTAATAACCCAACTTTCTACACCAATTTCAAGTCTTTCTGTCCCTTATCCCATAAAATTAATACAGTTAGAACGCTTACCAAGAGATTGGTTACACATTGCTCCCTGCCCATATTCAGATCAATAGAGTTCTCTAACATTAAGAAACAACTTGCCCTCTCCCAATATCCACACCATTTCATATATAAATATCAATACAACCCGGCCCATATGAAACCCAAGTTACCCCATAGAAATACCTGCATCTTACCGTACTCAACACAATCCGCTGCCATATCTCACCTTCTTAAGCCTCACGGCATCAACACCCACTATACAAACAATAAAAGCCTGGCCACCATTCTTAGACATCCTATTACCCGATTGCCGAGACCTGCCAGTGTTCAATCATCGGGTGGCTCGGTCTACTCAGTCTCATGCAACGATTGTAGTGCAACCTATATAGGTGAGACTGGTAGGTCCGTGGCCATCAGGATGGTTGAGCATGGCAGGTGCGTCAATAACAAAGACAACAAATCCCTCATCTACAGCCATATTCTTGACACAGGCCACTCTTTCGATTTAACTTCACCCACCACCTTATACAATAACATCTCCAATAAATACCAAAGACTGATCATAGAGGCCATTATATCCATATCAAAAAATAGCATTAACCGACATATAGATTTACCTGCACAATATCAGGATATATGTAATAACTTGAATAACCGTTAAACCCCCCCCCCCCCCCTCCCCCAGTATAGTTCCAATATGGCCGCTGATGGCGGGTTGAACAGTCGATATCCTAATACTAGTCTCTCTTCATTATATAGTCACATGTTTTAGCCAATTACAAACCTACCATTTATTTGTCAACCGGCATTACAGCATTAGCATAGTTACATAAATATATTATACAATAGCTTAGATATGCAAATATTTTTTAACTAAATTGTTTTTTAGCCGTCCTATATTATTTTTCTCATATGTAAATATATCTTAAAAAACGGAATCCTATTTAAGGCCTATTGCCATCATGTATCATTACCAGTTGAAGGACGTGACTGCCCGAAAGCTCGTGTAGTCGATTATTAAAAATTATTTTCTCCTAACGCTTTATTCTATAGTATTTATAAGTGTAGTTTATTATTTTTATATAAGGGTAAGAAGAGGTACGGGTAAAATCTGGGCATTACCTGGGACAGATGTCTGGTATACTTTATTCATTTATTGTGAGCCAAACTCTATTCATACTACTGAGATCTATAGTTATCTGAAAACTGAGTGAATAGCGGAGTTTTGTCTGAAATTAAACCACATTAAAATAGAAAGTTGACTTAAAATATACCAATTGCGATACTGGAATTGTTTCATGGTAAAATTGTAAAAAGCGTTTAAAACCATAAAGATTCCTCACAATGAGTTACTTCTTTTAATGCAAGCTTTCAAGTGATAATAGCTCTTTAACAGGCTTAATTAAAAACACCGAATATTTCTTACAGGAAGTGTTTAGAGATATACGTACGCAGTGTGATGACTTCTTTTATTTCTCGAGCTTCCGGGCTAGCATGCCCTTCAACACAGAAACACCAGAAGTATAACTTCTCATTGTTGAAGGGCCTTGTTAGCCGGAAAGATCGGGAAATATAAGAAATGAGAAAAGAAACCAAACTCTTGATTCCTTATTAATTATATCAAAAAGGTAACAATAGGTTTTATTTATATATATTTATATTTATTTGTTGTTGTTTGAGCAGAAAATGGAAAATTTTTCGAGAGCGTCTTTCATTGCACAAAATAAAAATTAAAATGAATATCGTTAAATATTTCTTTTTTATATCGCTGCTCAAACTTACTGGCTTTTATGTCTTTATACAAGAGAATGCACACCGTCAATAAAAGCCTAGATCAGTTTCAATATAATATAGTAGGTTTCTATTAGGTGCGATGTTTGGTGTGAATCCTCCTTTAGGACAGGAAGCAACGACATTAGAGAATATCTACACGAAACTTATCCATGGATAAGATATTATTCGTTTTATGTACTCCTGTAGAATGGCAGGGATGCCTGAAAGCTTGATATTACATTAATAAAAAGTAACTCATTTTCAGAATCCTGTTGTATTATTTTAGTTTTGTCAATGGATGTCTCCAATTGATCATTAAAAGGAATTATAGAAGCCTTTCATCATTTTGTTGTACAAACCATGTTGTACAAAAAGTAAAAGCAAACAATGGTAGAAAGTATCAATATGTGAATAGGTTGTTGTTGTTGTTGTCATGTCCAATGAAGAGCCTCAGATGTCTCCATACATCTCTATCACAGCAGTCGCAATGTCCCTTATCTTGGGTGTGTAAAACTGCTGTTCTGGGTCCATGTCAATTTTCTGTTGCTGTCATGTCCAATGAAGAGCCTCAGATGTCTCCATACATCTCTATCACAGCAGTCGCAATGTCCTCTATCTTGGGTGTGTAAAGCTGCTGTTCTGGGTCCATGTCATTTTTCTGTTGTTGTCATGTCCAATGAAGAGCCTCAGATGTCTCCATACATCTCTATCACAGCAGTCGCAATGTCCTCTATCTTGGGTGTGTAAAGCTGCTGTTCTGGGTCCATGTCAATTTTCTGAAAAGCTGCGGTCATTGCTGGGCATGAGAATATTTGGGTAGGTGTTAGTTCCACACCAGGACAGTTTTTGCATGTTCTGTAGGTTCTTGTGCCATCTGGATATATTGTCAATATAAATAGGCAATCAGTTATATACAGTCTTGTTGGAGAGACATAACAACTACTGCCTGTTTTCTAGTCATCTCCTATTTTCATTTGCTAAAGATATTCTCAGCTTTTTTGCTGAACTTTAGCATGTGGAACTTCCAATTTTTGTATTTGCCCCTAAACCCAGGAACAATGAAGAATGCGATGAGACATCGTTATTGAACTTCATCTAATAACTCACATTTCATCCTGATGTCTATTAATTATTCATGCTGATTGTACATATTGCCAGATACTTCTTTCTTTGTACACAGTTCTTTTTTCTCGTTTTTTTCTCTTTCTCATTGTTAATATCATATGGCTATTCTATTCGCGGCCTAAAATTATTGTATATATATGTATAGACAAATGTAAAGGCATAAATGTATGACAGCGCAAGTGTCTCTAGGGGGACATAGCGCTTTAAATTGAGATCCCGATGTCTATTGTAGGAAACAGGATTGAGGAGAGATTTTATATCAAAAATATACGTTTGACTTCTAATTGATACTTGAGCATCTTGAATGGCATGGATCATGGTCCCACAGGAAGAAGATGTTCCAGGCTTGCTGACGTCAGGCAGGATGTTGTGGAAGAGACAAAAAGCCACCGCCGCTGTCACCAGACGATCCATCACGCGGTCTGGGGTCAAAAGAAGACAAATGTGGCCATGTTGCCATCTCCCCTCTGTTTTATCAGGTTGGGATATTTTCCTTCTAACCCAGCCAAATTCTTGTGTCCTGATATATTAGTCAAACTTTGTATTCAAACTTCTGTGATGTGGTAAGATGGCATTTAGACATTAAACTTGAGTGTATGCTGAAAGACGTATATATTTAGCTTATTGTTTTTTAATTTATGTGTGTGTGGTGCATTTTTTTTTATTGCCTTCAATTTGACGGGTTAACTTTTTTTTTTCAAGATCAATTTCCACCCGGAAAATTTTCCATCTATATTTCAATCATAGAATTGGCCTAGCTACTTTGCCAGATAAACAATTCTTTGACGGATTCTGAATATTTCAGGAATTATTTGTGGATCTCATGAAATTAAAGCCAGTACTGAACTGACGAAGGAGCATTAGCAAGTAATCATTGTCTTCAGGCGGGTGTTCTGAATTCGCCAAAGCTGTCACCGACTCAAGTCTCCTAGTTTTCAGAGACGATCAAGTGATGACGCATATGATTTTACGTTTGTTTTGATGGGAGAGGTAGCCTTTATTTTGTGAGATCAAATTCTTTCCGGCAAATTTTTCATTAAATTATTTGTTATTTTACTGAAATTCATAGTCTTCACGGTGTCAAACATGTATTTCCATCACACAACTCGCCTACAATAAGTCATTGTCGCCAGATGTCCACAAGAGGATGGTTGTGTTTTTGGGCAAAAACATGGAATGAGCCAAAATGATTATCGTAAAGATAGAGGCTGCCTGGCCGGCATTCATAGTTCTTGAAAAAAAAAGATACTTCGGCCAGTATAAATCTTTTTATTACCTCGACGTTTCGACAAAAATCTTTTGTCCTCGTCAGGAGCAAACAAAAATTAAACATTTAGCAAGGCGTTAAAAATCTTGCTATATGTTTAATTTTTGTTTGCTCCTGACGAGGACAAAAGATTTTTGTCGAAACGTCGAGGTAATAAAAAGATATACTTGCCGAAGTATCTTTATTTTCAAGAACAAGATGATTATGTTAGAAAATATTTTAAAGTTTGGTTGATTTCCTTCAAATTGAAGGGTATTACTTGAATCAGTTTCGTAGCAACCTAGAGAGAGAGAATGGAATAATTTCAAAACTTCTAAGATAAATAAATTACAACTCAACTGCAAACCGATCTTCTGATTCTATATTGGCAGAAAGCTCTGAAGTGCTCGACTGGATGGTTCGAAGTTAACAAAATATGAAAAAAAAAACAGATAAAATGCATTAGTTATGATTCTATATAATTTTTTGGTCGCAGTGGTACAGCCTGCTCCACGCTGACGAGCGCCAACAGCGCAAAACGCGTTCGTGGATGGCTTTTCTTGATTTATCAAGAAATTGGGGGTTGGCTAAATATCAGGGAACAGGTTAAATCAATGTTTAGTTGGTTTCTGTTCCACTATATTGTAACCAAGTATTTATTCATTTTATTATTTTTATTAACAGAGTGGTCATTTTCATATATATATTTTGCTACTCTGTAAATTCCCCTCGTGGCTTATCTTTTGTTTACCTTTCATAGTTTGTCCTTGCCTGAAATAAATTTTGTTTCCTCCTGAAGTTTTTGTCTTCCCTAATTTTCCACGTGGCAATATGGCGCTCTGCCATCTAAAAACACATGTGCTCCTGGTCAGGATATGCTTTCGTTATTTTTAATATGCTATTATAATAAGAAATAAAATTATAAAGCACGAATTTTTCTTTTCATATTAAACAGACTTTCTACTGTCCTTACTGCGATGAAAATATTGGGAGGGCTTGGTTCATCAGTGGTGAACCCTCTCGCGGTGCCTAACTGGCCTTGTCTGAATTGTTAGCGGAAGAGCATTGCTCGATGCAAAAAAAAATCTATATAAAATTCTACTAACCTAGAAGCTCGTGTGTATGGTTTACTTAAAGCCCATAACCAATATTCCGCCCGTCAGTGTATCATATATAAGCAAAATCGGCTAATACAATAGTATAGCTCTAAAAAGTTGTCTGGTGGATTAAAATTGGCGAAACTGCTGGAAGGTCACCACTGATAAGTCAAGCCCTCCCAATATTTCCCATCGCAGTAAGGACAGTAGAAGTTCTTTTTTTTTTTTTTTTTTTTTTTTTTGAAAAAGAAAAATTCGTGCTTAAAATGGTTTCATTTCTTATAAACTGATATGTAAATGATGACTCCACCACCAATGCAGAAAATTAAGATATCGTCAGCGAGGCTACAGCGATAAAACGGGGGAAATTCCTAGTTTCAAACTTGACGGTGTGGTTCTCGAGACCGCACACAAATATCCAGGACTGCAGGTCCAGCGGCCGCCTCAAGATGGAAAACACATTTCGAATGAGAGGACGGACGACGCTGTAGAAACAGCAGCGCTTGTTAGAGACAGGTCGCTGGAACCGCAGAAGATGCTGAGAGGCTGGGCTGACGCCGGGTGCTACAGCCAGAGGGCTCTTGTCCGCAGCATGGCTCCCGAAGGAGCAGTGACGAAGAGATGCGAAGA
Source organism: Cordylochernes scorpioides (assembly GCA_030710605.1). Classification (NCBI taxonomy): domain Eukaryota; kingdom Metazoa; phylum Arthropoda; class Arachnida; order Pseudoscorpiones; family Chernetidae; genus Cordylochernes; species Cordylochernes scorpioides. The sequence continues at coordinate 22,336,731 of CP092869.1, forward strand.
GTACGTTGTAAGAGAACACGTCGTGCCCAGTACTGGAGATACCATGAAATAGGAATGGCGGCCAAACAGAGAAGTATTCTTATCCTACGTACAATCGAGCTGAAACGGAGGAACGGCGTAGCTATCCCACACAGCACCTTGACTTTATCCAAGCTCTTCTCCTGTGTTATACACTCCGTGCGTTTTCTGCTATATATTATATCAAGAAGACTTCGGATATTATTTATTTTTAATGCAAACAATAAACATAGTTAACACAATTACACAGCTAAAATAAAACTTAGTCTACAAACACCATATACACAAAAGTATATTAAAAATAAAGAAGGCATCTCCTGACCACGAGCACATGTGCTTTTTAGATGGCAGAGCGCCATCGAGTGGAGCAAGAATAAACTAAACGTTTATTTAGCTTGCTCCGTGATATTTGGCCAACCCAATTTCTTGATAAATCAAGAAAAGCCATCCACGAACGCGTTTCGCGCTGTTGGCGCTCGTCAGCGTGGAGTAGGCTGTAACCACTGCGACCAAAAAATATTTTTTTGGTCCCAATGGCTTCCCGAGAAATCAAGAAATGGGTATTTAAGGCCAAATTTGCGTAAAGCCGCTTAGCACATGAAAAAACAATAGAAAAAAAATAAAAGATAAGTTGTATATTGTTACATCATGATTAATGGCGTATTTCTTTATTAGTTTTAATATATTTGAAATTTAAATTATATATTTATTTATTTTTATATAAAATATTCTATGATATTTATTTAAAGCAGATTATTAATTTATCATCATTTGTATTTAGGTACACTGTGACTTCACTGCTCTCTTTGATGTGAGAAAATAAAAAAAGGATTCTGGTGGCTACTTAAAGAAGACTTATCTCGTTATTCCCTTTTATAAATTTCTAGGATGGTTGAAACACGCTCTGGTAAGATGCAGGACCCAGCACAGGAGAGAATCCAGGCTGAAGAGTCTGCCAAACCGCAACCTGGTGCAACAATTGGTAGAGATGCTAGTTCCGACCCAGTTGTCCTGAATCCCAACATCGACATCCCCAAGTATGATGGAACGGAAGACCCTCGCCCATGGATTGAATCTCTTGAAGAAATTGGCTTCTTGTACCATTGGGCAGACTACATTATCTCTCGTTATGCCGCCATGAACATGACGGGAAGCGCTAAAACCTGGTTGAATTTACACAAAGCTAGTTTCACGAGCTGGGAAAATATTAAAATCCGCCTCATTCAGGATTTTTCTTTGGACGCGAATAAAGAAGAACTTAGAATGAAGCTCAACAGAATGCAACACTGGAATGAACCAGCAATCAGGTTCGCGGAAGACATTCTAGTGTTGTGCAACAAGGTTGACCCCGCAATGGAAGAAGAAACAAAAATTGAACATGTTATTGGAGGACTGAAAAAAGAGTACTCATTCGCGCTCTACCTGAACCCTCCCAAAACGACCGATGACCTTCTTGTCGTGTGCAAGAAAATGGATTATTTTGAAAAGAAGTATCGGGAACGTGTGGAGAAATCCAGAAACCTATATAACGGTCCACGCTATTCTAGACCCCAACAACAATCGAGGTACGTGCCGCCGACTGCCGCACGAAACTACCAGACCACTTCCAGGCCCCAAGCCCCTGTTTCCAATAATTACAAGAACGACTCCCCTCCTACCCCCAGACAGTATCGAAACAACTTTCCCCAGCCCTCTACCCCTAGACGTCCTTATAATCCTAACTTTGTGCCGAAACCAAACCTTCAGAGAAACACTTACAATAAAAGCCAAGAAGTGAGCAAAAATAGGACGGAAGATGGAAGACCAATCTGCTTTAAATGTAACAAGCCAGGGCACGTGGCCCGTTATTGTAGGGTCAAGTTTATAAGAATCCTAGAAGAGGATCCAGCAGATACCCAAGAGAAGGTCGAAGAAAAATGCCAAATGAATGAAACATCAGAGAAATCAGGACCTCGGCTTTATGCTGATGTATGTCATAGCACACAGACAAATATTCCTACCCGGAATAGATATTCCGTGTTGGAAGATTTAAACTAAGCGTCGCGCCTGAATCTGTCAATCAAAGCAAGTCGACCATAAACGGAATCAAGAAGTTGGACCCTAAATACAAATTAAAAATTAATGTGGACAAGATAGGGACTTTTGAAGCTTTGGTTGATACAGGTGCTGACCTCTCAGTGGTCGACCTCAGAACGGCCCTCGATACAGGCCATGGTATAAGTAAACTCGCAAAAATTTGTGCAGGACCCGATGGAAAAAAATTGGACATGGTAGGAAGTATATTTTTAAATATAAAAATTGATGAAGAAACATTATCACACAACTTTGTGATATTGAAAACGCATTTACGGACATTAATTCTTGGGAGAGATTTCCTTAAGAAAATGAACGCAAAAATAGATTGTAAGCAAGAAACTATAAAATATGATTTGACGAATAATCATGACGAAATCAATTTTGAAATGTTGAAAATAAAGAGTGCCAAGGATTCCATTGTACCGGAATGTTCCATGAAATTGATCAAGGCATTGGTAGAAACAGAGGATGGAGAATATATTATCGAAGAGAGCAGCAAAATGTTTCAAACAAATGGACTTCGTCTAGCAAGAAGCTTGATCAATGTTATAAATAGGGAAACACACATCTGGATAACTAATCCGTATCCTCGACCGTTAAAAATAATGAAAAACCAAACATTGGCTTTTGGAAGTAGTCCAGCGAAAATAAATGTGAGTCGAGAAAGAGAGGTAGAAAAGAACGAAGAACCTAGATTCCAAATAAACGAAAATCTTTCATCAAAGGAACAGAAGGAGTTAAAACAAGTTTTAGAAAGGTATGGAGATCTTTTTTCATCGAGATTAGGGAGAACCAATTTGGCAAAACATCGGATAGACACAGAAGACGCGAAGCCAATTAAACACAAGCCTTACCGGGTAAGTGCTAAAGAACGAGATATTATAAAAGAGCAAATTGACGAGATGCTTACAGAAGGCATAATTAGGCCATCTTCTAGCCCCTGGTCTTTTCCAGTAATATTGGTCAAGAAGCGAGATGGTAAATACAGATTTTGTGTGGACTACAGAAAACTGAATAATGTGACGGTAAAAGATGTCTATCCGATCCCTAGAATAGACGAAGTTATGGATACTCTCCAAGGATCTACACACTTCTCAGCAATAGACCTCAGATCTGGATATTGGCAAGTTGAAGTCGAAGAAAGAGACAAAGAGAAAACAGCTTTCACTACAGCGCATGGATTATATGAATTCAACGTGATGCCTTTTGGACTTTGTAACGCGCCTGCTACCTTTGAGAGAAATATGGAGAATATGCTTGGAAATCTGAGATGGCAAATTTGTTTGTGTTATCTGGATGATGTTATCATATATAGCCCGGATTTTCCAACGCACCTCAAAAGACTTGAAGCTGTTTTTAGATGTTTTCGTGAATCTAATTTAAGGTTAAACGACAAAAAATGCCGATTTGCTTTTGAAGAATTGGAGATTCTCGGCTATATAACGAGCAAACATGGTATAAAACCCGCGGAACATAACATCAAAGCTGTCAGAAATTTTCCTCGGCCCAAAAAGGTCAAAGAAGTACAATCCTTTTTGGGAATGTGTTCATATTATAGAAAATTTATCAAAGACTTTTCAAAAATTGCTGACCCTTTGACCAACCTTATAAAAAAAAGTGTATCATTTACCTGGACAGAAAGACAAGAGGAAGCGTTTCAAACCCTAAAAACAGCACTATTAAGTCCACCAATTTTAGGTCACTTCAATCCAAATGCACCTACTTATGTTCATACTGATGCGTCCAACATCGGCATAGGTGCAACACTTGTCCAAGACATCGGTGGTGAAGAGAAGGTGATCTCATATTTGAGTCGTACCCTAAGTAAAGCGGAGCAAAATTATTCAACCACTGAAAAAGAATGTCTGGCCGTTGTCTGGTCAATGTCAAAATTACGACCCTACCTTTATGGAAGACACTTTAAAATAGTAACAGACCATCACGCCTTATGCTGGCTCAAAAACTTGAAGGATCCAACAGGTCGATTGGCAAGATGGGCATTGAAAATTCAAGAATATGACTTCGATATAATACATAAATCGGGAAAGAAGCATCTGGACGCCGATGGCTTATCTAGGGGGCCCTTACCAGAAACTGATTGGGATGAGGATTTTGAAAGGCTATTTTTAAATCAAATAACAGACGAAGAGGATAAATTTATCGAAAGTGTTAAGAAAAACCTTAATGGAAGCAGGCGATCAATTGCGCAAAACTTTAAAGAAGAAGATGGATGCCTCTTTAAGAAAAACCCGAACCCTGAAGGCAGGGCGTGGTTGCTTGTGGTTCCAGAGAATAAAAAGAGAGAAATTATGAAAGAATATCACAATCATATGTCGAATGGCCATCTGGGCGTCGCCAGAACCATGTACCGAATAAAGAGTAAATACTTTTGGCCATCCATGCTAAAGGATGTCTCAGAATTCGTTAAGACGTGTCACCTTTGCCAAAGTAGGAAAGGCTCAAACCAATTACCTTCTGGACTACTACAGCCCATCCCCCCAGCCAACTTTCCTTTCGAAAGAATTGGAATTGACTTTGTTGGTCCACTACCATCTACGAAAAACAGGAAAAAATGGATAATCGTGCTGTCGGACTACTACACTAGATATGCAGAAACAAGAGCAGTCTCGGAAGCAACAGTGAAAGAAGTTTCTAAATTTCTAGTAGAGGATATTTTTCTTCGGCACGGAGCCCCACAATATCTTATTAGTGACAGAGGCTCTCAATTTACCAGTAATTTAATGAAAGAGGTGATGAAAACGTGCAAGATTAAACATTGCTTCACAACGAGCTATCATCCCCAGACTAATGGATTGACAGAGCGGTTAAATAGAACATTGATCAATATGCTCAGTATGTATGTGAACACTGATCAGAAAAATTGGGACGAAATACTCCCATTCATCACTCACGCTTACAATACTACAATTCAGGAAACCACCGGATATTCTCCCTTTTTCCTGATGTTTGGAAGAGAACCCACGTCTCTTTTGGACGACAGGAATATCTCGGTGGACATTGACAAAGATGATTATGATGACTACATAAAACATCACTTAGACAAAATAAACAGAACAAGAAAATTAGTTATTAACAACACAATAAAGACTCAAGAAAGAATGAAAAAGAACTATGACAAGAAACACATGGAAAGAAGCTACGAACCAGGAGAATTAGTAGCAGTTTGGACACCAATTAGGAAAATAGGAAAGTGTGAGAAACTACTGAGAAAATATTTTGGCCCATATAGAATATTAAAGAAGCTGTCCAACGTAAATTACTTAATTGAACCAAAAGATAATCCTGGCCAAGACCCATTGATTGTCCATGTCTCAAGAATCAAACCCTATTTTGAAAGAATTGATGAGGTCAATCACGAGGACGTGACGACCTCTGGAGAGGGGGAAGTGTTACATCATGATTAATGGCGTATTTCTTTATTAGTTTTAATATATTTGAAATTTAAATTATATATTTATTTATTTTTATATAAAATATTCTATGATATTTATTTAAAACAGATTATTAATTTATCATCATTTGTATTTAGGTACACTGTGACTTCACTGCTCTCTTTGATGTGAGAAAATAAAAAAAGGATTCTGGTGGCTACTTAAAGAAGACTTATCTCGTTATTCCCTTTTATAAATTTCTAGGATGGTTGAAACACGCTCTGGTAAGATGCAGGACCCAGCACAGGAGAGAATCCAGGCTGAAGAGTCTGCCAAACCGCAACCTGGTGCAACAATATATACAAAAGTATATATACAAAATTATCGCCATAAACTCTGTGCAAAAAAAAATAGTCAAAAACAAATATTAAACTAATTAGCTAATATATTACATTGTCCACCACCAGACGCTGGAAGAATGCATCAAGGGCATCTGTGTTGTCGCGTACACTACACATAGGCTTGGTGTTGATTAGGGCTCGCCAGGTCGGGGATTTCCCCTCCAAGCTACCGGGAGGGAGCCCCTGGCTTCGCCAGGAACTTGAAGGCGCGCGAAGAGAGGCAGGTTCAGTAGGATAGGTATGAGCATCACCAAGTGGTTCAGCCCAAGGTTGAAAGTAGCCTGTTCAAGCACTCGACGTATTGGCATTCAGGGTCCCAAAGTCAAGAGAGCAATCTAAGTACGCTCTTTACCAGCCATGAATAAGCACTTTGGCTTCAAACCCTTCGTACAGCCTGGACCTTCTTGAAGCAGGAATATTGGAGCTGTCTTCATGTCCAGTAATGCCATGCGCAACAGAGGGACACAAGGCGAGCTAGTAAATTACTTAAAAGTCGCTCAGGGCGATAATAGGAACCCCAGAAGACATCTGTAGTGAGGGAGTTTGGACTGTAATAAGTCACAGCAAAGACATCCTTGGAGCAGTGGCCACCCAGACCTTTCGGTCCATAAACCGGCATGCGATAGCATACCCATTGCTGAATCTAGGTCACCTAACCAAAAGGAATGGTGCATTCTCCATGCACCGAGCGGCCATTGTTTGGCCCCTCGCGCCCGCCATTATGGTCTGGCTCCATGGGGTCGACCAATCAAACCCACAGGCGTCTCCGAGAGTTCATGGCAAGGTTGCTGACCGAGCCCTCCCGTTCGGACAAAGACAACTACATCACATTAGAGAGGGTACAAAGAGCCATCACAGTCAGGAATGTTGGTGCGGTCTCTAAAACCATCGGCCTGATCTTGCAGCCGTTGTGTCACCCTAATTAAGCCAATGAGCCTTCGCAACGTGCGGCCTCTAAAACCACAAGCCAGATCTTGCAGCTGTAGTGCCGCTTTAATCAATTCCTTGAGCCTTCGCAAAAGACATAGACCTCTAGAGCTAGATCTTGTAGACGTGGTGCCGCCCTGATCAATTCCTTGAACCTTTGCAACGTTAGGCCTTTCAAACCACCCACCAATTATTTTAGACATAGTGCCGCCTCGATCAATTCTTTGATCCATTGTAAACTTAGGCTGCTAAAATCAGCGGCTAAATCTTGGAGCTGTAGAGCCTCCCTGATCATACCTTGAGCCTTCGAAAGGTTAGGGCTCTAAAACCAGTCACTAAATTTTAGAGCCACGGAGCCGCTCTGATCAATTATTTGAGCCTTTGGAACGTATGACCTCTAAAATCAGCGGGTAATTCTTGGAGCCGTGGAGACACCCTGATCAATTCTTTTATCCTTTGAAAAGTTGAGCCTCAAATAGCAGCATCTAAATTTTGGAGCCTTCGAAACGTATGGCGTCTAAAATCAGCGGGGAATTCTTGGAACTGTGGATCCGCCATGATCAATTTCTTGAGCCTTTGAAACATATGACCTCTAAAACCATTGGCAACATCTTGAAGCCGCCCTGATAAATTTATTGAGCCTTTGAAACGTTAGGTCCCTAAAAGAGCAGCCATATTTTGCATCTTGAGCAATGCCATGATCATTTCCTTGAATCTTAGTATCATAGTAAGTCGAACATTTTTGAAAACTTTATCTTGGCTTGGGGTCCAATCTTTGTCCTATCTCTACACATTCTAAAGTTGTAATTTCAAGCTTATTAACTATGCTCCCAGTAACTTTTATCTGAGAAATATTTCTTACATTTAAATCTATTTAGACCAATTGTTGCTAGGGTTTCTATAACTTTACAAATATATTTATTAAAAACAAAAAAGGCATATCTTGACCAGGCTCACATGAACATTTCTGGGTGGCAGAGCGCCATCTAGTGGAACAAAAATAAACTAAACGTTTATATTTTAATATATATATTTACACAATTTACAGGATAAAATACTTAACATTAAATGGCCAATAGAACTAGAGTTAAAATAACATAAAATGCACATAGGATGTTTATACTTATTATTTTAACTCTAGTTCTAATGGCAATTTAATGCAACATATTTTCTGTGCTGTATATGGGCTTTTGTGCCTGAAAGCTAGAGATATTTGTCAATTAAAATTTTTAAAAATAAAAATTTCCCTGGAAGCCTGATGTTATGTATTCATAAAGTTAATATAAATATTCTTAATTTCATTATGTAAATAAGCAGAGTAACATCATCACTGATTATAGTATTCATCATATCATCATTAGATATGTAAATAGTAGAGCTTAAAGAGACTATGCAGATTGATACAATGATATTAGATATATCTTGGCCTATGGCCATACCACATTGAAAACACCGGTTCTCGTCCGATCATCGAAGTTAAGCAATGTCGGGGCGTCTGTTCCTCATGTTAGAGGCGACCATTTCTTTTGGAGCTAAGTCGGCCTGCCACTGAGTAGTGCTTCCAGTCTTAATGACAAAGGCAGACGCATTCTACTTCACCCAATCATGATGGTTGTTAACTTTACAAGCTTGATCCCGTAATATGATTGAGTGGAGATAAGAAAGAAGAAGAAGCAATGTCGGGCCCGGTCAGTACTTGGGAGGGTGACCACCTGAGAACACCGGGTGTAGCTGTAGGCTATTACCTTCCACTATGAGAAAACAATTTATTTCTTCCGTGTGCACCATTCGCTTAATACGATACAATGATAATAAAATCTTTAATATAGAACCAACGAGCAAATAATTCCTTTTCTTAACATAAAAAAACTTAACACCTGGTATTTCACATTAATATTGACACAAAGGATTATTTTATCGAATGATACACCTTTTCACAATAGCGTTGTTTGGAATAACATAAAAGGTTTAGAGAGAAAAATTTGTCATTCGCGCGAAGACGACGACCGTGGACGACGAAAGATTTCACAACTTCTCTAAACGTCGGAAAATTAAAGTAGATAATTCTGATCAAAAATGTAAGAATAACAATTAATGAAGTTGATAAAAAGACTAAAAAATCAATCAGTACATGTATTAGTCTCTATTATGTCTTTGCATGTTTACACGTTTGGGTAAAATTTCGATATACAGGATTTATTGAAAATCTTGATTTTTTTCAAATTTAATACTCTCTGTGAATTATTAAACAAAAAACTTTGCTTTTAAAAATTCAACATATAAAAGTTCGACATATAAAAGTTTCACTAAAGCTTCATTTTAGTGAATTAGATCAATCAAAAGAATATTCATTCAAAAGTCAGCTTTATAAACCAAATATCAGCACGACTGTGGCGCTCGAGTGGCTAAAGTTTGAACTAAAATTGGCTTTGTAATATTCGTGCCCCGTTTAAAGAAAGCTTTAAATAAAACCACCAAGTTGTATGATTATCAACTCCATGCATGTGACCTTACTTTAATTGGAAGGCAAAAAAATATTAAAAATTGACCATTTTGAGTTCCAATTTCTGCCACTCGAGAGCCACCGTCGAGCTGATACTGGCTTTATATAAGGTTGTTCCAAAAGTTCGTAAACATATTATGATTACGATTTATATTTTTAAAGTATTAACGGACTTTTAGGACAACCTTGTAATTCTGAAACTTGGCCCACCTGCTGATTGGCCACCCTTGATATAGAACATAAGAGATTAAATCATTCTTCTATAAGAATTCTGTTATAATTTTGCCAAGGTTACCAATATTACCAAGGTTGTCCCAAAAGTTCGTAAATGCTTGCAAAATATAAATCATAATATTTTTACGGCATTTTGGGACAACCTTGTAAAACTCGTCTGATTGAAATTATAGCATTCCCATTTTTAAAACACTTTAAGTCAATTCAACACAGCGCAAAAGTTTCGCAAATCCACTTCTATATGAAATACTTTACTCTTCTGCAGCAAAATATTTGCTAATTTTTCATCAGGATAGGCAAGAGTAGATGAGTTCTAATATTCAAAAACATTTAGGTTTGTATGTGATTTATTTTATTTGCTTATCCATAGTACACACGGCCGTACACGGCCATGATACACGCTTGTTCGGCGGTACATGTACTAAAATTGGAGAGATACAGGGAGGATTAGCTTGGCCCCTGCGCAAGAATGACGCGCAAAATCGTGAAGCGTTCCACGGCCATGATAATCATGGTGGTAGATATAAATGACTGCTTTTACTGTAAGTGCACCACAAGTCTACACATGTGAAAAGCAGTTCGACTTTGCACTTACAAATGTGCTAGAGCTCCGTTTGGTTACTTGCACTCACTGGTGAGGTTGGACTTTTGCAAGAATCGGGGGCCATTGGAGCTTTTTTTTTTTTTAATCAGAAAAAAGCGCCCAATGCGGGAATCGAACTCGGGTCGTAGCGGTCGAAAAACCAACGGTTTAGACCATCCTTCCAACAACTCCCTTTTTTTCTGTGATTAAATAAAGAATTGTTGTTGCAGAAGAGTGAAATATTTGATATGGAATCTGTCTGTAATTTACCAAGACAGGTTTTGCAACGAAACAAATCCCTTTTCTATCCTTTTAATAATAATTTATTAGTTATAATTGTAAGAGTATTTTATAAATAATTTCAGCAGAAACAATGAGTTTCAACTGAGCTCTAGTTCTTTAAAAAAAGACAAAATATTTTTTATGCATTACCAGAGTGTTTCAAAACTACTTTATCATAATATTCATAATGGGAATGGTATTATGAGTTAGTGTTTAGTTGAATATTTTAATATTTAGCTTTGAAAGCTTTTATTAGTTTAATAAAAATAAAATTACTATTTAGTTTCTATTATACACTCATGGACAAAACTTAATACTTATTGGGAGTGGAAAGTCTTTTATGTCACTAGTGTCGGTTTTTTTTTTTAAAAGACAGAGGCAATTTTGTTCATACTTGGTTATCTCGTGTATCTTCAATAAAGGTCACTGTGTATCAAATATCTTTCAGAGTTATTGTCTGAATCCCGAGATACATCATGCTAAACTTCCTTTACTGTTTGGTGACCTTGAGTGAAGTTTTATAGCAGTACTTACTATTTTTGTTTTTCCAGACAATATCATTCACATGACCATACCTTGGATTATGATTAATGGACGATTATTTTTAGTGCAGAACCTTTTTTCCTAACATCGATTTATTAAACTGAACACGTAGCAAAGTTCCTAAAACAGCTACTTTTTTTCTAAAACGTTGCATCTTTTTGCTTCTTTTTAAAGAGCTTATATATTTTTGTAGCTAAGAGAATTTTTTAAACACAATTTTTAATTTCTACTTTATAATTTTTTTACTTGGGTCATGATGGTTTATGGGTATTGAAAATATATGTACTAATATATTAAAAATATGATAGTAAAATCATAGAAAGATATATAATCTGTGTTAGATACTAAATTAAATAATTTTTTTTTTTTTCAAATTTTTCTTCCTTTACGCAAGTCTGTATCTTCCAGTAGCGAAGAGTTCGCCCCAAACCCAACCCTGGCATCAAAAATTTTGGCCAACCCATCCCTATTAGAAAGTCTATAGCCATCTTAGGGGTGGAATTCGACCAGACTTGAGGATTCGTCTCTCATTTATCCAAACTCATTCGCAGGTGTCAAGAAATTATCCAAAGATTGACGAACTCAATCCATAGGAAATTCGGTATTTCCTATGCTGCTGGCATCAAAATCCTTCAGTCGGTGGTCATCCCGGCCCTTCTATACGGAGTCTCAGCCTGGGGTCGTCGCACTTCCTCCAAGGAAGGTGCCCGTCAGCTCCGGAGCATCCACTACACGTTTGCAAAGCATATATTGAGAGTGGGTCCTTGTACGCTAACCATACCAGCCATATCCCTGACAGGCAGTCCCCTCTTGACATCTTTATCCAGGCCCGGCTGACTTTCCTAAAGGAAATCAAGGAGGGGAACTACGGATCGAAGCCAGGACCTGCTGCGCTGCCATACCCCCATTCAGACGACCCCTTTCCTTCAGTTTGAACCTATAAGAGGTAACAACGCCACTAATTTTCACAGATGGATCAAAAAGTGATTCAGGCGTTGGTGCTGCGATCATCTTCCCTTCCCAAGAACATCAGTCAGTTCTCCAAAAGCTTCACCCAGACTGCACTGCCTTTCAAGCTGAACTTTTAGCAATTCTATGGGCAGCTCAAATCTCAGAGACTAGTCCAACCAAAACAGCAGTGACCATTGTCTCGGAGTGTAGATCCGCTTTAGCAGCTATCTGCGCTTCAGGACCAACACGTACATCGCTAGTGGCAAAAATAATAAAAGTCCTTAACAGAGCTCCTCAGGCTGTGTGGGGTACGCGGATACACTCGAATCAATGGCAATGAACTATCAGACAGTGCAGCAAAAATTGCCGCTACTTCTGTCCTACCACACTCATACTACACCCTGCCTTGAACTAATGCTCGAAACTTAACACGTAAGTCTGCTCTATCATCATGGACTGTATTATATTCCCAAGACCATTCGACCAGATCCCTCAGGAGAATTTATTCCACTCCAAGTCATCTCCTCAAATTTCTACCAAAACTCCGCCATAGAGAGGCCATCACCACCATCCTCACAGACCATGGCCATGTACTGGTAGACATTACACGTGTGCATCCCGAAACAGACCCTACTTGCATCCACTGTTCATAAGAGCCAGAGCAGCCGATCATCTTCTCTTCAGCTGTCCAGCATTCCTGAGAAATAGGATGCAAACAGCTATCCTGCTCAGATTGATCCACCTCAATTCTATATTTATGACCAGCCTTCCAGATTCAACCTCAGCATGGAACTTCCTGATCAACTGGTTCAACTCAGCAATCAAAACAGGACGCGAGTAAAAGCGCTCAGTACTAGTCCAAACTAGTGAGCTGGACTCCTCGGGTAGTTGGCGCTCTGCGCTCCAGGAACCTGGGTTATAAATCTCTCTAAATAAAATCCCTTTATCAAAAAATTGACCAGAAAAAGGTGCCACCACACAACGCGGCATCTTCATCTTCACCGCATTGGCTGATTTTAAAATAGAGTGAGCCTTTGTGCTACTGGAATAGAAACATGGTCAATGGGGATAAAATGTCTTCAACATATAAGTTGGCAACAATGCACCTCTCAAACAAGAGCTGATAGAAATAAAAGGCTTGCAGATTTGGAATCAGCACACCGAAAAAATCTCTAGAACAGCTGTTTCTTTTACGGTAACAGACAAAAAAAAAAAAACATTTTGTGTTGGCCAGTGTTATAGAACTTTCGTACCTAAATTTTAAACATAAATCACAATAAGGGTCAAGATATTAATAGTGGGAAGTTAACAAAATGAATCCTAACATATTGTCCCTACGATTATTTAAGAAAATGAGGTGAAATATCACCCAAAGCCTGCGAAAAAATGCCTTACCAACAGATTAAACTATACATATCCTACGATCCATCCCGCCCTTAAAAAAGAGATAGACAATCACGAAAATAGTTACTTATAATATTCACTGGCAAATTAAATACTATCCAATGAATTATCAACTATAGCACAAGATCTTTTTCTAAAATTACAAACAATTTGTTAGGTAATCAGAGATTACATGTACAAGTCAATAATAAGACAGAGCCCAGAAAAATAAGCTGCCACCTCTTGCTAACAGATAATGGAACCAAAATCAAAACTCTGGATAACTGATCCTTAATATTTCTGCGCGAAAATCTACAGGTTACCAATTCTACCTACACGATGTCGTATGTAATAATTTAATATATATTTACTCCAAAATATAATTTGACTCCTTCTGAAATATTTAATCTGCAAAGACAATCAATAACATAATCAAAAGGAATGATATCCCTTAGGAATTCTCAACATACATTTTCAACGCAGAGATAATTCCATTTAGCAATTCTTACCAACCCTCAAATTTAACAGAAATGCATTTTATTCATCTTGATGCTATATTTATTTAACGCATTTGCGGATCTATTGGCTTAGTGAAGCGCGACTGCGTTGAAATCTTGCTATTTTAAATAATAAAAATAAACTATTTTCAAATATTAATTTATTACGTATATTTGATTGTAATTAATATTTAACTACGAAATATTTTATTTAAATTATTTTCTGATTCGTAATGCCAATTATTACACTTTTTCAGAATGAAGACCTAATCATTTTGTGATGAGATATTTGAATAAGTTTCAATATATTTTATTAGGTTTATAAGTGTTATTAAAACTTTCAAGTTATATTTAAATTTAGAATGAAATATATAATCAAACATGAATTAAAATGTTAATTGTTTTTACGATTTCTAATATTTTGATTTTCTATTTAAATAAATATTAAAATGAACCTGGTAACATTGTATATTATTACTTTCGGCCAATGGGAAGAGTTGTAAATGTTTACCAATTAAAATGGGTGTAGTTTTTGCGATCTTTCAATTTAATTCTAATCATCCGAGTTAGAACCTCGTAGGGAGGTTTCTTTACTTATTATTGTTAAATTTCTAGTATATTTCGAAGTCTTCTATATCTTCGCATTTACTTTTCATATTCACATATAAGATGAAGCTCTGTTTTATAGATACTATTGACACTACACATGAGTGTTTTGCCGATTTGCTTTCGCTATTGCTTAATTTGTTTCTTATATTGTATATTATATTTATTTTGTTATACTGCAAATTATCAAAAGGTAACAAAGCAAAGCATAAAATATCTTACCCCGAGCAAAATCTCCGATGGATTGCCACATTGTTCGCAATTATGATTATATTCTTAGAAACATCGGAAGGAGTGATTTTACATTATCATTTTAACCATCTTAATTTAATAATTTCACCACTTCTTTTCATGATTGCCTTATCGTTTTCAATGGCACTCTATATTTTCATGGAACACATAAACAAACCTCAACATTTATTAGTCTTGCTTTTATATTGGGTGACATCAATGACATTTAAAATATTCAAAATGTATATTTTATATGAAAACGAATTTTCAATATTTCATGTTAGATATCAAACTACTCTGGCAATGATCGTCTGCTTCTGTATTTTTATTGGAATTGAAATTTCAGTCATCACTGCAAATGTAAGTATTCTTTTTTTTAATTTATATATTTTAAAATATACATATAATTTGTTTTTGTATAAGGTGAGCAAGAAAATATTATACAATTTAAATGTATTGACAATTTAATGGCCTACCTTATGCTCCAGTACCTTGTGTTAACTAGTTCTTCAAATTAAAGATACTTTGGCCAGTAAATCTTTTATATTGTCTCCACATTTCGACAAAAATATTTTGTCCTCGCGTCAGGAGTAAACAAAAATAAAAACATTTGACAAAGCGTTAAAAATTATTAGAGAATATATTTTAGAGAATAATTTTTAACACTTTGCCAAATGTTTTAATTTTTGTTTGCTCCTGACGAGGACAAAATATTTTTGTTGAAACATCGAGACAATAGATTTACTGGCCGAAGTATCTTTTATTTGAAGAACTATGAATGCCGGCCAGGCAACCTCTATCTTTACAATAATTGTATTAACTAATTAAATAAATATATGATTTTGTAATTAGGTCTTTTAAATAGTTTGGTATATAGACAGGGTTGATTGGAAGAAATATTACCAAATTTATTCTTCTCTACCAATGTAAAAATCTTGTTTATTATTATTTTTTTGTTTATCCCTACTACACGTGGTACAGGCCATGATAATCATGATGGGTAGAAGGCGACTGCTTTTACTGTAAGTGCACCACATGTCTATACATGTGAAAAGCAGTTCGACTTTGCACTTACAAATGTGCCAGAGCCCCGTTTGGTTACTTGCACTCACTGGTGGGGTTGGACTTTTGCAAGAATCGGGGGCCATTGGAGCATTTTTTTTTTTATCAGAAAAAAGTGCCCATTGCGGGAATCGAACCCAGGTCGTTGCGGTCGTAAACCAACAGTTTAGACCCCTGCGCAAGGATGACAAAAAAAAAAAAAAAAAAACAGTTTAGACCATCCTTCCACCGACCCCCGATCTTGTTTATGATTGGCTGATATAAGCCTTTGTTAGAATAATATCGTGGTAATATTTCTTCTGACCTCCCAAAGAGTTTGGCAGGATACTCATTTTAGCAACCAGAGTGACAAATGTTCTGCCAAATGTTTTAATCCACAAAGATACAAGAAAATAAGACCTAATCCAAATAATTTAATAGTGTGTGACATTTTGGTAACAGTGTAGTTACCATCATCAGACATGCTGTTACCGAAACGTCACATACTATTGAATTATTTTGATTAGGTCATATTTTGTTATATCTATAATCTAAATTGGGCTTTATCAATCCACAAAGTTGTTTAAAGTTGAGAAATATTTATATATTTATTTTATTTCAATTTAAAGAGCTATGTCCCCTAGGGACACTTGTGTTGTCATACATGTATGACATTTGTCTATATATATATGTGATATAAAAGGTGGGGAAATTAACACCACAAGTTGGAAGAGGGACCTAGACAACCAGGAGAGAGAGATGGGACTGGCACAACCGGGCGGCCGTTCGTGTCGCACACAATCCCCAACTGTCTTAAAAGTCCTGAGGTGTTAACTGACGGACCCCACTGGTCGCCCCTTGTAATGTCACTGGTGTCTCAAGTGACCGGACTTTACCCTCTCTGGGTTGTCTGTAGGTTGGCTTTATTATTCCTGGAAGAATATATATTATGACATGTATATACAATAATTTTAGGCCATGAATAGAATCGTCATATGATGTTGTTAACAATGAGAAAGAGAGAAAAAAAAAAAAGAGAAAAGAACTGTGTACAAAATAAAGAAATGTCTGGCAATATGTACAATAAGCATATTATAAATTATCAGTTAAAATATTTACATTTATATTTGTGAGCAACTATCGTTCGAATATAAAGGAATATGTATGCCAGAAAGCTTGTGTTATATGTATATTAAAGAGGCAGCTAGCCTTTCACCCTGATTACTTGTCTTGACAGAAATAAATGTATGCCAAAATATGATTGGTAGGCTTCATACATCTTGAAAGCAGAAAGCAATGAGTATTTTTTAGCTCCTTTCCCAAAAAATGACCCCAGACAAATCAAGTCATCTGCATTATACTTTATAACCTCTTTTGGCCATGCTAAATTGGTTTTAGCTAATACAGTAGAGCCTCCCTTTAGCTAATACCTCGCTAGCAGACACCTCTCCACAAAGGACAGTTTTCATTTGCAAAATTACCATGTTTATTATTTAGCAACTCTCTGGTAAGAGGACACCTCTCCATAAAGGACAATTTAGCTCTGCAATTAGGTGTTGTCCTTTACAGAGAAGTTCTACTGTACTGTTCTTACCTATAGATAAGTACTGTTTCAGTACTTTTGTCTGAAGATGGTAACAATGCGGTTACCGAAATATCACACACTATTTGGATTTGGTCTTATTACCTTGTATTTATAATCTATAATCTAAATTGTGCCTTATCAACTAGGTAAAAATGTTTAGCGATACCATCTCCAAGTGCAATGTTGATTGATTCAATAGTTTAAATGTGGTGGTTTAGATCTTTCACAAGTGCTATATAGGCATGAAAGTGAGACCTTAAAATTGCAGAAAGGTGAAGCGTCAAAATTGCACACAGGCACTGGTTTTGTATGTCAAAATTTCAGGCAGGTGAGGTCTCAAAATTGCACGTAGGCACCTTAGTAAAGTCTCAAAATTACATGCAGGCACCTGAGTAAAGTCTCAAAATTGCATGTAGGCACCTGAGTAAAGTCTCAAAATTACATGCAGGCACCTGAGTAGTCTCAAAATCACATGCAAACACCTGGGTAAAGTGTCAAAATTACACGCAGGAACCTGAGTAAAGTCTCCATATTACACAAAGGGGTGTGATCAGCAACGAAAGGGATCCTTGTGATATAGTTCCATTTGGAAGAAGTTAGCCATTCTGAGCAATTCTCTTCATATCTTCTAATTTCAGAGAATTCTATAAAAACCTCTACCTCTCCCTTCATTCTCCAAGGTCAATAGGCAAACTACTGTTGATCCTTGAGGTACACGTCCTGTAAACTTCCACATTTCCTTTTGATTACTTCATTTAGAAGGTGGCTCTACTCTCCATTAAAACTTCTCTAAAATTCTTTGTTTGACACTATCAGTCAATTTAAACTTGAGAATTCTTCTAGCACACAGAGCATCAAAAGCTTTTCTGCTCTAATTCTTTGGTCATTTCCATTCTTCACCTCTATGAAAAAAGAAAGACAAACAAACCACTAAAGCATCTTTTTTTTTTTAACAGTTATACAGTCTTAATATTTTCAATTCAATACACCAAAGGATCAGAATTTTCGTTTGAATTAAAGTAAGTGTTGAATTATATTGAAGAAAATAGCCTTATTGGGATTTGACAAAACAGTTGAATTGAAGTAGGTGTTGAAAATATGTCGGTTGAATTAAAGAAGTTATACTGTATATAATAAGGCACAATTTGGACTATAGATTATAAACACAAGGTAATAAGAACAAATCCAAATAATTCAGTACTTTTGTCTGAAGATGGTAACAACACTGTAACCAAAACGCCACACACTATTTATTTATTTGGATTTGGTCTTATTACCTTGTGTTTATACTGTATATAGTTAAATTTCTTCTTAAAAGTTCCTTTAGGATGAACTGGCTTTAAAAAAAAAATTTGGACTGTATTCAACCATTATTTGACAATAAGTGTAGCAAAAACATTCACTATAAAGCTGTGTGAATATTATAAAGAATTGATAGCACTTGAAAATCCTTTGGACTGAATATAACTCATTACTGACTTTAATTAAATAAAATGCTAGTTTTCATAATTACAGTAGAACATCCCTGTAAAGGACACCTAATTGCAGAACCAAAGTGTTCTTTAGGGAGAGGTGTCCTTTTACCGGAGAGTTGCTAAATAGTAAAAATGATAATTTTACAAATGAAAACTGTCCTTTGTAGAGAGGTGTCCTCTAGCGTGAGTATCCTCCCATGGAGGTTCTACTGTATCTTTTATTGAAATGCTAGGTTGTTTTATCCGGAAGTTTGTGTTAAAAGGACATGGTGAAATCTAATTTGTTAACAACCACTGCACAGTGTGGTACTAGCTGTTGGCAGCCTTACTATATTATTTATATACATTAATTATGTAATCTCCGCCTAATTTCACATTAAGGGGATGACAATGTTTATTCACCTTCAAATCCTCATAATTTATTTTACAAATTTGTGTCTTCTTTCTTATTTCCACTCAATCATATTAGGGTATCAAGTTGTGACCCTTGATGGTGTCTGTTTGACAACCATCATGACTGGGTGAAGTAGAATGCGTCTGCCTTTGTCATTAAGACTGGGAGCACTACTCAGTGGCCGGCCGACTTAGCTCCAAAAGAAATGGCCGCCTCTGACATGAGGAACAGACGCCATGTGCAGCTGCTCCTAACATTGAGTACAGACTCATCCTGTATCCCTGGATTAGGAGCCCTTACAGGGTACTATCAGCCGGACCAGCTGAGCCCAGGTTTTTTAGTGAGCTTGTTACTGCTCCCCCTCCTCCTTTTTCATCCGGGCTTGGGACCGGCAAAGGCGGAGTTTACAAATTTATGTAAAATAGGGAAACTAAAATCTTTGATATGATTGGATTCCCTGATGTTCCCTCTATCCTGTAGATAACTGAGGGGAATGGGAGATCTGGTTGTTTTCAATGCTGTGTTTTCTCTCTACTTTGGTAGACAAGCCAGTTGAAGGTGTGTCTCAAGTGATGTTATTTGTCATCGTACTACTTCTGGGTCTCCATGTTGAAGGACATGTCAGCCCGAAAGCTCGAGAAATAAAAGAAATATGAAAAGAAAACAAACCCTAGATTCCTTATTGGTTTTGTCAAAACTGTAGTGGTTAGGAGATTGCATTGTGGCCACAATAACCCAGGTTCAAATCCTGGTAACGGCACCTGTTTTTTTTTTTTTTGTAGATATGTTTATGAATATAGGTTTCCAGTGGTTAGACATTAGAGAGAAAGAAAGAGGGGTGCTGTTGGTCTGAAGACCTGGAAGTACCACTCAGTGTGACTTTGCTTCTTTTGGTCTCCTGACATGGAGTGTAGCCGCTCCTATGGAGAACAGACAATTGATACATTAGCCGGGTACAGGGTGGCCCTACCAGGAGTTAAACTCCTGACATCCTGTGCTACCTGTTTACACCAACTTTGAGGCTGTAGGTTAGGATTCTGGGAGGATATATTTGTCAAGTAGAACCAAGTACTGGTTGTGCGTGGAAACTTGAGATTTATAGAACTTTTTCAGTAGTGAGGGGTTTGAGAGGAGTATGCAAATATGGTTTGTCTCTTTCTTATCTTCACTCAATCATATTAGAATATCAAGCCTGTGGAAAGCAACTTTACTTATTATTATTTTTTTAATTATCCCTAGTACATTTGGTACAGGCCATGATAATCATGATGGGTAGAAGTTGGTGACTGCTTTTACTGCTACACATGTGAAAAGCAGTTCGACTTTTGCACTCACAAATGTGCCAGAGCCTCGTTTGATTACTTGCACTTTCTCGTGGAACTTTTGCTAGAATGGGGGACATTGAAACATTTTTTTTTTTTTTAATAAGAAAAAAAGTGCCCAATGCGGGATTTGATCCTGGGTCATAGCAATTGAAAACCAATGGTTTAGACTACCCTTCCACCGACCCTGAAAGGGCACTCTTGTAGAGTCCTAGTTTGGTATTACAAGTGGTTAACAGAAATTCTTATGTTGTTGGAGTGCTCCCTATTTAGTGTTGTAGATGAGTACACCACCCAAGTATCTAGAAATTTCAATTTCTTCCAATTCCTTCTTATTTTTCCTGTTTGGTTGAATTTCATTTACAGTAGAACCTCTCTTTAGAGGACACCTCTCCACAAAGGACAGTTTTCATTTGCAAAATTACCATTTTTACTATTAGCCACTCTCCGGTAAGAGGACACCTCTCCCTAAAAGACACTTTGGCTCTGCAATTAGGTGTTGTCCTTTACAGAGAGGTATTACTGTATTTAATTTTGCGGGGGAATTAATTTCAGTAGGCCACTGCTGCTTCACAAAGTTTATTGAGATACTCTTGAGTTTTGAGATGCTGTAGTCTTCTGAAAACTCAGGTGACAGATGAGTAGTTGTCCTTGAGAATCCTCAAGTATGATTCCAAATAGGGAACAAGTGTTTCTCCTTAAATACCTTTCTGTTGACCAAAATCTACTTTTGGGAACATGTGTATTTTGATTATTTATTTTATTCAAAGGCAATAATTAGATTTAGAGATTTGAGCTCCACACCGAAGTACTACACAAATCTCCTCTAAATGTATATATATTGTAGCAAAGTATTTATTATTCTACACTAGTATTAACAGAGTATCATTTTTTATGTTTATATTTTACTACTCTGTAAACTTCCCTCATTACTTATCTTTTGTTTATCATTCATGGTTTGTTCTTGTCTTAAATAAATTGCTGTGTCTTCCTAAAGTTTTGGCAATGTGGCAATATAATTTAAAGTCAAAATTAACATTAAGTAAATAGTAAAAATGATAAAGCACAATTTGGATTATAGATACAAGAAGACCTAATCCAAATAAATTAATAGTGTGTGATGTTTCGGTAACAACGTTGTTATTGAAACTTCACACACTATTAATTTATTTGGATTAGGTCTTATTTTTTGTATCTAAATAGTAAAAAAATAATATAACTTTTAAACAAAATAATATTGCTATTTATACTATTTACATATTAAAGAAATACATACAATTAATATAACATTTGTATCATTTTACCTAGGTTTTAGAGTTTTATTTTTATAATAAATCTCTGTAGTTCAATATGAGTAGCAGATTATCCTTCATAAAATTCTATAGATTAAATGGCTATTTCATTTTTTAAAATTTAGCAACAAAATAGAAGTTCTTTGATTGTAATATTTGAGACACTAGAATATTACATGATAAGGCACAGATACAAGAAAATAAGACTTAATCCAAATAATTTAATAGTGTGTGACATTTCTGTAACAGCATTGTTAGCATCATCAGACAAAAGAGTAAAATAGTCATTTATTCTTTTGTCTG
Organism: Cordylochernes scorpioides; assembly: GCA_030710605.1. Classification (NCBI taxonomy): domain Eukaryota; kingdom Metazoa; phylum Arthropoda; class Arachnida; order Pseudoscorpiones; family Chernetidae; genus Cordylochernes; species Cordylochernes scorpioides. The sequence goes on from CP092869.1 coordinate 22,358,770, forward strand.
ATGATGGTAACAACGCTGTTACTGAAATGTCACACACTAATAAATTATTTGGACTAAGTCTTATTTTCTTGTATCTATAACCCAAATTGTGCTTTATCATGATAAGGCACAATTTGGATTATAGATAAATAGTGTGTAATGTTTTGGTAACAACACTATTACTGAAGTGTCACACACTATTTATTTATCTAGATTTGGTGTTATTACCTTGTGTTGAATATTCTATGTTCTACTGTTTCTGCTCCCAAACCACATTCACATTGATCATTTTCATTTTTTCCTATTTTATATAGGTAACTATTGAAGGAATCATGTCCAGAATATATCTGTGTAGTATTATTGTAACTAGGAATGATATTTTGATGTCTTTTATTATTTTACAGGTAGTCTGTAATTATTTTTAGTACAGTAGAACCTTCATGAGAGGACACCTCTCTATAAAGGATAGTTTTCATTTGCAAAATTATCATTTTTATTATTTAATAACTCTCTGGTAAGAGGACATCTCTCTCCCTAAAGGGGACTTTGGCTCTGCAAATAGGTGTTGTCCTTTACAGGGAGGTTCTACTGTATATCAAAATTGCTTTTGAGAAGTGGATGAAGCTCAAGAACAATTCCTGACCTTATAGAACCCTTGATTAATCTTGCTATTCAATAAATATGGTACAGTGTACATTTGTTTTTCTGGAAACAGCTTTTGATATTTTCTGAGGAATGGGTTTAGGGTGTTGTATTCTTTATTTCGACTTAGAGCGCTATGTCCCCCTAGGGATACTTGTACTTTAAAGATAAAAAAAAAAAATTGAAAGGAAAGAAAGATATTTTAAATATGTACAGAATTAGTATGCAAGTTAGTTATATGAAAATATAAAAATATATATACATATATCAACACAATTGATATATGTACAAAGGGTTGGTATGCAAATTTAGTTAAATGAAATCAAATTGTAAAGTATTGTGTGTATTCGAGAAAAGCAATGTATTCTGTTGAGAAGCACCCTGTTGGACATCTACACTGTGGCTGAGAGTTCCTCTCTGTTTGCATAGTTTCCTTTTAATAAAATCTTTAAACATCCTGGGCTGATTACAAGAAACTTAGCCCTGGATGTTTTATTGATTACATTAAATTATAAGTCAGGGAAAGAACATTTATAGGTTTCCTTTCTTTGGTATTTCCTCTTCACTGTGGGGTATTGGCTGCTGTTTTAAAAATTTCATTGAATATATTAAGTAGTTTTACTTGAATATCTCTCCTCCATATTTTCTTGTTTAATTTATGATATCATTAGCCCTAGGTGCCTTATCATTTTTTAATTTCTAACTGCTTCTTCCTATTAGGGTGGTGTTGTTGTTTCTTATTCCCTTGTGCAAAGATTACACGAATTCCATGAGGGAATGGGGTGTAGGGCTGCAGCTTTCTCGGGTGATGTGAAAAGGTATTGTATATTATTATGCAATTCTTATTTAAAATACAATATAACGCGGCTGATGATTGTAAAACGAAAATTGAAATTATACCGCGAATGTTTCTTTTATAAAAATCGAAATTTATTTTCATACCTCATCCTCAAAGTTAGAAATGTCGCTATTTCTCTTTGAAAATAAATTTCGATTTTTATAAAAGAAACATTCGCGGTATAATTTCAATTTTCGTTTTGCAATTCTTATTTGTTCATTTTAACATGTTTCTTTTGTATTCATTTTTGATTATTAGTTTCAAGGATTTTCTTTTTTGCTCAATTATTTGGAATGTTTTTTCCTGGTCTGATGATTATTTTGGTTCCTATCAAGTTCTTTCCATTCATTCTGTATTTGAGTATATTTGCTATTAAAGGATATATATGTATATAGAGTAGAACTTTTATGAGAGGACATTCCCGCTAGAAGACACCTCTCTACAAAAGACAGTTTCTATGGCAAAATGAACATTTTTACTATTTAGCAATTCTCCAGTAAGAGGACACTTCTCTCTAAAGGACACTTTAGCTCTCCAACTAGGTGTTGTCCTTTATAGAGAACTTCTACTGTATTTGATTATCTGCCACATTCAGGTCTGT
>CP092869.1:22360929-22387154 GCA_030710605.1 Cordylochernes scorpioides
ATTTAGTATATCCCATGATCACCAAATTGTCCAAATGTCTAAACACAAGGTAAAATGATCAAATCCAAATAAATAAATAGTGTGTGAAGTTTTGGTAACAGCATTGTTACTATCATCAGACAAAATTACTGAATGAGGTAATAGGACCAAATCCAAATTGTCTGATGTTACAGAAACTTTATACACAATTTATTTATTTGGATTTGGTCTTATTACCTCATTCAGTACTTTTGTCTGATGATGGTAACAACCCTGTTACCGAAACATCATACATTATTTATATTTTGGTCTTATTACCTTGTATTTCAAATCTATAATCCAAATTGTTGTTGTTGTCGTGTCCAATGAAGAGCCTCAGATATCCCCGTGCATCTCTATCACAGCAGTCGCAATGTCCTCTATCTTGGGTGTGTAAAGCTGCTGTTCTGGGTCCATGTCAATTTTCACACAGTTGCATTGTCCTATAGGTTCTTGTGCCATCTGGGTGCATTGTCATTCCTTTATAGTGTTTCGTTCTGAGTCTTGTTATAGTTTTTGTAATTCTTCTCTCAGTTTATTACGCATATTTGATCTTTTCTTATTTTTGTTGAATTATCTTGTATTTTTCCAAAGCATCAGTGTCAAATACTGGCATTTGTTCTTTCCTTTGGCTCAAATTTCTGGCTTCCTTTGCTAATTCATCTGCCATCTCATTACCCCCGATCCCAACATGGGAAGGAATCCATTGTAGAATGCAGTTCTGTGGTTCCAGTTGGGTAAGTAACAAGTGTATAATCCAAATTGTTTATCTCTCTCTCTCTCTCTCTCTGGCGGAGTCTTTCTCGTGGTGGGCGCCACCAATGAAGACCTTGTATATATTTTATATATATGTATATTTATCTATTACTTTATATATTTATATCTATTTATTCATGTATTTTTCATTATATAATCTTATTTATTCATATTTTTATTTATTCTGTATTTAATCTTATATAATCTTATATGGACGTTAAAATAAATCAGTTTCAATCTCTCAAATCTCTCTCTCTCTCTCTCTCTCATGATTAAATCTCTAAAATACATTTGCATACAAAGACACCATAGTTATCTCTCCTCCCAGAGATGTCTAGTGACATTCCAGGATTGTGACCAGTACATGGCTTAGACACTCACCTTCTCCTTCTCAAAAGCCTTCAAGAAAGTTTCATATTGGTTCTGGGCCAACTGCTCCTGCACAAGGACAACAGAAGTTAGTGTGGCCTTCTATATAATACCTTTTAGGAAGTCCATTTATCTTAATTATAAATAATACTCATTGTATTTTGGTGTGATATATTACTTCTATGATTGTCAAGCATAAATATGTGTACAGTAGAACTTCTCTGTAAAGAATAACACCTATGATAAGGCACAATTTGGATTATAGATTATAAACACAAAGTAACAAGACCAAATCCAAATAAATAAATAGTGTGTGCCTTTTCGGTAACAGCGTTTTTACCATCATTAGACTTTCAGTACTTTTGTCTGATGATGGTACAACGCTGTTACCGAAACGTCAGACAATATTTATTTATTTGAATTTGGTCTTATTACCTTGTGTTTAGAACAACACCTAGTTGCAGAGCCAAAGTTTCCTTTGAGAGAGAGGTGTCCTCTTACAGGAGAGTTGCTATTAGGTAAAAATGGTAATTTATTTATGGAGATTTTGTAGAGAGGTGTACTCTAGCAAGAGTATTCTCTCATGGAGTATGTTCTACTGCATTGGTATCATCATTATCATTACTTACTTCAGAGAAAAGATACAGAAGGGACTATTATATATTGTTGCGCTGGTGACCTGAGGTACTTGGAGAAAACATCCAAGAAGCCTTTTAACATATATTTGTTCAAAACTGGTTGTTTAAAAGAACTAAATAAATAACGACACAATTGCCTCTTAAATACTCACAAAGAAAAAAAAATAATAAGCATGCAAAAATAATACAAAATAACTATACACATGAAAATGGCAATAAAAAAATAAATAAGATGTAAACACAGGGTAATAAGTCCAAATCCAAATAAATAAATAGTGTGTGACGTTTCAGTAACAGCGTTGTTACCATCATCAGACAAAAGTACTGAATGTTGTACTGAATCATTCAGCACTTTTGTCTGAAGATGGTAACAACACTGTTACTGAAATGACACACAGTATTTATTTATTTGGATTTGGTCTTATTACCTTGTGTTTATAATCTCTAATCCAAATTGTTCTTTATCAAATAAGATGTAAAAAAAAAAAAGTTACAAATAAACTTTTTACAATAGATATTGACAAAACAAGTAAGTTATAAAGTGAAATGTCAATAAAAGATTCCAGCAGCGTAGTTTTCTCCAAACATTTCACAGTAGAACCTCCTTGTAAAGGACAACACCTAATTGCAGCGCCAAAGTGTCATTTAGGGAGAGGTGTCCTCTTACTGGAGAGATGCAAAATAGTAAACATGGTAATTTTGCAAATGAAAACTGTCCTTTATAGATAGGTGTCCACTAAAGGGAGGTTCTACTGTACATATACAATAGGATGCAGTGTCTACTTACCTCCGGCAAAGTTTCCAGGTCATCCAGCTCCAGAGACTTATGGTAGCCGGACTTCAACATCCCCAGAGTCCAGGAGAATACAGCTTGCTGAGGCAGGGTGCAGGTCCTATGCTGGTAGGCCATTCTGGACTGGGGGTGGTTGGCAATGGGCTTGATCAGCTTGTAGTGCTGCAGCAAACACCACTGGAGGTGAATTTCTATCTACACTCAAACCTCTCTTTACACCTAGTGTTGTAGACCCAGAGTATCCTTTAGACAATTGACAATTAAAATAATTTTATTGACATCTTGTCACTACATGCAAAAGTGCACAGTCTGCACTATTTAAAAAAAATAATTACATGTATTGTGATATATTAGCAAATTAGTTTAATATTTGTTTTTATTTATTTGTTTTGCACAGAGTTGATGATGATAATTGTGTGTATATGGATATATATAGTGTTTGTGTATATAGCAGTTAGTTGTTTTTTTTTTAATATGGAATTGTGTTAACTTTGTTTGTTGCATTAAAAATATATACTATTTTCAAAGTCTTCTAGCTAGAAAACATTGCATGTATGTAGAATGAATATGGCGCCTGCCACCACTGCAGAGTTTGGTGGAGAATCACCAGCGGGTAACCAGCGACACCATGCATTTCGCGATCTACAAAGAAGTATCCTTTAGAGAGAAGTATTCTCTTGCCAGAGAGCAGTTAAATGGTAAAATTGGTCATTTTGATGATGAAAACTGTCTTTAGTGGAGAGGCATCCTCTAGCAAGAGTGTCCTCTCATGGAGGTTCTACATTATCTAATAAGATTTACACTTTTTTTTTACATTGATGCTTCCTTGAAATGCGACCATGCTCACATAAGCTTTTTGGTGGGCTCTGCCATCTAAAAATTCATGTGAGCGCGTTCAGGATATTCCCTTTTTGATTTTAATATTGTGAGATGTAAATAAGGAGTATGCTATTGATCACCATTATAAAAGAATAGGCAAATTGGCAACATGGTTCTTTTGTGATTGAGTTATTTTGGTATTTTCTTCTGGGACACAATAAAGCTTTTGTTCTCCGAGGCTTTGAGTTATCTATCATTTCCTACTCTACAATATTATCAAATCTACTTTCTCTCTCTCTCTTCAAATCTTACTTCAATAACATTAGATAAGAGGGCTTGGGATATCAGTGGTGTGAACCTTATCAGCCATTTGGCCAAATTTGTATCTATTTGACATCAATATACAGTTAAACCTGTCTATAGCGTCACCTCTTGGGACTCACCAAAATAGGGTGATATAGAGAGCGGGTGCTATAGACAGGTCACTTTTAATGTAAATCATATAGTACGGTTAAACCTGTCTATAGCGCCCCCTCTTGGGACTCACCAAAAAAGGGTGCTATAGAGAGGGGGTGCTATAGACAGGTCACTTTTAATGAAAATTGCATCGTACTACGTATTTAAAATCGGGCGCTATAGAGAGGAAGGCGCTATTTAGAGGGAATGCTATAGACAGGTTTAACTGTTTATATTTTTTCAAATAAATCCTCAAAAGTGAATTCAGGATACTTGACTGTTATGATAGAAAAATTAGATAAAGTTTAATCAGTGTTAAACCCCCTTTCTCTGTGGTGTAATTTAAAATGTTTTGATGATTTATTTTGAGAAAAGCATTAATGCATCCACAAGAAAATAAGACTTAATCCAAATAAATTAATGGTGTGTGACATTTCGGTAACAGCGTTGTTACCATCTCAGACAAAAGAATAAATTTTTGTCTTTTGTCTGATGATGATAATAAATGCTGTTACCGAAACGTCACACACTATTCTTCTTTCTTATCTCCACTCAATCATATTAGGGTATAAAGCTTGTAAAGCTTGAGACTTGACAACCATCATGACAATCACACACTATTAATTTATTTGGATTAGGTCTTATTTTATTGTAGCTGTAATCTATAATCCAAATTGTGCTTTATCATTAATGTATTAAAAAAGTTTCAAATTTAAATAGAGTTACAAGAAAATAAGACCTAATGCAAATATTTTATAAGATTATTAAATTATTTGGATTAGGTCTTATTTTCTTGTAGCTGTAATCTATAAACCAAATGGTGCTTTATCATTAAACATGAGTTGTAACTAGGACGGCATATTGAAACCCCCATTCAGGCTTTGAGTTCAGCTTCTGTGTATTGAACTTGTGTAATCATCACAGGACTCTAAAATAGTATAGAGTGATAAGTTCTTCCTTCCTTTCCTTGATTCCAGGAGTAGGAAAGGCTTGCAAGTGCTACGGAAATTGATTGTGTGATCAGCAATTTGATAACGACTAAATCACTGAGTCAAACCTTTAATTTACTACTCGATGAGAAACTTGAAGTGGAGTTGGTCAAAAATTTAAGAAATACATTAGTAATGTACAATTTGGATTAGAGATATCCAAAGAAGTAAATTATAGGTGATATTTTGATAAAAGAGTTTTTAGCAAAAAGTAATTTATAATTATACTTGTTTGATTTGGTTCTATCTTGGTGAGGAGATTACAGTAGTTCAGCTGGGGTTTGAAAAATGGTTGAATTATGATAACTGTTGAATTAGAGTTGATTGAAGAAGTTCTATGTAGCAGTATATAGCTAACAGGTAACCTCCTTTAATTCAACCTACTATAATTCAACACACTTACTTGGATTCAATCCATTTTTCAAATCTCAACCATTTACTTTTCAAATTACCATATGTCTCTTTTTAATATATTCAACCGACTATAATTCAACACTTACACTCATAGACAAAACTTGAGGAAGTTGTACCATGTATATTGGGATTGAGACAATACCTCTGAAAGATATTTGATACACAGTCACCTTTATGGAAAACACGAGATAACCAAGTGTAAACAAAATTTCCTCTCTCTCCATATAAAAAAAAATAGACAACTGGTGGCGACATTAAAGACTTTCCACTTCCTTGATAAAGCACAATTTGGATTATAGCTACAAGAAAATAAGACCTAACCCAAATAATTTGATAGTGTGTGACATTTCAAAAATGGTATTGTTACCATCATCAGACAAAATGTATTATTTTATCTGATCATGATAACAACACTGTTACCAAAACGTTACATATTATTAATTTATTGGGATTAAGGCTTGTAACTTTCTACTTCCTTAAGTTTTGTCTATGTATAATTTAGTTATTTTGGCTTGTTGCTATGTGTGATGATAATTCACAGATATAAAATTTTAATGAGACTGGTGATTATGGTGTCCAGCCACAGGTTCTGTTTGGGCCAACCTGCCCAATAGCCTCCAGTCCAGTGAGACAATGGAAAAACAATTTTACTCTCCAATTATCCACCATTGTGAGACTTCCATTCCGACAATGTAGAAAATAGTTGTGGATACATAAAAAAAACAAAACAAAACACCATTATCTTTCCTTAATCATGTAATGGTAGTTTTTTGTCCATAACAGCATAACTGTGAAAAAAAATATTTAATGATACCCTTTTTCAAACATTTGACACTTGAAGATATTTGTCTGGAAGGTCTAACCATTCCATCTGACACACATCTTGGCCACCCTGACCACTCAACTAGATGAAAGAGACTGTACCACCAAGACCCAATGTCAACAAGAATAGATATCAGCTGCAATATACACAAGTGGTACAGAGCATAAGGAACAAGCGTCAAATTTGTCCTCCCACAAGGAAACAGCAGTCCTTGATTTACACTTAGTCTGTTCATCTATGGACAATGACTTTCCAGAATGGTTGCAAGGTGTTTCCCACTATGTACCAAGTGTAACTCTCAATCATAGCCACATCAACTGCATTGACTCATCAATCAATGAGCTTTACTCATCCCCAATACCTGCTGGAATGCTGCACATGATTGGTACAGAGCAGGAGGACAAGCACCGGTTCTGACTTCCCAAGAGAACAACAGTCTTTGATTTCCAGACTTAAGTCTGGTCGTCTATGGACAATGACTTTCCAGAATGGTTGCAAGGTTTTCCCACTATGCACTAAGTGTAATTCTCAACCTGCAACCCCAAAACATAATATTGACTGTATTGACTCATCCATTGATGAGCTCTACTCTTCCCCGACAGACACCTTCAAAAGTCTCAAGTTTTACAAGCTTGATACCTTAGTGTGATTGAGTGGAGATAAGAAAGAAGAAGACCAAGTGTAACTCTCAATTATAACCACATCATCAGCTGCATTGGCTTATCTATCAATGAGCTTTACTCATCCCCAATACCTGCTGGAATGCTGCACATGACTGGTACAGAGCAGGAGGGACAGGCACCAGTTCTGTCCTCCCAAGAGAACAACAGTCTTTGATTTCCAGACTTAAGTCTTGTCATCTACGGACAATGATTTTCCAGAATGGTTGCAAGGTTTTACCACTATGTACTAAGTGTTAACCTGCAACCCCAAAACACATTATTGATTGTATTGACTCATCCATTACTCTACTCATCCCCAGCAAACACCATCAAAAGTCTCAAGCTATACAAGTTTAATACCCTGATATAATTGAGTGAAGATAAGAAAGAAGAAGACTCATCCCCAGCAGACATCATCAAAATGCTCAAGATCCACAGACTTGCCAGCTTAATAGGATTGAGAATGGTAAATAGGCAAGAAGAAAGCACACATTTATTGCAGTACCTCAAAATACCTCCCTCTCTCTATCTGGACAAAATTTATAAAACCAAGTTTATTCTTTTTGCCCCCACAAGGGGATAAAATTCCAATAGCCTTTTAAAACATGAGAGACATTTGGTATTTATCTTAACTGTATTTGATTATACAGTAGAACCTCCATGAGAGGACAATCCCGCTAGAGTACACTTCTCTACAGTTTTTATCACCAAATTACCATTTTTACTAATTAGCAACTCTCCGGTAAGAGGATATTTCTCCCTAAAGGACACTTTGGCTCTGCAACTAGGTGTTCTTTACAGGAATGTTCCACTACATCTGGGGAGAGTAAACATTGTTCCTTAGTTGTAAATAATTGTGGTTTTAACTTTTTTCAATACGGCCTTTATTAACTGGATACACATGGTTAAAAAAGAATATCAGGACGGGACAAGTCTACTCCTATTGTAGAGTCACTGGTTAACAACATGTGCTAGTGTGTCTGGTAGTTTTTTTTTTGTCCCTAGTACACGTGATACAGGCCAGGATAATCATGATGGGTAGAAGTTGGCGACTGCTTGTAAGTGCATCAAATGTCTACACATGTGAAAAGCAGTTCAACTTTGCACTTAGAAATGTGTTAGAGCTCCTTTTGTCTACTTGCACTCGCTGGTGGGGTTGGACTTTTGCAAGAAATGGCACTGGAGAATTTTTTTTAAATAGAAAAAAGTGATTGCGGGATTTGATCTCAGGTCGTAGCGGTCGAAAACCAACAGTTTAGACCACCCTTCCACTGATCCCCCTCCAATCTGTCTGGTAGTGACTGGTCTTAGTGAGAACCTATGGAATCCAGCCATATCTCACACCAAATGGGTGTTCAAGACAGAAGGTAACACTGGGAATAGAAATGGAAGCAAAATGTATATTGAGACAATCATGTTAAAAATTACAAATTATGGTAGCATCGTGTTACCTGAGTTGTTAAATACTTGGCACACTGTTGCCATTCTAATAATTAGAATTTCATCTCTACAGTGGAGTCTTGTCACACACTATTTATTTATTTAGATTTGGTCTTATTACCTTGTGTTTATAATCTATAATCCAAATTGTGTGCTTTATCAGCGCGCATTTTTCTTTCTTTTTTTTTTTTTTTTATAAAAAAAATTTCCTACCATCCTTATTGTGATGAAAATATATTAGGAAGGCCTGGCAGAGGTTTCACCAGTTTAATCTACCACACTGCTTTGACAGCCCTACTATTGTATTAGAAGAGATTCTGCTTTTATATTCACAAAAATGCAGTGGGACAACTTGGTTAGGGTATTTAAGTAAACTATGTTTACATAAGCTTTGAGGACAGTAGAATTACAAGTGGAAGTTTGCTGTGTTTTGCTTAATGTTTAGTGCATTCCCCTCTATATTGCAACTGACCCGATGCCACAAAAAAACTTTATATCATCAGAGAATTAATACAAATCCCCTACTACTCTTTAATATATTTACATATAAAGGAAACATTGTTTATACAAAAAACCTCTTTCTAAAGGTCAACATCTAATTACAGAGCCATAGTGTCATTTAGGGAGAGATTTCTTCTTACTGGAGAGCAGCTAATTAGTCAAACTGTCCTCTCATGGAGGTTTTACTGTATCTCAGACATTCTGAAGTCCCTGGGTGTAGACTCCTATGCATTCTGATAGATGTAGATGGTGTTGATTCTTCAATTAAGTTGACCCTCTATTTGCATATTAACCACTGTTCAATCTCTAGTGATATAACTGCACCTTTGACTAGAAGACATTTCAACAAACATAATGTTACGGCGATGCCAGGAAGAATGATACAGAAAGGCAGCAGAGACTGTTGAAAGTCACACGCATGGCAGAAATCTGTCGGTCACATGCCTTTGCCGGTCCCATCCCCGGATAAAGAAGGAGGAGGGGGAGCAGTAACAAGCTCACTAAAGAACCTGAGCTCAGCTGGCCCGGCTGATAGTACCCTGTAAGGGCTCCTGATCCAGGGATACAGGATGAGCAGCGTCTGTACTCCATGTTAGGAGCGGCTACACATGGCATCTGTTCCTCATGTCAGAGGTGGCCATTTTCATATTGGAGCTAAGTTGGCCTGCCACTGAGTAGTACTCACAGTCTTAATGACAAAGGCACATTCTACTTCACCCAATCATGATGGTTGTCGCTTGATACCCAGATATGATTGAGTGGAAATAAGAAAGAAGAGGAAGAAGACATGCCAATTGTGTTCAAGCTGCTGCTGTGTTTACATCATTCTCTTGTAATGAATTAAGTTGAATTAAACAGGTTTCTTTGAACAGATTCTTATTGATCCTGTGCATGCTCATTATGGTCATCTGGTATACATCTACGGTACTGTGCCATCGTAACAAGAAGTAAGGTAAACTCCTTTCTTCAGGAAGTTTCCAAAAATGCCATTACTCTGGGACGATAATCAATTTTATTTTTTTAAAGAAGAAGAAATATAAATGTGATGGGCAAATGATCTTTTCAAGGGTAACATTTATGGATTTTTTTGGCTCGGTGCCTACTTGACTGGTAGATGCTGTTGACATGCTAATGGATGTTTACTTTAGTCCTTTGTTGTTACTCACGTTCAAATTTGACATCTGATTACTCACTAGGTATTCTAATTTGGTAAAAATCATTTAAAACAATACTTTTTAAAAATATATATATATACAGTTAAACCTGTCTATAGCGCCCCCTCTTGGGACTCACCAAAATAGAGTGCTATAGAAAGGGCATGCTATAGACAGGTCACTTTTAATGTAAAATGTTTACATTTTAATGTTTAAAATCGGGCGCTATAGAGAGGAAGGCGCTATTTAGAGGGGGCACTATAGACAGGTTTAACTGTATATGAGTATAATAATGATAAGGTACAATTTGGAATATAGATTATAAACACAAGGTAATAAGACCACAAACAGCGTTGTTACCATCTTCAGACAAAAGTACTGAATCAAGTTCAGTACCTTACTTTCAACTATAAAGTTATTGAGAATTTTAACAATGGAAAAAAGTATATCATGAAAAAAATATTTATAATTTTAACCACCTTTCACACAATTTTATCATAAACCTTTCGAACTTTGTCATCCATTGTTCTTTCACTGTGATGACTCTCCCTATTGGAAGTTGAAGTGAAACAAAGTCTTCTTTGTCAGACTCCAACTCAGATTCTGAATCCCCTGGTACGTAGCCATAAACTTGGACTTCTTCAATAGTAGATATATCCGATGTACCATCGACAATTTCATTATCAGATTCTGAGTTAGTTGAGGTAATCCCTCATAAAAAAATATTTCCAAAAATATATACAGTAGAACCTTTATTAGAGGACACTCATGCTAGAGGACACCTCTCTATAAAGGACAGTTTTCATTTGCAAAATTACCATTTTTACTATATTTAGTAACTCTCCGGTAAGAGGACACCTTTCCCTAAAAGACACTTTGGCTCTTTAATTAGGTGTCCTTTACAGGGAGGTTCTATTGTATATTCAAAAAGAGATGTGAGCTAGGGATATGAAGTGAGCAAAGGAAAAGTGAACACGGCAAATGTAATGAAAGCAAAAAGAAACTGAAACATGTAGGTAAGTTGGGTTTCACATCATGACAAAAGTGTTATGGAAACACTCACACTGGGTGTAATCCACCCTGCTGATAGCAAAACTTTATAGTTTGGATGATCAGAAGGTCAATCTATTGTTCACAACAGGACCTACAGAGACAATCAAGTTACAACATTTAATATTGTTATAATGATGAAAGAATGAAAAATTTTACAACGTCATGGTGGCAGGCAGGACTTAGGTTCAGGTTTGGTGGTGGGAATCTTTGGGACCAAAACAAGGCTTAGAAGGAAGCTGTCGTCCATGATGGCAGTCTGCAAGAAGTGCCCGTCGAGAACCGTAGATTTTTGACCTGAGATTGATCTCTCACTGGGCACTTTTTTCTAAAGAAAAATTTGCTTCAATGGTTTTCTCCCAATTCTTGCACAAGTAAAACCCCAGCAGTAAGTACAAGTAACCAAACAGGGGGCTCTGGCATACTTGTAAGTGTGGCAGTCAAACTGCTTTCTATATGTGTAGACATGTGGTGTACTTGCAGTCGGTAAAACTACACTCAATCCTTCCCATCTCTCCCTTCATTCTGGACTGTATCTGCCATCACAATCCTCGGCTAACTTTCAGGTTCTTCCCGATTCTCTCTCCTTCATTGTTCAGAGATTGAAACTACTTTATTACATCCTTCATATAAGATTTTGATCTCAGAGAGATTCTTTTAATGTATATAATTGTTTATATAATTTCTTCTACCATTGTCTGACTTTGTTTCAGGTGTCAATAAAATTTTTGAAATTTCCCTTCATTCTTCAAAGTGTATCTATCCTCAAAGTATGGTCAGTAGACTCATGCTTAATTATCCTCATATCCTGCTAAACTTTCATTTCCTTTGGATTACTTCATTTAAAATGCAGGAATTTGGGTTAAATTTGAAAAAAAAAAAAAGAGTCAAAGAAACACAAGGTAATAAGACTAAATCCAAATAATTAAATAGTGTGGGATCAAAATGTCACAAACTATTTAATTATTTATTTGGATTTGGTCTTATTATCTTGTGTTTCTAATCTATAATCCAAATTGTACCTACGTAGTAAAAATGGTAATTTTGCAAATGAAAGCTGTCCTTTGTAAAGAGGTGTCCTCTAGCATGAGTGCCCTCTCACGGAGGTTGTTCTACTGTATCACCAAATTACTGTTATAAAAGTGATAAAGCACAATTTTGATTATAGATTATAATACAAGAAAATAAGACCTAATCCAAATAATTTATTAGTGTGTAAATTGGATTAGGTCTTATTTTCTTGTATTATAATCTATAATCCAAATTGTGCTTTATAATTTTTGATAGACTTTAATGGACCTAAGAAGTTATTCTTCACACACTAATAAATTATTTGGATTAGGTCTTATTTTCTTGTATTACTGTTATAAAAGAAAAGAGACTGTTTTAAAAAAGAGGTTCCACTGTATTACAAAAAATATAGGCAAGACTATGAAGACAATTACACAGTACATCAAAATGTTTACAACCCAATGTTGTACAATATAGTATTCCATCAGTGCCTTCCATCTATTTATGGTGAGTTAGCAAGTGCTACTGGGAAACCCGAGTCAAATTGAATGAAACTTGATAACTCAAGACTTCCTGGAAACCAGCCTGTAATATTGTGTAATCTTTAACATCACACCCGAATACTTAATGAGATAATTATTTCACCATTCAGAGCTTCTGCAACTGCCTCATTAAGTACTCTGAATTGAAGACAGTGGCAAAAATGCTGCCACAGTAGCATCCCCCATCCTAATTTAGATGGAAAATTCACTGGGATAAAATTGTCTCACTTTAGATATCAACATTTAGTTAATTTTGAAAGATGGCCATTTGTCATCTAAATTACTCGTTTTGGTGAGCAGGGTAGGATGGCTTTTCATCTGTTTTTACTAACTAATCTTTAGGTACAATTTGAATTATAGATTATAAACAAAAGGTAATAAGACCAAATCTAAGAACATACTATTTATTTATATTTGGTATTATTACCTTTTATTTCTTACTCTTGATCTTTCTTTCCACAGACACAGTTAAATCTCATTATACATACATAACTTCACTTGAGACCAAGATGTTGTTATAAACATGGTTAACAATCTTGCATCTTATAAGTTTGGACCTTAAAATTATTAGGTTATATCCAAGTTACTATTTGAAAAGAAGAGGCTGTTATTACAAGATTCTGTTGTACCTTGAAATATTTATTTTATTATTACAGTAGAACCTCCATGAAAGGACACTCAGGCTAGAGGACACCTCTTCATAAAGGACAGTTTTTCCATTGTAAAATTACCATTTTTTTCAATTTAGCAACTCTTCGGTAAGAGGACATCTCTCCCTAAAGGACACTTTGGCTCTGCAATTAGGTGTCCTTTACAGGGAGGTTCTACTATTAGTGAGTGATCTTGTATGGTGGGCACTTTCAATTAAAAAAAAAAAAAAAAGAGAGGTACAATTTGGATTATAGGTAACAAGATGAAAAAGAAGAACAAATTATTAAATGATATGTGACATTTTGGGTAACAATACTCTTACAGGAATGTTGCATATAAATTATTACTTAGGATTTGTTAATCTCTTGTGTGAGTCTAATAGGAAAGAATGGCAGGTCACACAAGTGACAGCCACTTTCATTACAGACAAAGCAATTAGCTTAATTAACCTCTTCTGCAGAGGTCAGAGGGAGGTTCTGTGTATTGGGCCATGTCTACTTCACATTGAGAGAACACAGTAGTGGCAATCTCTTAACAACTGTGTTCAATGGCTGACTGTAATATAATTAGTTTATCATGAAATTGAGAAATATACAATGGAACCTCATTATAACAGTATCTAACATCTTTCATTTTTATTAACACTAGTATGAAAAATAATAGAAAAATAATAATAATAAAAAGGTCAGGTGTTGATATTAAAAATAAAGAAGGCATATCCTGACCAGGAACACATGTGCTTTTCAGAAGCCAGAGCGCCAAGTGTGAAATGGGTTCGTGGATGGCTTTTCTTGATTTATCAAGAAATTGGGTTGGCCAAATATCAGGGAACAGGCTAAATCAATGTTTAATTTATTTCTGTTCTACTAGATGGCGCTCTGCCTTATGAATAGCACGTGTGCTCCTGGTCAGGATATGCCTTTTTTATTTTTAACACTAGTATATACATGGTAGAGGCCAAATTGTTGAAAATATCATAAACTAGGTTGCTCTTTTTGAGCGATATCTAATAAAGTGATTTTGTAATTAACATGCTGTATGGAACAGTATCAGGTGTGTTAATGGGTTAATGACTCTTCAATCAGCACATGCAGTAGTGGACGTGTTCAGTAGATATGTCAAGTAGGAAGATGCTTTTTTTTTTTGCTTATCCCTAGTACACGTGGTACAGGCCATGATAATCATGGTGGGTAGAAGTTGGTGACTGCTTTTACTGTAAGTGCACCACATGTCTACACATGTGAAAAGAAGTTAGACTTTTGCACTTACAAATATGTCAGAGCCCCGTTTGGTTATTTGTACTCGCTGGTTAGGTTGGAATTTTGTAAGCATCAGGGGCCCTATTGGAGCATTTTTTTTTTTAATTAGGAAAAAGTACCCAATGCGGGATTCGATCCCGGGTCGTAGTGGTTGAAAACTAACGGTTTAGACCACTCTTCCACCGACCCCAAATATAAAACCATCAATAAAGTAAAAATATACAATGGAACCTCATTATAAAAACATCTTAATTTGATAAAGTCCCAATGATTAGGCACAAATTGGATTATAAATTAGAGACACAAGGAATAAAACCAAATCTATTACATATATATTTATTTAGAACCAATATTTCCTACCTCCCTGCCATCAAATGAACTCATCCAACTTAATCTGAATGAGCCCTGCAATAAAAATAGAACAAAAACATACTTAAAAAGAAAAGACTTGAAACAATTGGTTTATATGATTGGAGAAATTATTTAACAGCATATACAGAAGGATCATCAGACCTTACCCTGAGTAATGGAGGGGCCAGAATTAAAATAATACTATAAGATGGAACACACATCAAAATCAAAGAAGGAGCAGGAAAGTCAAACTTCACTTGTGAACTGACAGCTATCTGGAAAGCCCTTGATGTATGCCTGAACCAACCATCCCTGCATCAAGCAGAAGGAATTTTAATATATACAGTAATTCTGAATCTGCACTAGAAGCAATTCAAAGGAGCAATACTAAAATAACGCAGAAAATACACTCGTTACTTACCCAACTGGAACTATTGGGAAAGAACTACATTCTACAATGGATTCCTGCCCATGTTGGGATTGGGGGTAATGAGATGGCGAATGCATTAGCAAAGGAAGCCAGAAAGTTGAGCTAAAGGAGAGGAAAAAATGTCAGTATTTTATGCTGATCATTTTGCAAAATCCAAGATAATCCAAAAAAAGATAAGGAAAAGTCAAATATGTGACAAACGCTGAGAGAAAAATAGGAAAAACAATAACAAGACTCTGAACGAAACATATAAAGGAATGACAATACATTCAGATGGCATAATATAACCTACAAGACATGTAACAATTGTACTGGTGCTGGAACTAACACCTACCTACATATTCTCATGTCCATCAATGACCACAGCCTTGCAGAAAATTGATATAGACCCAGAACAGCAACTTTACAAACCCAAGATAGAGGACATGGCAACTGGTGTGATGGATATACATGGAGACATATCTGAGGATCTTCATTGGACATGACAACAACATTTATGTATTTGGATTTGGTCTTATTACCTTGTGTTTCTAAAGTCCCAAGTTTTTTCTCAACCATGGTTATTACAACAACATGGCCCTAAGTGATGTTAGTATAGCAAGGTTTAACTGCACATTATAACCTCTTTAACTCTCAACTGACTCTAATTCAACTCTTACTATAATGATATGGTACAATTTGAATTATAGATTAGTAACACAAAGTATAATAAGACCAAATCCAAATTTGAAAAAAATAGTGTGTAACATTCCAGTAACAACACATTGTTACCAAAACATTGCACACTTTCAGAATTTAACCTAACTCCCGCTTTTGCCGGTCCCAAGCCCGGATGAAAAAGGAGGAGGAGCAGTAACAAGCTCACTGAAAAACCTGGGCTCAGCTGGCCCGGCTGATAGTACCCTGTAAGGGCTCCTAATCCAGGGATACAGGATGAGCAGCGTTTGTACTCCATGTTAGGAGCGGCTGCACATGGCGTCTGTTCCTCATGTCAGAGGCGGCCATTTATTTTGGAGCTAAGTCGGCCTGCCACTGAGTAGTGCTCCCAGTCTTAATGACAAAGGCAGACGAATTCTACTTCACCCAATCATGATGGTTGTCAACAGACATTATCAAAAGTCTCAAGCTTTACAAGCTTGACACCCTAATATGATTGAGTGAAGATAAGAAAGAAGAAGAGAATTTAACCTTTACTATAATTCAAATGTTTCTCAAATCCCAACCAAATTACCTACACACTTTAATATATTTCAACACTTACTTTTTAAGTACCTATCCATTTGGGTGTTGCATCAAAAGAGGTTTTTATCTTATTTTCATCTACAGTAAAACCTCTCTGTAAAGGACAACTAGTTGCAGAGAAAAAGCGTCCTTTACACGAAGAGGTGCCCTCTTACCGGAAAGTTGTTAAATAGTAAAAATGGTGATTCTGACAATGAAAACTGTCCTTTGTAGAGAGGCTTCCCCTAGCCAGAGTGCCCTCTAATGGAGGTTCTACTGCATATATAATAAATAACAAATTAAAATGTGTATTTGATAAAAAATAAACAGTGTTCTTCACATATAGCTTTTGTCATCTTATTTAACTATTAATTGAGTACAGTAGAACCTCTCTCTCACCTAGTTACAGAGACAAAGTGTCCTTTAGAGAGAGCAGTGTCTTACAAGAGTGCTGCTAAGGAGTAAAAATGGCAAGTTTGCTTATGGGAACTATCCTTTGTAGAGAGGTGTCCTCTCATGGAGGTTCTATACAATTAAATTGTTTACAAAGTTTTGTAATGGCCATATATATATATATATATAAACTCTGGGAGAGAGATGGGCCATTAAGTTTTGGTGCATTATCCTAGAACAGGGGGTCGGCAACCTTTTGAGTTGGAAGAGTCAAAAATTACACAATTTACAAAATTTCAAAGTTTTTAAAGAGCCACACAATTTTTTTCGTGCCAGCAATAAATAGTACTTGCATAAATAAACATAAGGTAATAAGACTAAATCCAAATAAATTAATAGTGTGTCACACTATTTATTTGTATTTAGTCTTATTACCTTGTATCTATAATCCAAATTGTGCTTTATCACTAGTGAGTACTACACTCAGCTCCACATCCAAAGAGCCTCATGTGGCTTGTGAGCCGCAGGTTGCCAACCTCTGTCCTAGAAGCTTCATGCGGCCAACTACAACAGTTACTCAAGGTTGTGAATACAGAGAGGATGAAATGGAAACCCCCATCCTTATCTTTAGGAACACATTCTATTATCGCGAGATATGTGGAAAATGACCGGCTCTTCCGTTGAAAGAAGGAAACTTGGGGAAAAGCAAGAAAATAATCTTGTTCTGTATTCCCCGTGTATTTGAGCTACCACTTGCTTTTTTACTGCTCCTACACAAACCTGCTACTAGAACATTAACTTTACAGTCGCAAATTTGAAAAAAATAATTAAGACCTAAAATATGTTGAAGTAATTCTTACACCACTAAATTTGACCATTACAGAATTGGGAAATCCACAATTGTGGTATTTAAATAATACAATGATTTAAAAAACCCTAATATCAATGGGATTCATAAATCCAGCTCTCAAAGTCCATAGTCTCCTTTATACATCTTTTCCCTGAACTTCTGATTAGTCTTTACATATGGGGGGGGATTTGGTTGTAGAATATATTAAAGGATATTGTCAAGCGGCTCAGCGGTTCCAACCACGAGAGGCCCCATGAGACGCCTGTCAATCATCCCTGGACACCGGGTGTGAGGGGTTCGCGGAATCTGGTCAGCGGGGGGAGCTGACGTCCCTCATTAGGATTAACTTTAACTTGGAGTAAGCTGTACTTTCTCTCTCTCCCTATAAATACCCCTTATAATAAATTAATTATTCCCAAATTTGCCCTTGCTTTATTTATCTCCGCGACAATATTATAAAAATAATGGTTGCCTCTTTCAATAAAATAGACATCATAAAACTAGGCAGCATCTATTGAATGTTTCTGCTAACTAGCAGACTCAGGTCAGTGACAAAGCCACAACACCTAGTTTATGATGTTAACCTTATATTTTTATAGATCATTATATCTTCCTAGCAAAATTTCCATCTATATTAAAGGATATGTGCATAAAATATATATAAAAAATCAGGATTATGTAAATGGGTTTTGGGATGCCAGAAGACTCTCTAAAACAATGAGGAACCAGCCATTGGAAAGATGCATGGACGGGGGAAATGTGGAGTCAGCCCTGAGGACAATGTCAGAGGCTGTAGAACAAGTGCTGAAGACCCCCTGATGTACAAATATGGACACTGTGTGGGCTAGGATTTGACACTGATCTCACAGCATGCCAAATATCCTTCATGTAGAATAGATTTAAATGTGTGAATGTTTATGTATGTATGTATGTTTGCATGTGTGTGTTTGTGTTAGTATGTTGGTGATGTGTTGTTTTGTTGTTGTTTCTTATCCACTTGTCCAAAGATTATACGAATTCTACGAGTTCATGCTCTTCAAGCTATTTTATGATAAGCAGCGGCCTCTCCCAAAGGTCCTGTTTAGTGCATCTAATGCAAGTCAAAATATGCTCTGGAGCTGCAGGTGCCCAGCTACATTCTGGGTAAGTGTTGTGTGGTGCTTTTATGTGTGTTTGTGTGGCATGCTTGTACATTTGTGTATGTTAGGAGTGTATATAAGAAAATCTGTGCCCATAGTTTTTCTAAAAGTTCTTCACCAAGAATTCCTTAAATCTGCCACCTGCGAACAACAATTGTTGTGGATTCTTGTAGAATAGACTAGCAATACCACTGGAAGGGTTTTCCCATCAATGCCCTCCTAATACTTTAGTCTCATTGAAGTAGGCGGGATCTATACAAAATTAACCTTTTTTTTTGGGGCAACATTGGAAGAAAAAGTAATTGTAATGACACACTGATGTAGTACGTACAGTATAACCTCCATGACAGGACATTCTCGCTAGAGGACACCTTTATACAAAGGATAGTTTTCATCACTAATTTTACCATTTTTACCAACTAGTTGCTCTCTGGTAAGAGGACACTTCTTTCTATAAGACTTCTTCCTGCAACTAGGTGTTAACCTTTACAGAGATGTTCTACTGTATATTTTATTGGTAGCACAGCCAGCATACTGTACTTTAAATTTTGGGAAATATAGCTACATCAACCAATTATTTAATTCAGGATGTGTCAGTAACTCACTGTTACTCTCTTTAGTGGAATTCTTTAAATTTTTTATTATCCCTAGTACATGTGGTACAGGCCATGTTAATCATTTTTTTTTTTTTTTGCTTATCCCTAGTACACGTGGTACAGGCCATGATAATCATGGTGGGTAGTTAGCGACTGCTTTTTACTGTAAGCGCACCACATGTCTACACATGTGAAAAGCAGTTCGACTTTGCACTTACAAATGCCAGAGCCCCGTTTGGTTACTTGCACTCGCTGGTGGGGTTGGACTTTTGCAAGAATCGGGGGCCATTGGAGCATTTTTTTTTTTTTAAACAGAAAAAAGTGTCCAATGCGGGAATCGAACCCGGGTCCTAGTGGTCGAAAACCAAACGGTTTAACCAGCCTTCCACCGACCCCCATGTTAATCATGGTGGGTAGAAGTTGGTGACAGCTCTCACTGTAAGCGCACAACATGTCTACACATGTGAAAAGTAGTTCAACTTTTGCACTTACAAATTTGCCAAAGACTCATTTGGTTACTTGAACTCACTGGTGGGATTGGACTTTTGCAAGAATTGGGGGCTATTGGAGCTTTTTTTTTTTTTTTTATCAGAAAAAGTGTCCAATGCGGGATTCGATCCCAGGTCATAGTGGTTGAAAACCAAAGGTGTCTAGACCATCCTTCCACCGACCCCTCAGGGGAATGACAGAAAGTCATTGAAACGTCTGGAATTAAAAATAAAAAAATTGTTGATATAGCTTTATTTTTCCAAGCAAACTTCCAACCAACAAATGATATTCAAAACTGTACTTTAAATGTTGAAGAATGAGGAATAGCTTTAGTTACAAGAAAAAAGAGCCAGAGAATTGTTACACAAGTTGTTATTTTAATTAAGCTCTGAATTTGAGTAAAATGGTGCCAAAACCCAGCGAGGAATGTTTCCACTTGGATCAAATCCACATTTTCACCATTCCATATGCAATTCCTTCCTTGTGGAGCGAGACAATTGAGACAGCACTTAATCCAGTATCCAGTAGAACATCCATGAGATGATATTTTTACTAGAGCACATCTCTTTACAAAAACAGTTTCCATGACAAAATGTCCATTCTTACTATTTAGCAACTCTCCGGTAAGAAGACACCTCTCTCTAAAGAACACTTAGCTCTGTAACTAGATGTCTTTAAAGAGAAGTTCTACTGTATATACAATAGAACCTCCATGAGAGGACACCTCTCTATAAATGATAGTTTTCATTCACAAAATTACCATTTTTATTATTTAGCAACTCTCCAGTAAGAAGACACCTCTCCCTATAGGACACTTAGTTCTGCAACTAGGTTAAAGAAAAGTTCTACTGAATATAAAGAGTAAAACCTTGTGATTATAGCCTCTGTTATAACAGCAATGTGAGGTTATAAAACATCATAAAGTTAAATTTGTTTCAACCATGATTATATCAATGGGATATATACCAAGTGGTGTTGTTATAACAAGGTTTACATAAATGGAAGTGTCCGCGGAACAGTCAATATTAGCTAATTCAGATTTAGTTCACCAGAAGAGACCAGGTTTTATGTGATCTTTCATGGGAAACTCTACTGTGCTAATGTGAAAGTAATCATTATACAGTTGAACCTCTCTGTAACACCTAGTTGCAGAGGGAAAGTGTCCTCTTACTGGAGAGTTTCTAAATAGTAAAATACACTCATGAACAAAAACTTAAGGAAGGTTGCCGGGCATCTCTTTTTTTTAAGAAGACAGAGGTAATTTTGTTCAAACTTGGTTTTCTCGTGCATCTTCAATAAAGGTCACTGTATATCAAATGTCTTTCAGATTTATTGTCTGAATCATGATATACGAGGGTTGTCCGTTAAATAAGTTCCACGGGACACCACTGTCATGAGGATCGCTTTTAGGCTCGAGCCGACTGCACGGGCTCGTAGCTTGTTCTCCCCACTCCAACTTCCCACCAAAGACACGTCGCTGGTAAGCTTAGTTTTGGCTGAGCAGCCGTTAGTGATGGAGCTTCCCCTTGTGTCTCCCGCCAGCTGCAAAATAAGGTCAGTAATTCGCTTTTTGCCCGCAAAGAATAATTCGGCGAAGGACATTCATACTGAACTCTGTCAAGTGTATGGAGAAGGGTGTATGAGTTCCGGGATGGTGCGCAGATGGGTCAGAGAATTTAAAACGGCCGAACAGACGTCCACGATGAACCGCGTGCTGGACGGCCTTCGGTTTCGGACGAAACCATTGCCAAAGTCGAAGCGGCAATGCTTGAAGATCGACGGGTTACTGTGCGGAAGCTCTGCGATTTGGTTCCTGATGTCAGTAAAACCACCATCGACAAGATTTTGCTGTGAACATTTAGGTATTCAAAGGTCTGCGCAAGATGGGTTCCGAAAATTCTGACTGAAGACCATAAACGGCAGCGGGTTGATGCGGCCCAGAAATTTCTCGATTGACACAAAACTGACGGAGAGGAATTCTTGGATTCAATCGTTACTGGTGATGTGACCTGGGTACATTACACCACACCGGAGACAAAGGAGCAATCCAAGCAGTGGAAGCACACTTCTTCGCCGAAACCTCCAAAGTTTAAACAAACACTTTCTGCCGGGAAACTTATCGCTACCGTCTTTTGGGACCGAAAGGGTCTATTGTTGTGCGACTTTATGCGTCGGGGTACAACAATCAATTTCGACCGGTACTGTGAAACCTTGAAACAACTTCGACGCGCGATTCAGAACAAGAGGAGAGGGATGTTAACCAAAGGGGTGCGTTCACACCACGACAACGCTCGGCCGCACACCGCCCATCAAACCACTGCCCTCGTCGAAGAATTTGGATGGGAATTGGTGTCACACCCACCCTACAGCCCGGACGTAGCTCCTAGTGACTTTCATTTCTTCCCCGAGTTGAAGAAAAACTTGGGTGGAACCCAATTCCAGGACGATGACGAGTTGGAAGAAGCGGTTTTAGGCTTCTACGCGGCCAGGCGGCGGCAGAGTTCTTCGACTCTGGGCTCCATAAGTGGGTGTCCCGAATGCAAAAATGCGTCGAACGAAATGGGGAATATGTAGAAAAATGAAAAAAAGTCTGATATTTTCGAAAATGTATAGTTCAGGGCAAATAAACCTGTTTTTCTGTATGAAAAACCTCTGTGGAACTTATTTAACGGACAACCCTCGTACATGCTAAAAAGTACAACTTCCTCAAGTTTTGTCTATGAGTGTAGTAATTTTGACAATGAAAACTATCCTTTGTAGAGAGGTATTCTCCAGGGGGAGTATCCTCTCATGGAGTTTATTCTACTGTATAAAGATAAGATTTGTTAAAACTATATTTGATGGGCAAATTTCACTCAGAAAGAACCTGGATGAAGCCAGGGGTCATTCAGCTCATTTAAAAAGACCTTAAAGAGGTTAAAAAAAGACCTTTAGCATCCTTTTTGAGTATAGGAAACATTTTTTTTATCTCCCAACTCTCCCCAAAGAGCTATTCTATAAATGTATTATCTCAAGTCCATTAAGTACCTCCTACATTAGTAGGGTGGGAACTGCTATCTCTCTTTGAGGTGGTGGTGACCCTAATGACCCAGGGGGGGCTGCGCACCAATTAGGACATCATGGCTGACTGATCATCCCTGCACTGTACCCATTCTCAATCTCTAACCTTGCACTGTACATCAATTTTAAATCAATCTTGGTAGTATAGTGGTCTCTTCTCTGAATGTAGTCTCTTATCAGACACTAGTCAATGTCAGGTAAAGCTATGAGGAGTCTTTCACCCAGAACTTCCAGGAGAGTTTAGCCATGTTTTTAGGCTGTGGTCTCTTCCGCCTGTCACGCAAGCGACCGGAGTTCGATTCCCCGCCAGGGAAGTTTAAATCAATTTTAAAGATTTTTTTTTTTTTATTGAAGCTATACAGTAGAACCTCTCTGTAATGAATATCTAATTGCAGAGAAAAAGTGTCCTTTAGAGAAAGACGTCTTCTTACTATCAATTTGCTAATTAGTAAAAAATGGTAAGCCTCTTGGCAATGAAACTTGTCCTTTGTAGAGAGGTGTCCTTAAGTATGAGTGCAATCTCATGGAGGTTCTACTGTAAATAGTAAACATTATGGCAATAAGCTCCTTATAACAGCTTCTTTAATGGCAGCAGAACTTGGTTATAATATCAAAGTTCTTAAGTTTAAAGATTCAATTGTTTTAAACATGGTTATAGCAACAACAACCTGGTCATAACAATGAAGATATGGTGCAATTTGAATTATAGATTAAAAACATAAGGTAGCAAGACCAAATCCAAATAAAAAGTATGTGACGTTTTGGTAACAGCATTGTTAACATCATCATTACATTCAGTACTTTTGTCTGTTGATGGTAACAACGCTATTACCGAAACTTCCCACACTATTTATTTATTTGTATTTTGTCTTGTTACCTTATGTTTGTTGAACCTACAGGCAGCAACCTATATTTCCAGGCTCAAAGCTGGCCATACAAGATCGCTTCTTTTCCAGGATGGTGTCAAGACCTTCCCACAATGCATCATCTGCACGACCAAAGAGGACTCACCAGACCATCTCTTGGAATGTATGGGAACCTCAAGACCTATATTCCAAACCTACCAAGATCGTGAATTTGATCAATGAATATAGTCTCCATGACCTTGTATAATTATACAATGAGATAAAAAAGGAAAAAAAAAAAGTATTTTTGTTATAATAATATAAAATCTTTGCCCCAAATGATGTTATAATGAAATTTGACTAACAAAAATGAAATAAAATTTTGATTATCCTAATTATGTAGCACAGCCATCTTCGATACAGAGGTCGGCCATCATGGAACATCATTTCACCTTGTTCTGAGCAATTCTACCCTCTTCTTGTCTTCTACTTCCAGACCATTCTATTAGATTATTGAACAAATCCATCCTTCCTCTTGGTCTACCTCTCCACTCACTGATAATACATATTCTGAATTGATTTCAACATTATACTCGACTTTATGAATTTTGAGCATCCTGCTTGAGCCAAAAAAAAGAACAACCATGAAACCTTTTTAAAATCTCTCCTTTAATTGGTACAACCAGTCTTTCACATCCATAAAGATGTTTTTAATCAGCATGACAACAATCATCCATGCATGTGCATGGGTGACTAGGTATGTGTGGTTGGGTAACAATTGAACACCAATGTAGGAGAGGTTCTTGTGCCAATAGGAAGTTTAATAAGATCAAACAAGCAATCCAGGGTTTTTATTTCTCTAGTTTTCCAGGGACCAACATGCCCTTCAACAGGAGAACTATGACTTCCAGCTAACATGTGTATAGTTCATACTTCTAGTTCTCCTAGTATGTTGGCCTGAAAGCTAGAGAAATAGTTAAATACAAGAAAATAAGATGTAATCCAAATAATTTATTAGTGTGTGACATTTCAGCAACAACATTGTCACCATCATCAGACAAAAGAATAAATGACATGTTGTTGCTGAATCATCACACACTAATAAATTATTTGGATTAGGTCTTATTTTCTTGTATTATAATCTATAATCCAAATTGTAAACACAAGGTAATAAGACCAAATCCAAATAAAAAAATAGTGTGTGACGTTTCGGTAACAGCGTTGTTACCATCTCCAGACAAAAGTACTGAATGAGAGAATTTTACCACAGCATGCTTTTAAATAGTTCCTGGTATCATGCTGTGGTAAAATTCTCTCATTCAGTACTTTTGTCTGAAGATGGTAACAACGCTGTTACCGAAACGTCACACACTATTTATTTATTTGGATTTGGTCTTATTACCTTGTGTTTATAATCTATAATCCAAATTGTGCCTTATCAATCCAAATTGTACTTTATCAGAAATAGTTAAAGATACCTAGCTCTGGAATGCTTGTAGATCTTATTAAATTGTAAATTCAGAGATGTGTGTGTGTGTGAACATGTATAATGGGAGAAATTTGTCTTTTTGATTCCAGTGAAGAAACCTTGCAAAGAGTGAATCATTCAGAAGAGGCATGAAGATAAGGAGTGAGCCATTAAGTGGTTAGAAATCCCTAGATAACATGTGGGGTGGAGGAGTGGCAGCCTTGGGGGAGTGATAAGTCAGTGGGGGGGATACCACAGCTTTCACCATCAGGTCATTTCTTTCAGTCGGTCATCAACCCACAAACTCTGCTACAAAATGCAGTGGAATCCCCTCAGAAAATATCAAAAGCTGTGTCCAGCTAAACAAATGTACACTGCATAGCAAGATTAGTCAAGGGTTCTATAAGATCAGGAATTGTTCTTGAGCTTCATACACTTCTCAAAAGAAATTTCGATTTACAGTAGAACCTCCAAGAGAGGATACTCACACTAGAGGACACCTCTCTATAAAGGACAGTTTTCATTTTCAAAATTACCATTTTTACTATTTTGGAACTCTCCAGTAAAAGGACATCTCTCCCTAAAGGGCACTTTGGCTCTGCAACTAGGTGTTGTCCTTTACAGGGTAATAAGACCAAATATAACAGCAACTTGTTATAACTTCAAGGTAATAAAACCAAATTGAACCTCAGAAATAGACAGCAACAAACAACACAAACAAGATTTAGAACAGGCCATCTCAAGCCATTGAAGATATAAAATAACAGCAAAATCTACCCCACTTGCACAAAATGTAGCTTGGCACCTGCAGCTCCAGAACACATTTTGGCTTGCATTAGATACACTAAACAGGACCTTTGGTCTTATTACCTTATGTTTCTAATCTATAATCCAAATTATGCTTTATTATAACAGCAACTTATTATAACTTTTCATTATTTTCTAAAATTCACAAAATAAAATCTTGGTTTCCAAGTGATGTTATTAGAGAGTGAGTCATTTGGCTTGTTACCTTGTGATTTCTATCAATAATGGATC
>CP092869.1:22387254-22462812 GCA_030710605.1 Cordylochernes scorpioides
CTTCATTTAAGTGAATTAGAGCAATCAAAAGAATATTCATTCAAAAGTCAGCTTTATAAACCAAATATCAGCACGACTGTGGCGCTCGAGTGGCTAAAGTTTGAACTAAAATTGGCTTTGTAATATTCTGTCCCTTTTGAAGAAAGCTTTAAATAAAACCAAGCTTTATGATTATCAACTCCATGCACATGACCTTACTTTAATTGGAAGGCAAAAAATATCAAATATTAAACAAATTTTAGTTCCAATTTCTGCCACTCGAGAGCCACCGTCGAGCTGATACTGGCTTTATATAAGGTTGTTCCAAAAGTTCGTAAACATATTATGATTACGATTTATATTTTTAAAGTATTAACGGACTTTTAGGACAACCTTGTAATTCTGAAACTTGGCCCACCTGCTGATTGGCCACCCTTGATATAGAACATAAGGGATTAAATCATTCTTCTATAAGAATTCTGTTATAATTTTGCCAAGGTTACCAATATTACCAAGGTTGTCCCAAAAGTTCGTAAATGCTTGCAAAATATAAATCATAATATTTTTACGGCATTTTGGGACAACCTTGTAAAACTCGTCTGATTGAAATTATAGCATTCCCATTTTTAAAACACTTTAAGTCAATTCAACACAGCGCAAAAGTTTCGCAAATCCACTTCTATATGAAATACTTTACTCTTCTGCAGCAAAATATTTGCTAATTTTTCATCAGGATAGGCAAGAGTAGATGAGTTCTAATATTCAAAAACATTTAGGTTTGTATGTGATTTATTTTATTTGCTTATCCATAGTACACACGGCCGTACACGGCCATGATACACGCTTGTTCGGCGGTACATGTACTAAAATTGGAGCGATACAGGGAGGATTAGCATGGCCCCTGCGCAAGGATGACGCGCAAAATCGTGAAGCATTCCACGGCCATGATAATCATGGTGGGTAGATATAAATGACTGTTTTTACTGTAAGTGCACCACAAGTCTACACATGTGAAAATCAGTTCGACTTTGGACTTACAAATGTGTCAGAGCCCCGTTTGATTACTTGCACTTGTTGGTAGGGTTGGACTTTTGGAAACGAAGGGAATCGAACTCTGGTCGTAGCGGTCGAAAACCAACGGCTTAGATCATTCTTCCACCGACCCCCTCTTTTTCTATAATTAAATAAAGAAATTTTGTTGCAGAGAAGAGAAATATTTAATATAGAATCTGTTTGTAATTTACCAAGACAGGTTTTGCAACGATACAAATCCCTTTTCTATCCTTTTAATAATAATTTATTAGTTATAATTGTAAGAGTATTTTATAAAACAATTCAGCAGAAACAATGAGTTTCAACTGAGCTCTAGTTCTTTAAAAAAAGACAAAACATTTTTTATGCATTACCAGAGTGTTTCAAAACTACTTTATCATAATATTCATATTGGGAATGGTGTTATGAGAGTTAGTGTTTAGTTGAATATTTTAATATTTAGCTTTGAAAGCTTTTATTAGTTTAATAAAATGAAAATACTATTTAGTTTCTATTATACACTCATGGACAAAACTTAAAACTTATTGGGAGTGGAAAGTCTTTTATGTTACTAGTGTCGGGTTTTTTTTTTTTCTTTTTTTTTTTTTTAAGAAGACAGAGGCAATTTTGTTCATACTTGGTTATCTCGTGTGTCTTCAATAAAGGTCACTGTGTATCAAATATCTTTCAGAGTTATTTCCTGAATACCGATATACATGCTAAACTTCCTTTACTGTTTGTTGACCTTGAGTGAAGTTTTATAGCAGTACTTACTATTTTTGTTTTTCCAGGCAATATCATTCACATGACCATACCTTGGATTATGATTAATGGACGATTATTTTTAGTGCAGAACCTTTTTTTCCTAACATCGATTTATTAAACTGAACATGCAGCAAAGTTCCTAAAACAGCTACTTTTTTTTCTAAAAAGTTGCCTCTTTAAAAGAGAATGCATCTTTTTGTAGCAAAGAGAATTTTTTAAACACAATTTTTAATGTCTACTTTTTAATTTTTTTTTTTTACTTGGGTCAAGATTGTTTATGAGTAATGAAAATATATGTATTAATATATTTAAAATATATTATAGTAAAATCATAGAAAGATATACCAGGTCTATTAGTATGAAACGCGAAAATTTTCAGTGAATTCAAAAGTTCACCAATTCCATACAATAAAAGATTTTTTATTCAAAGTAACTGCCCTGATTAGCTATACACTCGGACCACTTTTCAGGCAATTTTCGAATTCCTTGTCTGAAAATTTCTACTCCTTTTGAGTCGAACCAGTCAACAAGTCATTTTCGGAGTATGTCTGAGTTCGAAAATTCCTGGTTTTTTAGGGCGTGTCCTAAAGATGTGAAAAGTTGGTAGTCCGACGGCGATAAGTCTTGAGAGTATGGCGGGTGGGGTTAGAGTTCCCAGCCCAAGTCTTTTATGGTGTTTTTGACCACCGTAGCGTTGTGGGCTGGAGCGTTGTCATGCTGCAGTATCAGGTTGTTGTGCTTTTCACGCCAGTCCGGTCTTTTTCATTCAACGCCTCTCTCAAACTGTGCATTTGTTGTTCGTAGCGACTAGTATTGACCATTTTGCCAGGTTTCAGGAGCTCGAAATATACTACGCCGGTCTGGTCCCACCATATGCAAAGCATTGCCTTTTTTCCGAAGCGATTGGGCCTAGGAAATTGGCCGGGCAGGCCCCACGACTTTTGGCGCGTAGGATTGCTGAAGTGGATCCATTTCTCATCAGAAGTTACGATTCGGTGCAAAAATAACTTCTTTTCATGCCTGGCGAGCAGCCCTTCGCAGGTTACCAGACGCCTTTATTGCTGCCTTTCGCTCAACTCGTGGGGGACCCATCTGGAAAGCTTTTGGGTCATTCCGAGGCTGTTTAAACGTAGAGAAACAGCACCTTGAGACACCTGGAGCTGTTTTGCGAGTTTCTCCTGCATTTGGGTACTGTCCTTATCCAACAAAGCTTGCAGTTCAGCGTCCTCGAACTTTTGGGGCGGTTTTCCATGTGGTTCATTATCAAGTTCAAAATCGCCACTTTGGAAATTTTAAACCACCTGTAACACTGCGATTTGCTCAGAGCGTGGTCGCTGTAAACTTCCTCGAGCATTCGGTGGGCTTCAGTGGCACTTTTCTTCCAGTTGAAGGCGAACAACAAAGCTTCCCGCAAATGGGCACTTTTTGGCTCGGAAATCGCCATTTTCCACGGGCTCCAGAAATTTTTCACGATTTGAATTTTTCTAAAACTGCACGCATGCTGATGCCACGTGAGTCAAAGAACAAAACGCCTACAACAGCGCCACCGTCGGCTCAAATAAAGTTGCACAGCGGCCTCTGGCGCCCATTTTCGCGTTTCATACTAATAGACCTGGTATAATCTGTGTTAGATACTAAATTAAATAAATAAATTATTTTCACATTTTTCTTAACATTTTACTCGAGCCTGTATCTTCCAGTGGCGAAGAGTCCACCCCAACCCCGACACTGAACTCATAATCTTTGGCCAACCCATCCCTATTAGTAAGACCATCTTGGGGGTGGAATTCGACCAGAAACGAGGTTTCGTCTCTCACCTATCCAAACTCATTCGCAGGTGTCGAGCAATTGTTCCAAGATCTATAAACTTGGTATTTCCTATGATGCTGGCATCACAATCCTTCAGTCGGTGGTCATCCCGGCCCTTCTATACGGAGTCTCAGCCTGGGATCGTCGAGCTTCCTCCAAGGAGGGTGTCCGTTAGCTCCGGAGCATCCACTACACGTTTGCAAAGCATATATAGAGAGGGGGTTCTTGTACGCTAACCATACCAGCCATATCCCTGACAGGCAGTCCCCCTCTTGACATCATCATCCAGGCCCGGCGGGCTTTCCAAAAGGAGATCAATGAGGAAAACTACTAATCGAAGCCAGGACCCGCTGCGCTTGCCATACCCCCCATTCAGATGACCCCTTTCCTTCAGTTTGAACCTAGAAAAGAGGTAACAACGCCACTAATTTTCACAGATGGATCAAAAAGTGATTCAGGCGTTGGTGCTGCGATCATCTTCCCTTTCCAAGTCACTTCTCCTACGGCTTCACCCAGATTGCACTGCCTTTAAAGCTGAACTCTTAGCAATTCTCTGGGCAGCTCAAATCGCGGAGACTAGTCCAACCAAAACAGCAGTGACCATTGCCTCGGAGTGTAGATCCGCTTTAGCAGCTATCTGCGTTTCAGGACCAATACGTACATCCCTAGTGGCAAAAATAATAAACGTCAAAAATAATAAAAATCTTTAACAGAGCTCCTCACATCAGGCTGTGTAGGGTACGCGGACACATGAACATGGCAATGAACTAGCAGACAGTGCAGCAAAAATTGCCACTACTTCTGCCCTACCATACTTATATTACACCCTGCCTTGAACTCATGCTCGAAATTTAACACGTAAGTCTGCTCTATCATCATGGACTGTATTATATTCCCAAGACCATTCGACCAGATCCCTCAGGAGAATGTCTTCCACTCCAAGCCATCTCCTCAAATTTCTACCAAAACTCCGCCATGGAGAGGCCCCCACCTCGGGTCATGGCCATGTACTGGTAGACATAACGTGTGAATCCCGAAACAGGCCCTACCTGCATCCACTGTTCAGAAGAGCCACAGGCAGACGATCATCTCCTCTTCAGCTGTCCTGCATTCCTGAGAAATAGGATGCAAACAGCTATCCTGCTCGGACTGACCCACCTCAATCCTATATTTATGACCAGCCTTCCAGATTCAACCTCAGCATGGAACTTCCTGATCAACTGGTTCAACTCAGCAATCAAAACAGGACGCGAGTAAAAGCGCTCAGCACTAGTCCAAACTAGTGAGCTGGACTACTCGGGTAGTTGGCGCTCTGTGCTCCAGGAACCTGGGTTATAAATCTCTCTAAATAAAATCCCTTTATAAAAAATTGACCAGAAAAAGGTGCCACCACACAACGCGGCATCTTCATCTTCACCGCATTGGCTGATTTTAAAATAGAGTGAGCCTTTGTACTACTGGAATAGAAACATGGTCAAAGGGGATAAAATGTCTTCAACATATAAGTTGGCAACAATGCACCTCTCAAACAAAAGCTGATAGAAATAAAAGGCTTGCATATTTGGAATCAGCACACCGAAAAAAACTCTAGAACAGCTGTTTCTTTTACGGCAACAGACAAAAAAAAACATTTTGTGTTGGCCAGTGTTATAGAACTTTCGTACCTAAATTTTAAACATAAATCACAATAAGGGTCAATATTTTAATAGTGGGAAGTTGACAAAATGAATCCTAACATATTGTCCCTACGATTATTTAAGAAAATGAGGTGAAATATCACCCAAAGCCTGCGAAAAAATGTCTTACCAACAGATTAAACTATACATATCCTACGATCCATCCCGCCCTTAAAAAAAAGAGATAGACAATCACGAAAATAGTTACTTATAATATTCACTGGCAAATTAAATACTATCCAATGAATTATCAACTATAGCACAAGATCTTTTTCTAAAATTACAAACAATTTGTTAGGTAATCAGAGATTACATGTACAAGTCAATAATAAGACAGAGCCCAGAAAAATAAGCTGCCACCTCTTGCAAACAGATAATGGAACCAAAATCAAAACCCTGGATAACTGATCCTTAATATTTCTGCGCGATAATCTACAGGTTACCAATTCAACCTACACGATGTCGCATGTAATAATTTAGTATATATTGTAACGTAGAAATCAAGCCTTGAAATATCCTAAGATGTAAAAGTATTTATTGATGACGTCACAGCGACGAGTCGACAATTATCAACAGGTCAGCCCAACTATTTACCGCTAGAGAATCTTAAGCAAGCAAGCAAAGAAATATTTTAAAGATGATTTCACAAATACAGATTAATATATATTTTTATAATCTGTTGAATATATTTTCTCATTGAATAATATTAAATTAAATAATAAAATATTTCTTCGCCACATAGCCTCCTCCTATAAAGAGCATCGACCCGATGCTCAGCAGGAGACTTACGTCGTCAGTCTTAAGATCTAGTACTATGGCCAGGGATATTTTCAGGTGACTGCGGTGGATGTCTTCTTTCAGTTGAGATATCTTCTTCATGAGGACTTGGTAGGTCTATGTTTACGTCAAGGTAGCTTTTTCTAATTTCTACGTGGTCGGCAAGGGGGGATTTTATAACTTTACGGCCTCACCTCCAATGTGGTCTATCATCTAGTTTTAATGGCGGGGCGTCCAGCTAGATCTTCTAGCAGGTGAGAAATGTTGTCTGTTTCGACCGCGATATGAAGTAGGGCTTCGGTAGCGAGTGAAAGTTTTCCTCGATGATTCGTCTTTGGGGTCCTGAGATTCAGCTCGAGAGTTGTAGGATACCATTGCGTCTTGCTTTCTTTGGAAATAGTCATTTCTCCTTTCCTCATTGTGTCTCTTCCTGTCACGGCAATAGCGGACGACGTGACCTGGGCGTCCGCAGTAGAAACAGATTGGCCTTCCCTCAGTTGTACGCCAATCATTGGTGTCGCGTCTTCCTCCTTGCTTTGGGTATCGAGGTTCAGGGTGCGGTCTTATCGTTTCGGCCTCATATCTGGTATTTAAAAACTGTCGGGGTTTTTCCTTCTGAGGGGGACTTCTCCTAGACTTTGAGATTGGCGCCAGGGTGCTTCCAATCTCCTCCATTACAATTTCTTCGATTGTAGCATTTTTTGGTTCCTCCCGAGGAGAGCCTAATGCCCGCTGTACCTCCTCACAAACAACTTGCCTAATCAAAGATGACAGATCTTTTCCGTCATCCTTGTCACAGAGAGAGGCTACATTTGGTAGGCGCTCGTACCTGGTTGGGGTAACTCGCCTACAACGGAGCGCTTCGACACGGCGACATTCTGTAATGAATTGCTCGGTGCTCTGTACATCCCTCGGTAGGAGTGCTTGATAAAGCTCCTCAGCTATCCCCTTCATGAGGTGGGGGATTTTATCTTCCTCGCTCATTTGAGGATCAACCTCTTTGCACAAGCACAGGACATCCTGGATGTAACATTCGGTACTTTCACCTTTAATTGTGCCCGTGTTTTAAGTTTCTTCTCCGCTTGCAATTTTGAATTTTCTTTTTTTCCGAACACATTCTCTAATTGAGATGTGAATTCCTTCCAAGTCTGTATGCTTTCTTCGTTGTTCTCAAACCATTTGAGAGCAGTTCCAGACAGATAAAAATAAACTTTAGTAAGACAAAGGGTTTCGTCCCAATTGTTGTACCTTGCCACACGTGCATACCCTTTTAACCATTTTTGGAGATCTTCACCATCCTCCCCGGAGAAAATGGAAGGGTTCCTTGGCAGATGTTGAACAACGTAGTTGCTTACCTGAGTATCTTCCTTCTTTACATTCATAGAAGTTTCTTCTGGTTCAACAGAATCAATTTTTCTTTTATTTCTTAATGGGTATCGGTCCAGTCTCTCCACCAGTTGTAACGTAGAAATCAAGCCTTGAAATATCCTAAGATGTAAAAGTATTTATTGATGACGTCACAGCGACGAGTCGACAATTATCAACAGGTCAGCCCAACTATTTACCGCTAGAGAATCTTAAGCAAGCAAGCAAAGAAATATTTTAAAGATGATTTCACAAATACAGATTAATATATATTTTTATAATCTGTTGAATATATTTTCTCATTGAATAATATTAAATTAAATAATAAAATATTTCTTCGCCACAATATTTACTCCAAAATATAATTTGACTCCTTCTGAAATATTTAATCTACAAAGACAATCAATAACATAATCAAAAGGAATGATATCCCTTAGGAATTCTCAACATACATTTTCAACGCAGAGATAATTCCATTTAGAAATTCTCACCAACCCTCAAATTTAACAGAAATGCATTTTATTCATCTTGATGCTATATTTATTTAACGCATTTGCGGATCTATTGGCTTAGTGAAGCGCGTTGAAATCTTGCTATTTTAAAAAATAAACTATTTTAAAATATTAATTTATTACGTATATTTGATTGCAATTAATATTTAACTACGAAATATTTTATTTAAATTATTTTCTGATTCGTGATGCCAATTATTACACTTTTTCAGAATGAAGACCTAATCATTTTGTGATGAGATATTTGAATAAGTTTCAATATATTTTATTGGGTTTATAAGTGTTATTAAAACTTTCAAGTTGTATTTAAAAATTTAGAATGAAATATATAATCAAACATGAATTAAAATGTTAATTGTTTTTACGATTTCAAATATTTTGATTTTCTATTTAAATAAATATTAAAATGAACCTGGTAACATTGTATATTATTACTTTCGGCCAATGGGAAGAGTTGTAAATGTTTACCAATTAAAATGGGTGTAGTTTTTGCGATCTTTCAATTTAATTCTAATCATCCGAGTTAGAACCTCGTAGGGAGGTTTCTTTACTTATTATTGTTAAATTTCTAGTATATTTCGAAGTCTTCTATATCTTCGCATTTACTTTTCATATTCACATATAAGATGAAGCTCTGTTTTATAGATACTATTGACACTACACATGAGTGTTTTGCCGATTTGCTTTCGCTATTGCTTAATTTGTTTCTTATATTGTATATTATATTTATTTTGTTATACTGCAAATTATCAAAAGGTAATAAAGCAAAGCATAAAATATCTTACCCCGAGCAAAATCTCCGATGGATTGCCACATTGTTCGCAATTATGATTATATTCTTAGAAACATCGGAAGGAGTGATTTTACATTATCATTTTAACCATCTTAATTTAATAATTTCACCACTTCTTTTCATGATTGCCTTATCGTTTTCAATGGCACTCTATATTTTCATGGAACACATAAACAAACCTCAACATTTATTAGTCTTGCTTTTATATTGGGTGACATCAATGACATTTAAAATATTCAAAATGTATATTTTATATGAAAACGAATTTTCAATATTTCATGTTAGATATCAAACTACTCTGGCAATGATCGTCTGCTTCTGTATTTTTATTGGAATTGAAATTTCAGTCATCACTGCAAATGTAAGTATTCTTTTTTTTAATTTATATATTTTAAAATATACATATAATTTGTTTTTGTATAAGGTGAGCAAGAAAATATTATATAATTTAAATGTATTGACAATTTAATGGCCTACCTTATGCTCCAGTACCTTGTGTTAACTAGTTCTTCAAATTAAAGATACTTTGGCCAGTAAATCTTTTTTATTGTCTCCACATTTCGACAAAAATCTTTTGTCCTCGTCAGGAGTAAACAAAAATAAAAACATTTGGCAAATCGTTTAAAATTATTCTCTAATAATTTTTAACACTTTGCCAAACGTTTTAATTTTTGTTTGCTCCTGACGAGGACAAAAGATTTTTGTTGAAATGTGGAGACAATAAAAAAGATTTACTGGCCAAAGTATCTTTAATGTGAAGAACTATGGTTTCCGGCCAGGCAACCTCTATCTTTACGATAATTGTGTTAACTAATTAGATAAATAAATATATGATTTTTTAAATAGGTCTTTTAAATAGTTTGGTATATAGACAGGGTTGATTGGAAGAAATATTACCAAATTTATTCTTCTCTACCAATGTAAAAATCTTGTTTATTATTATTTTTTTGTTTATCCCTAGTACACGTGGTACAGGCCATGATAATCATGGTGGGTAGAAGTAGGCGACTGCTTTTACTGTAAGTGCACCACATGTCTATACATGTGAAAAGCAGTTCGACTTTGCACTTACAAATGTGCCAGAGCCCCGTTTGGTTACTTGCACTCACTGGTGGGTTTGGACTTTTGCAAGAATCGGGGGCCATTGGAGCATTTTTTTTTTAAATCAGAAAAAAGTGACCATTGCGGGAATCAAACCCGGTCGTTGCGGTCGTAAACCAACGGTTTAGACCATCCTTCCACCGACCCCTGATCTTGTTTATGATTGACTGACATAAGCCTTTGTTAGAATAATATCATGGTAATATTTCTTCTGACCTCCCAAAGAGTTTGGCAGGATACTCATTTTATCAACCAGAGTGACAAATGTTCTTCCAAATGTTTTAATCCACAAAGTTACAAGAAAATAAGACCTAATCTAAATAATTCAATAGTGTGTGACATTTCTGTAACAGCATTGTTACCATCATCAGACATGCTGTTACCGAAACGTCACACACTATTAAATTATTTGGATTAGGTCTTATTTTCTTGTATCTATAATCCAAATTGTGCTTTATCAATCCACAAAGTTGTTTAAAAAAAGGGAATATTTTTGTTTATTGTGAGTAGGCTTATAAAATAAATACAATCGGTGGTCACTAAACTTAATAGCTCACCAGTTATTTTCTTAGTCAAAGATACAGGAGCTTTTTGACAAATCATTGATGGTGTCTGCTGGGGATGAGTAGAGCTCATCAATGGATGAGTCAATACAGTCAATAATGTGTTTTGGGGTTGCAGGTTGAGATTTGTACTTAGTACATAGTGGGAAAACCTTGCAACCATTCTGGAAAGTCATTATCCGTAGATGACCAGACTTAAGTCTGGAAATCAAAGACTGTTGTTCTCTTGGGAGGACAGAATTGATACTTGTCCCTCTTGCTGTGTACCAGACTGAGGATTAACTACAAGAAACAAAGGAATATGTCAGAATATGGAAAATTAGGGCAAAGAGTTTCTTTATTTTGAGGTCTTATCAAGTTTTTGAGCAAAACCTGCTTTTCAATGGGCAAATCCAAAAATAAATGAAGAGAGATGTTATCATTGTGTGGATCAGATTATATTATAGTTAAATATAATGGAATAGCTTGAAATATTTATATATTTATTTTATTTCAATTTAAAGCGCTATGTCCCCCTAGGGACACTTGCGTTGTCATACATGTATGCCTTTACAATTGTCTATATATATATATATGTGGTATAAAAGATGGGGAAAGAAACACACCACAAGTTGGAAGAGGAACCCAGGCAACCAGAGAGAAGGGACCTGCACAGCCGGGCGGCCGTTCGTGTCGCACACAATCCCCAACTGTCTTAAAAGTCTCGAGGTGTTAACTAACAGGCCCCAGTGGTCGCCCCTTGGAATGTCGCTGGTGTCTCAAGTGACCGGACTTTAACCCTCCCGTCTCTGTCTGGGTTGTCTGTAGGTTGGCTTTATTATTCCTGGAAGAATATATATTATGACATGTATATACAATAATTTTAGGCCATGAATAGAATAGTCATATGATGTTGTTAACAATGAGAAAGAGAGAGAGAAAAAAAAAACGAGAAAAGACCTGTGTACAAAATAAAGAAGTGTCTGGCAATATGTAAAATAAGCATATTATAAATTATCAGTTAAAATATTTACATATTTGATTTTTATATTTGTGAGCAACTATCGTTCGAATATAAAGGAATATGTATGCCAGAAAGCTTGTGTTATATGTATATTAAAGAGGCAGCTAGCCTTTCACCCTGATTACTTGTCTTGACAGAAATAAATGAATGCCAAAATATGATTGGTAGGCTTCATACATCTTGAAAGCAGAAAGCAATGAGTATTTTTTAGCTCCTTTCCCAAAAAAATAACCCCAGACAAATCAAGTCATCTGCATTATACTTTATAACCTCTTTTGGCCATGCTAAATTGGTTTTAGCTAATACAGTAGAGCCTCCCTTTAGCTAATACCTCGCTAGCAGACACCTCTCCACAAAGGACAGTTTTCATTTGCAAAATTACCATTTTTACTATTTAGCAACTCTCTGGTAAGAGGATACCTCTCCATAAAGGACACTTTGGCTCTGCAATTAGGTATTGTCCTTTACAGAGAAGTTCTACTGTACTGTTCTTACCTATAGATAAGTACTGTTTCAGTACTTTTGTCTGAAGATGGTAACAATGCGGTTACCGAAATATCACACACTATTTGGATTTGGTCTTGTTACCTTGTATTTATAATCTATAATCCAAATTGTGCCTTATCAACTAGGTAAAAATGTTTGGTGATACCATCCAAGTGCAATGTTGATTGATTCAATAGTTTAAATGTGGTGGTTTAGATCTTTCACAAGTGCTATATAGGCATGAAAGTGAGACCTTAAAATTGCAGAAAGGTGAAGCGTCAAAATTGCACACAGGCACTGGTTTTGTATGTCAAAATTTCAGGCAGGTGAGGTCTCAAAGTTGCATGTAGGCACCTTAGTAAAGTCTCAAAATTACTTGCAGGCACCTGAGTAGTTTCAAAATCACATGTAAACACACACCTGGTTAAATTTTAAAAATTACACCCAGGAACCTGAGTAAAGTCTCCATATTATACAAAGGGGTGTGATCAGCAGCGAAAGGGATCCTTGTGATATAGTTCCATTTGGAAGAAGTTAGCCATTCTGAGCAATTCTCTTCATATCTTCTAATTTCAGAAAATTCTATAAAAACCTCTACCTCTCCCTTCATTCTTCAAGGTCAATAGGCAAACTACTGTTGATCCTTGAGGTACACGTCCTGTAAACTTCCACATTTCCTTTTGACTACTTCATTTAGAAGGTGGCTCTACTCTCCATTAAAACTTCTCTAAAATTCTTTGTTTGACACTATCAGTCAATTTGATCTTGAGCATTGTTCTAGCACACCAAACATCAAAACTTTTTCTGCTCCAATTCTTTGGTCACATTGCCATTCTTCACCTCTATATAAAAACCAAACAAACCACTTAAGCATCTTTTTTCAACAGTTATACAGTCTTAATATTTTCAATTCAATACACCAAGGGATCAGAATTTTTGGTTGAATTAAAGTCGGTGTTGTAAATTAATTATATAGTCAAAGAAAATAGCCTTATTGGGATTTGACAAAACAGTTGAATTGAAGTAGGGGGGGGTGTGTGTTATTAAAACTTTATTAAACTTTATTAACATCATGAAACGCGATATCCCAAACTCAGGGATATTAGCGTCAATACCTTTCACTGCATTACAGCAATTCGGCTATATACAATCCTGTTCAATTCATTATTTTACATAAATTAACTAAAGAAAATTGTCCAAAGAGAAAAACAAACAACAAAGCAAAACACACAGAGCAAGCATCACAGTTCTTCTTTTTTTTTCTAAGATTCCTTCTCTTTTTTCCAATACAAGAGAAAGTTGTATATGTATTTACAAAATTGATCAAAATTTTTATACTTTTCTTTTTTGTCTACAAATTCATCAAGCTGTCCAATACGACCAAATATATTTTCCCTAAAATCCCGGAAAATTGGGCAGTCCAGAAGTAGATGTCTCGCGAAGTAGGTGTTGAAAATAAGTCGGTTGAATTAAAGAAGTTTTACTGTACACATTTACCTTTCTTCTTTAAAGTTCCTTTAGGATGAACTGGCTATAAAAAATTTTTTTTTGGACTGTATTCAACCATAATTTGACAATAAGTGTAGCAAAAACATTCACTATAAAGCTGTGTGAATATTATAAAGAATTGATAGCACTTGAAAATCCTTTGGACTGAATATAACTCATTACTGACTCTAATTAAATAAAATGTTAGTTTTTCATAATTACAGTAGAACATTCCTGTAAAGGACACCTAATTGCAAAGCCAAAGTGTTCTTTAGAGAGAGGTGTCTTCTTACCGGATAGTTGCTAAATAGTAAAAATGATAATTTTACAAATAAAAACTGTCCTTTGTAGAGAGGTGTCCTCTAGCATGAGTATCCTCCCATGGAGGTTCTACTGTATCTTTTATTGAAATGCTAGTTTGTGTTTTATCCGGAAGTTTGTGTTAAAAGGACATGGTGAAATCTAATTTGCTAACAACCACTGCACAGTGTGGTACTAGCTGTTGGCAGCCTTACTATATTCTTTATATACATTAATTATGTAATCTCTACCTAATTTCACATTAAGGGGATATCAATGTTTGTTTACCTTCAAATTCTCATAATTTATTTTACAAATTTGTGTCTTCTTTCTTATTTCCACTCAATCATATTAGGGTATCAAGTTGTGACCCTTGATGGTGTCTGTTGACAACCATCATGACTGGGTGAAGTAGAATGTGTCTGCCTTTGTCATTAAGACTGGGAGCACTACTCAGTGGCAGGCCGTCTTAGCTCTAAAAGAAATGGCCGCCTCTGACATGAGGAACAGACGCCATGTGCAGCTGC
This sequence comes from Cordylochernes scorpioides, assembly GCA_030710605.1. Lineage (NCBI taxonomy): Eukaryota > Metazoa > Arthropoda > Arachnida > Pseudoscorpiones > Chernetidae > Cordylochernes > Cordylochernes scorpioides. The sequence goes on from CP092869.1 coordinate 22,401,431, forward strand.
TCCTAACCTTGAGTACAGACTCATCCTGTATCCCTGGATTAGGAGCCCTTACAGGGTACTATCAGCCGGGCCAGCTGAGCCCAGGTTTTTTAGTGTGCTTGTTACTGCTCCCCCTCCTCCTTTTTCATCCGGGCTTGGGACCGGCAAAGGCGAAGTTTACAAATTTGTGTAAAATAGGGAAACTAAAAATCTTTGATATGATTGGATTCCCTGATGTTCAATCTGTCCTGTAGATAACTGAAGGGAATGGGAGATTTGGTTGATTGTTGTCAATGCTGGGTTTCCTCTACTTTGGTAGACAAGCCAGTTGAAGGTGTGTCTCAGGTGATGTTAGTTGTCATCTGTAATACTTCTGGGGTTCTGAAGTAGTACTTCTGGGTCTCCGTGTTGAAGGGCATGTTAGCCTGAAAGCTCGAGAAATAAAAGAATTGTAAAAAGAAACCAAGCTTTAGATTCCTTATTGCTTTTGTCAAAATGTGTAGATGTGTTTGTGAAGATAGGTTTCAACTGGGTACATTTACTGGGTAGAGCTAAGTGCTGGTTATGTGTGGAAACTCGAGGTTTATAGAACGTTTCAGTAGTGAGGGGTTTGAGAGGAGTATGCAAATATGGCTAATTCTTTCTTCACTCAATAATATTTGGATATCAAGCCTGTGGAGAACAGATTTACTTATTTTAATTATCCCTAGTACATTTGGTGCAGGTGGGTAGAAGTTGGTGACTGCTTTTACTGTAAGTGCACCACATGTCTACACATGTTAAAATCAGTTCGACTTTTGCACTTACAAATGTTCCAGTGCCTCGTTTGATTACTTGCACTTGCTTGTGGGGTTGAACTTTTGCAAGAATGGGGGCCATTGGAACATTTTTTTTCTTTAATAAGAAAAAAGTGCCCAATGCGGGATTCAATCCTGGGTCGTAGCAATTGAAAACCAATGGTTTAGACCACCCTTCCACCGACCCTGAAAGGGTACTCTTGTAGAGTCTTAGTTTGGTATTACAAGTGGTTAACAGAAATTCTTATGTTGTTGGAGTGCTCCCTATTTAATGTGTTGTAGATGAGTATACCACCCAAGTGTCTAAAAATTTCAATTTCTTCTAATTCCTTCTTATTTTTCCTGTTTGGTTGAATTTCATGTATAGTAGAACCTCTCTTTAGAGGACACCCCGCTAGCGGACACCTCTCCACAAAGGACAGTTTTCATTTGCAAAATTACCAATATTACAATTTAGCAACTCTCCGGTAAAAGGACACTTTTCCCTAAAGGACACTTTGGCTCTGCAATTAGGTGTCCTTTACAGGGAGGTAGTTCTACTGTATTTAATTTTGCGGAGGAATTAATTTCAGTAGGCCACTGCTGCTTCACAAAGTTTATTGAAATACTCTTGAGTTTTGAGATGCTGTCGTCTTCTGAAAACTCAGGTGACAGATGGGTAGTTGTCCTTGAGAATCCTCAAGTATGCTTCCAAATAGGGAACAAGTGTTTCTCCTTAAATACTTTTCTGTTGACCAAAATCTACTTTTGGAAACATGTGTATTTTGATTATTTTTATTTTATTCAAAGGCAATAATTAGCAGATTTGTATTACACAAATATCTTCTAGATGTATATATATAATTTAAAGTCAAAGGTAACATTAAGTAAATAGTAAAAATGATAAAGCACAATTTGGATTATAGATTATAGATACAAGAAAATAAGACCTTCTTCTTCTTTCTTATCTCCACTCAATCATATTAAGGTATCAAGCTTGTAAAGCTTGAGACTTTTGATGGTGTCTGCCGGGGAAGAGTATAGCTCATCAATGGATGAGTCAATACAGTCAATAATGTGTTTTGGGGTTGCAGGTTGAGAATTGCACTTAGTACATAGTAGAAAAACTCTGCAACCATTCTGGAAAGTCATTGTCCGTAGATGACCAGACTTAAGTCTGGAAATTAAAGACTGTTGTTTTCTTGGGAGGACAGAACTGGTGCTTGTTCCTCCTGCTCTGTACCAGTCATGTGCAGCATTAGATTTCCATTCCTGCAGGGATTGGGTTTTGATGGTATGGAGGAGGTCTCTTTCATCTAGTTGGGTGGTAGATTCTCTGGCTTCAGGTACGCCAAGAGCCTAATCTATAGATAATAGATACAAGAAAATAAGACCTAATCCAAATAATCTAATAGTGTGTGACGTTTCGGTAACAGCATTGTTACCATCATCAGACAAAAAAAATTTAACATTTGTTTGATTATGGTTATAATGCTGTTGCTGAAACGTCACACTATTAAAATATTTGAATTAGGTCTTATTTTCTTGTGTCTATAATCTATAATCCAAATTGTGCTTTATCACGATATATACAATTAATATAACATTTATATAATTTCATTGGTTTTAAATTTTATAATAAATCTCTGTATTCGATGAATAGCCAGTTATCCTTAATAAAATTCTCTAGCTTAAATGGCCATTTCATTATTTTCAATTTAGCAACAAAATAAAGAGAAGCTCTTTGATGGTAATATTTGAGACAATCAAATATTATAAGGCACAATTTGGATTATAAACATAAGCTAATAAGACCAAATATAGATAAATAAATAGTGTGTGATGTTTTGGTAGCAGTGTTGTTACCGAAACTTCCATACACTATTTATTTATTTGGATTTAGTATTTTTACCTTGTGTTGAATATTCTATGTTCTACTGTTTTTGCTCCCAAACCACATTCACATTGATCATTTTTATTTAGAAAAAAAAAAATGCTCTAATGACCCCCAATTCTTTCAAAAGTCCAACCCCACCAGCGAGTGCAAGTAACCAAACGGGGCTCTGACATATTTGTAAGTGCAAAGTCGAACTGCTTTTCACATGTGTAGACATGTGGTGTACTAACAGTAAAAGAAGTCGCCAACTCCTGCCCACCATGATTATCATGGCCTGTTACCATGTGTACTAGGGATAATAATTTTAAAAAATTCACTTTTTCCTAGTTTAAATAAGTAAACTATTGAAGGAACCATCTCCAGAATATATCTGTGTAATATTGTAACTAGGAATGATGTCTTCTATTATTTTACAGGTGGTCTGTAATTATTTTTAGTACAGTAGAACCTCCTTGTAAAGGACACCTAATTGCAGAGCCAAAGTGTCCTTTAGAGAGAGGTGTTCTCTTAATGGAGAGTTGCTAAATAGTAAAAATGATAATTTTGCAAATGAACTCTGTCCTTTATAGAGAGGTGTCCTCTAGCACAAGTGTCCTCTCTTCGAAGTTCTACTGCATATCGAAATTTATTTTGAGAAGTGGATGCAGCTCAAGAACCCTTGATTAATCTTGCTATTGAATGAATCTGGGGAAGTGTACATTTGTTTTTCTGAACACAGATTTTGATATTTTCTGAGGGGATGGGTGTATGGTGTTGTATTCTGTTGAGAAGCATCCTGTTGGACATGTACACTGTGGCTGAGAGTTCCTTTGTTTGCATAGTTTCCTTTTAATAAAATCATCAAACATCCTGGGCTGATTACAAGAAACTTGGCCCTGGATGTTTTATTGATTTCATTAAATTATAAGTCAGGGAAAGAACATTTATAGGTTTCCTTTCTTTGGTATTTCCTCTTCACAGTTGGATATTGATTGTTGTTTCAAAAACTTCATTGAATATATATTAAGTATTTTTACTTGGATCTCTCTCCTACATGTTTAGTTGTTTCATTTAGGATATCATTAGCCCTTTAGCAGCCTTATTATTACTTTTCTAACTGCTTTTTCCTATTAGGGTGGTGTTGTTGTTTCTTATTCCCTTGTGCAAAGATTACACAAATTCCATGAGGGAATGGGGTGTAAGGCTGCAGCTTTCTCGGGTGATGTGAAAAGGTATTGTATATTATTATGCAATTCTTGTTTGTTCATCTTAAACATGTTTCTTTTGTATTCATTTTTGATTATTAGTTTCAAGGATTTTCTTTCTTTTTTGCTCAATTATTTGGAATGTTTTTTTCCTGGTCTGATGATTATTTTGGTTCCTATCAAGTTCTTTCCATTCATTCTGTATTTGAGTATATTTGCTATTAAAGGATATATATATACAGTAGAACTTCTATGAGAGGGCATTCTCGCTAGAAGATACCTCTCTACAAAAGACAGTTTCTATGGCAAAATGAACATTTTTACTATTTAGCAATTCTCCAGTAAGAGGACACTTCTCTCTAAAGGACACTTTAGCCCTCCAACAAGGTGTTGTCCTTTATAGAGAGGTTCTACTGTATTTGATTATCTGCCACATTCAGGTCTGTGATACAATATCCATTATTGATAGAAATCACAAGGTAACAAGCCAAATGACTCACTCTAATAACATCACTTGGAAACCAAGATTTTATTTTGTGAATTTTAGAAAATATAATGAAAAGTTATAACAAGTTTCTGTTATGATAAAGCACACAATTTGGATTATAGATTATAAACACTAGGTAATAAGTTCAAATTTATTTATTTGGATTTGGTCTTGTTGTTTCTTATCCCCTTTTGTAAAGATTACACAAATTTCATGAGTCCATGCTCTTCGAGCTGTTTTATGATAAGCAGCAGCCCCTCCCAAAGGTCTTGTTTAGTGAATCTAATGCAAGCCAAAATGTGTTCTGGAGCTGCAGGTGCCAAGATACATTTTGAGAAAGTGGGGTAGATTTTGTTACTTCGTATCTTCAATGGCTTGAGATGGCCTGTTCTAAATCTTGTGTTGTTTGATGCTGTCTTTTTCTGAGGTTCAATTTGGTCTTATTACCTTGAAATTATAACAAGTTGGTGTTGTATTTGGTCTTATTACCTTGTAAAGGACAACACCTAGTTGTAGAGCCAAAGTGTCCTTTAGGGAGAGGTGTCCTCTTACTGGAGAGTTCCAAAATAGTAAAAATGGTAATTTTGAAAATGAAAACTGTCCTTTATAGAGAGGTGTCCTCTAGTGAGAGTGTCCTCTCTTGGAGGTTCTACTGTATATCGAAATTTCTTTGAGAAGTAGATAAGGCTCAAGAACAATTCCTGACCTTATAGAACCCTTGATTAATCTTGCTATGCAGTATACATTTGTTTAGCTGGACACAGCTTTTGATATTTTCTGAGGGGATTCCACTGCTTTTGATATTTTCTGAGGGGATTCCACTGCTTTTGATATTTTCTGAGGGGATTCCACTGCATTTTGTAGCAGAGTTTGTGAGACAAGATGGGGTTGATGACCGACTGAAAGAAATGACCTGATGGTGAAAGCTGTGGTATCCCCCCCCCCCACTGACTTATCACTCCCCCAAGGCTGCCACTCCTCCACCCCACATGTTATCTAGGGATTTCTAACCACTTAATGGCTCACTCCTTATCTTCATGCCTCTTCTGAATGATTCACTCTTTGCAAGGTTTCTTCACAGGAATCAAAAAGACAAATTTCTCCCATTATACATGTTCACACACCACACATCTCTGACTTTACAATTTAATAAGATCTACAAGCATTCCAGAGCTAGGTTTCTTTAACTATTTCTGATAAAGTACAATTTGGATTATAGATTATAATACAAGAAAATAAGACCTAATCCAAATAATTTATTAGTGTGTGATGATTCAGCAACAACATGTCATTTATTCTTTTGTCTGATGATGGTGACAATGTTGTTGCTGAAATGTCACACACTAATAAATTATTTGGATTAGGTCTTCTTGTATTTGACTATTTCTCTAGCTTTCAGGCCAACATGCCCCCTTCAATAGGAGAACTAGAAGTATGACACATGACACAATTATGAACTATACACATGTTAGCTAGAAGTCATAGTTCTCCTGTTGGAGGACATGTTGGTCCCCAGAAAACTAGAGAAATAAAAACCCTGGAATGCTTGTAGATCTTATTAAACTCCCTATTGGCACAAGAACCTTCCTACGTTGGTGTTCAGTTATAACCTAACCACCCATACATAGTCACACATGCACATGCATGGATGATTGTTGTCATGCTGATTAAAAACATCTTTATGGGTGTGAAAGACTGGTTGTACCAATGCAAGGAGAGATTTTTAAAATGTCCCATGGTTGTTCTTTTTTTGGTCAAGCAGGATGCTCAAAATTCCTAAAGTTGAGTATAATGTTGAAATCAATTCAGAATATGTATTATCAGTGAGTGGAGAGGTAGACCAAGAGTAAGGATGGATTTGGTCAATAATCTATTAGAATGGTCTGGAAGTAGAAGATAGGAATTGCTCATAACAGGCTGAAATGATGTTCCATGATGGCCAACCTCTGTATCGAAGATGGTTGTGCTACATGATTAGGATAATCAACAACAACAACAAAAGCTTTATTAAGACCTTTTAGTCTTATACAGATTCTCCAAGCAGAAATATAGGATACATGCAGGAAAAACAGTGATAGAACTTAATGTTAACATGATATTTATATACAGGGAAAATATATAAAGACAATCAAGCTAATAGAATAATCCGGGCAAATTGGAGGCAAAGGAAGTTACTATACATGGATTTACCAGGGATTCTCGTGTTAGGTCTTGTGGAGTTATTTGGTAGCAGCTTTGAGACTTTTCTTAGCTATGTAGAACTTTTCCTAGTCATCATCCCCGGATATTGCCGGTTGGACTTCACTTGTAAGCATTTCCACCTGTGAGTCAATTGTGGAGTCTTCCACTAGTAAATTAGTTGAATCCCTCAAGCTGCTTTTGTAAGATGTAGCCTTGTCAGCTGTCCAGGAATACTTGCCAACAGAACGAAACTTCGTATCATCTTTGCCTTTATATTGTTTAGACCATTAAATTTTGGGACAGGTGGTAGATGATCCAAATAAGGCATGCATTCAATAGTGAGATCAACAATCAGCTCAAGTAGTGCAGTCGAAACAATAAAAATATCCATAACTGAGGATCCTTGAGTTGAAAACTAAAAGTAAAGTTTCCATATTTATCACTGATAGATCTGTCATTTATTACCATGAGTGAATTCTCATCGAGAAAATAATAATTCACAGAGTCCACCTATATTCCAGCAGATTATTCCGTGAGGATTGTTCTCTAGTGATGTAACATTTTATTTTGATAATTAGAATGTTTATGCTGGGCTACAAGCGCAGATTGACAACTTTTATACGTTTTTAGAAATGAGCAATAATGTTAAAGTTCTTGTCTAGGTTGTCGCAAAATTCATCCTGAGAAAGACATTTAAACTGTGAAAAATTAGGTTGGATGGTGGTACAGTATGAATGCTATCCGAAGTTTGCTATAATGCATCCCCGTTGGAGCTGATAACGCGGCCATTTAAAACAATTAGGATAATCTATATTTTCTTTCATTTTTTGTTAGTCAATTACGTTATAACATCATTTGGGGCAAAGATTTTATATTGTCATAACAAACATACATTTTTTTTTTATTATCCCATTGTATAATTATAGAAGGTCATGGAGACTATATTCATAGATCAAATTCACAATCTTGGTAGGGTTGGAATACAGGTTCTGTCTTGAGGTTCCCATACATTCCAAGAGGTGGTCTGGTGAGGTCTCTTTGATCCTACAGATGGTACATTGTGGGAAGGTCTTGACACAATCCTGGAAAAGAAGCGGTCTTGTATGGCCAGCTTTGAGCCTGGGAATACTGGTTGCTTACTGACAGTTCAACAAACTTAAGGTAACAAGACCAAATCCAAATAAATAAATAGCGTGGGACATTTCAGTAATAGCATTGTTACCATCAGACAAAAGTACTGAATGTAATGATGATGGTAACAACGCTGTCACTGAAACGTCACATACTATTTATTTAGATTTGGTCTTGTTATCTTATGTTTTTAATCTATAATTCAAATTGTACCTTATCATCATTGTTATGACCAGGTTGTTGTTGCTATAACCATGGTTAAAACAATTGGATCTTTAAACTTAAGAATTTTGATATTATAACCAAGTTCTACTGCCATTAAAGAAGCTGTTATAAGGAGCTTATTGCCATAATGTTTACTATTTACAGTAGAACCTCCATGAGATTGCACTCATACTTAAGGACACCTCTCTACAAAGGACAAGTTTCATTGCCAAGAGGCTTACCATTTTTTACTAATTAGCAAATTAATAGTAAGAAGACGTCTTTCTCTAAAGGACACTTTTTCTCTGCAATTAGATATTCATTACAGAGAGGTTCTACTGTATAGCTTCAATAAAAAAAAAAAAATCTTTAAAATTGATTTAAACTTCCCTGGCGGGGAATCGAACTCCGGTCGCTTGCGTGACAGGCGGGAGAGACCACAGCCTAAAAACATGGCTAAACTCTCCTGGAAGTTCTGGGTGAAAGGCTCCTCATAGCTTTACCTGACATTGACTAGTCTCTGATATCTACATTCAGAGAAGAGACCACTATACTACCAAGATTGATTTAAAATTGATGTACAGTGCAAGGTTAGAGATTGAGAATGGGTGCAGCGCAGGGATGATCAGTCAGCCATGATGTCCTAATTGATGCGTAGCCCCCCTGGGTCATTAGGGTCACCACCACCTCAAAGAGAGATAGCAGTTCCCACCCTACTAATGTACTTAATGGACTTGAGATAATACATTTATAGAATAGCTCTTTGGGGAGAGTTGGGATAAAAAATGTTTCTGATACCCAAAAAGGATAGTAAAGGTCTTTTTTTAACCTCTTTAAGGTCTTTTTAAATGAGCTGAATGACCCCTGGCTTCATCCAGGTTCTTTCTGGATGAAATTTGCCCATCAAATATAGTTCTAACAAATGTTATCTTTAAACAGTAGAATAACCTCCATGAGAGGATACTCCCACTAGAGGATACCTCTCTACAAAGGGCAGTTTTAATTGTCAAAATTACTAAACTCATAGACAAAACTTGAGGAAGTTGTACTTTTTAGCATGTATATCATGATTCAGACAATAAATCTGAAAGACATTTGATATACAGTGACCTTTATTGAAGATGCACGAGAAAACCAAGTTTGAACAAAATTACCTCTGTCTTCTTAAAAAAAAAGAGATGCCCGGCAACCTTCCTTAAGTTTTGTTCATGAGTGTATTTTACTATTTAGAAACTCTCCAGTAAGAGGACACTTCTTCCTAAAGGAACCTTTCCCTCTGCAACTAGGTGTTACAGAGAGGTTCTACTGTATAATGATTACTTTCACAGTACAGTGGAGTGAACCCAGGAGGAGCTCTCAACATCAGAAATAGACCGCATCAAACAACACTAACAAGATTTAGAACAGGCCATCTCAAGCCATTGAAGATAGAAAATAATATCAAAATCTACCCCACTTGTAGCTTGGCACCTGCAGCTCCAGAACACATTTTGGCTTGTATTAGATGCACTAAACAGGACCTTTGGGAGAGGCCGCTGCTCATCATAAAACAGCTCGAGGAGCATGAACTCATGGAATTTGTTTAATCTTTACACAAGGGGATAAGAAACAACAACAACACTTTCACATTAGCACAGTAGAGTTTCCCATGAAAGATCACATAAAACCTGGTCTCTTCTGGTGAACTAAATCTGAATTAGCTAATATTGACTGTATGTAAATACATTTGTTATAACAACACCACTTGGTATATATCTCATTGGTATAATATATCATGGTTGAAACAAATTTAACTTTATGATGTTTTATAACCTCACGTTGCTGTTATAACAGAGGCTATAATCACAAGGTTTTACTCTTTATATACAGTAGAACTTTTCTTTAACCTAGTTGCAGAACTAAGTGTCCTATAGGGAGAGGTGTCTTCTTACTGGAGAGTTGCTAAATAATAAAGATGGTAATTTTGTGAATGAAAACTATCATTTATAGAGAGGTGTCCTCTAGTGGGAGTGTCCTCTCATGGAGGTTCTATTGTATATACAGTAGAACTTTTCTTTAACCTAGTTGCAGAACTAAGTGTCCTATAGGGAGAGGTGTCTTCTTACTGGAGAGTTGCTAAATAATAAAGATGGTAATTTTGTGAATGAAAACTATCATTTATAGAGAGGTGTCCTCTAGTGGGAGTGTCCTCTCATGGAGGTTCTATTGTATATACAGTAGAACTTTTCTTTAACCTAGTTGCAGAACTAAGTGTCCTATAGGGAGAGGTGTCTTCTTACTGGAGAGTTGCTAAATAATAAAGATGGTAATTTTGTGAATGAAAACTATCATTTATAGAGAGGTGTCCTCTAGTGGGAGTGTCCTCTCATGGAGGTTCTATTGTATATACAGTAGAACTTTTCTTTAACCTAGTTGCAGAACTAAGTGTCCTATAGGGAGAGGTGTCTTCTTACTGGAGAGTTGCTAAATAATAAAGATGGTAATTTTGTGAATGAAAACTATCATTTATAGAGAGGTGTCCTCTAGTGGGAGTGTCCTCTCATGGAGGTTCTATTGTATATACAGTAGAACTTTTCTTTAACCTAGTTGCAGAACTAAGTGTCCTATAGGGAGAGGTGTCTTCTTACTGGAGAGTTGCTAAATAATAAAGATGGTAATTTTGTGAATGAAAACTATCATTTATAGAGAGGTGTCCTCTAGTGGGAGTGTCCTCTCATGGAGGTTCTATTGTATATACAGTAGAACTTTTCTTTAACCTAGTTGCAGAACTAAGTGTCCTATAGGGAGAGGTGTCTTCTTACTGGAGAGTTGCTAAATAATAAAGATGGTAATTTTGTGAATGAAAACTATCATTTATAGAGAGGTGTCCTCTAGTGGGAGTGTCCTCTCATGGAGGTTCTATTGTATATACAGTAGAACTTTTCTTTAACCTAGTTGCAGAACTAAGTGTCCTATAGGGAGAGGTGTCTTCTTACTGGAGAGTTGCTAAATAATAAAGATGGTAATTTTGTGAATGAAAACTATCATTTATAGAGAGGTGTCCTCTAGTGGGAGTGTCCTCTCATGGAGGTTCTATTGTATATACAGTAGAACTTCTCTTTAAAGGACATCTAGTTATAGAGCTAAGTGTTCTTTAGAGAGAGGTGTCTTCTTACTGGAGAGTTGCTAAATAATAAAGATGGTAATTTTGTGAATGAAAACTATCATTTATAGAGAGGTGTCCTCTAGTGGGAGTGTCCTCTCATGGAGGTTCTATTGTATATACAGTAGAACTTTTCTTTAACCTAGTTGCAGAACTAAGTGTCCTATAGGGAGAGGTGTCTTCTTACTGGAGAGTTGCTAAATAATAAAGATGGTAATTTTGTGAATGAAAACTATCATTTATAGAGAGGTGTCCTCTAGTGGGAGTGTCCTCTCATGGAGGTTCTATTGTATATACAGTAGAACTTTTCTTTAACCTAGTTGCAGAACTAAGTGTCCTATAGGGAGAGGTGTCTTCTTACTGGAGAGTTGCTAAATAATAAAGATGGTAATTTTGTGAATGAAAACTATCATTTATAGAGAGGTGTCCTCTAGTGGGAGTGTCCTCTCATGGAGGTTCTATTGTATATACAGTAGAACTTTTCTTTAACCTAGTTGCAGAACTAAGTGTCCTATAGGGAGAGGTGTCTTCTTACTGGAGAGTTGCTAAATAATAAAGATGGTAATTTTGTGAATGAAAACTATCATTTATAGAGAGGTGTCCTCTAGTGGGAGTGTCCTCTCATGGAGGTTCTATTGTATATACAGTAGAACTTTTCTTTAACCTAGTTGCAGAACTAAGTGTCCTATAGGGAGAGGTGTCTTCTTACTGGAGAGTTGCTAAATAATAAAGATGGTAATTTTGTGAATGAAAACTATCATTTATAGAGAGGTGTCCTCTAGTGGGAGTGTCCTCTCATGGAGGTTCTATTGTATATACAGTAGAACTTTTCTTTAAAGGACATCTAGTTATAGAGCTAAGTGTTCTTTAGAGAGAGGTGTCTTCTTACTGGAGAGTTGCTAAATAATAAAGATGGTAATTTTGTGAATGAAAACTATCATTTATAGAGAGGTGTCCTCTAGTGGGAGTGTCCTCTCATGGAGGTTCTATTGTATATACAGTAGAACTTTTCTTTAACCTAGTTGCAGAACTAAGTGTCCTATAGGGAGAGGTGTCTTCTTACTGGAGAGTTGCTAAATAATAAAGATGGTAATTTTGTGAATGAAAACTATCATTTATAGAGAGGTGTCCTCTAGTGGGAGTGTCCTCTCATGGAGGTTCTATTGTATATACAGTAGAACTTTTCTTTAACCTAGTTGCAGAACTAAGTGTCCTATAGGGAGAGGTGTCTTCTTACTGGAGAGTTGCTAAATAATAAAGATGGTAATTTTGTGAATGAAAACTATCATTTATAGAGAGGTGTCCTCTAGTGGGAGTGTCCTCTCATGGAGGTTCTATTGTATATACAGTAGAACTTTTCTTTAACCTAGTTGCAGAACTAAGTGTCCTATAGGGAGAGGTGTCTTCTTACTGGAGAGTTGCTAAATAATAAAGATGGTAATTTTGTGAATGAAAACTATCATTTATAGAGAGGTGTCCTCTAGTGGGAGTGTCCTCTCATGGAGGTTCTATTGTATATACAGTAGAACTTTTCTTTAACCTAGTTGCAGAACTAAGTGTCCTATAGGGAGAGGTGTCTTCTTACTGGAGAGTTGCTAAATAATAAAGATGGTAATTTTGTGAATGAAAACTATCATTTATAGAGAGGTGTCCTCTAGTGGGAGTGTCCTCTCATGGAGGTTCTATTGTATATACAGTAGAACTTTTCTTTAACCTAGTTGCAGAACTAAGTGTCCTATAGGGAGAGGTGTCTTCTTACTGGAGAGTTGCTAAATAATAAAGATGGTAATTTTGTGAATGAAAACTATCATTTATAGAGAGGTGTCCTCTAGTGGGAGTGTCCTCTCATGGAGGTTCTATTGTATATACAGTAGAACTTTTCTTTAACCTAGTTGCAGAACTAAGTGTCCTATAGGGAGAGGTGTCTTCTTACTGGAGAGTTGCTAAATAATAAAGATGGTAATTTTGTGAATGAAAACTATCATTTATAGAGAGGTGTCCTCTAGTGGGAGTGTCCTCTCATGGAGGTTCTATTGTATATACAGTAGAACTTTTCTTTAACCTAGTTGCAGAACTAAGTGTCCTATAGGGAGAGGTGTCTTCTTACTGGAGAGTTGCTAAATAATAAAGATGGTAATTTTGTGAATGAAAACTATCATTTATAGAGAGGTGTCCTCTAGTGGGAGTGTCCTCTCATGGAGGTTCTATTGTATATACAGTAGAACTTTTCTTTAACCTAGTTGCAGAACTAAGTGTCCTATAGGGAGAGGTGTCTTCTTACTGGAGAGTTGCTAAATAATAAAGATGGTAATTTTGTGAATGAAAACTATCATTTATAGAGAGGTGTCCTCTAGTGGGAGTGTCCTCTCATGGAGGTTCTATTGTATATACAGTAGAACTTTTCTTTAACCTAGTTGCAGAACTAAGTGTCCTATAGGGAGAGGTGTCTTCTTACTGGAGAGTTGCTAAATAATAAAGATGGTAATTTTGTGAATGAAAACTATCATTTATAGAGAGGTGTCCTCTAGTGGGAGTGTCCTCTCATGGAGGTTCTATTGTATATACAGTAGAACTTTTCTTTAACCTAGTTGCAGAACTAAGTGTCCTATAGGGAGAGGTGTCTTCTTACTGGAGAGTTGCTAAATAATAAAGATGGTAATTTTGTGAATGAAAACTATCATTTATAGAGAGGTGTCCTCTAGTGGGAGTGTCCTCTCATGGAGGTTCTATTGTATATACAGTAGAACTTTTCTTTAACCTAGTTGCAGAACTAAGTGTCCTATAGGGAGAGGTGTCTTCTTACTGGAGAGTTGATAAATAATAAAGATGGTAATTTTGTGAATGAAAACTATCATTTATAGAGAGGTGTCCTCTAGTGGGAGTGTCCTCTCATGGAGGTTCTATTGTATATACAGTAGAACTTTTCTTTAACCTAGTTGCAGAACTAAGTGTCCTATAGGGAGAGGTGTCTTCTTACTGGAGAGTTGCTAAATAATAAAGATGGTAATTTTGTGAATGAAAACTATCATTTATAGAGAGGTGTCCTCTAGTGGGAGTGTCCTTTCATGGAGGTTCTATTGTTTATACAGTAGAACTTCTCTTTAAAGGACATCTAGTTATAGAGCTAAGTGTTCTTTAGAGAGAGGTGTCTTCTTACCGGAGAGTTGCTAAATAATAAAGATGGTAATTTTGTGAATGAAAACTATCATTTATAGAGAGGTGTCCTCTAGTGGGAGTGTCCTCTCATGGAGGTTCTATTGTTTATACAGTAGAACTTCTCTTTAAAGGACATCTAGTTATAGAGCTAAGTGTTCTTTAGAGAGAGGTGTCTTCTTACCGGAGAGTTGCTAAATAGTAAGAATGGACATTTTGTCACGGAAACTGTCCTTTGTAGAGAGGTGTCCTCTAGTAACAATATCATCTCATGGATGTTTACTGGATACTGGATCAAGTGCTGTCTCAATTGTCTCACTCCACAAGGAAGGAATTGCATATGGAATAGTGAAAATGTGGATTTGATCCAAGTGGAAACATTCCACACTGGGTTTTGGCACCATTTTACTCAAATTCAGAGCTTAATTAAAATAACATGTTGTGTAACAATTCTCTGGCTCTATTCATATGTAACTAAAGCTATTCCTCATTCTTCAACATTTAAAGTACACTTTTGAATATCATTTGTTGGTTGGAAGTTTGCTTGGAAAAATAAAGCTATATCAACAATTTTTTTTATTTTTAATTCCAGACGTTTCAATGACTTTCTGTCATTCCCCTGAGGGGTCGGTGGAAGGATGGTCTAGACACCTTTGGTTTTCAACCACTATGACCTGGGATCGAATCCCGCATTGGACACTTTTTCTGATAAAAAAAAAAAAAAAAAGCTCCAATAGCCCCCAATTCTTGCAAAAGTCCAATCCCACCAGTGAGTTCAAGTAACCAAATGAGTCTTTGGCAAATTTGTAAGTGCAAAAGTTGAACTACTTTTCACATGTGTAGACATGTTGTGCGCTTACAGTGAGAGCTGTCACCAACTTCTACCCACCATGATTAACATGGGGGTCGGTGGAAGGCTGGTTAAACCGTTTGGTTTTCGACCACTAGGACCCGGGTTCGATTCCCGCATTGGACACTTTTTTCTGTTTAAAAAAAAAAAAAAATGCTCCAATGGCCCCCGATTCTTGCAAAAGTCCAACCCCACCAGCGAGTGCAAGTAACCAAACGGGGCTCTGGCATTTGTAAGTGCAAAGTCGAACTGCTTTTCACATGTGTAGACATGTGGTGCGCTTACAGTAAAAAGCAGTCGCTAACTACCCACCATGATTATCATGGCCTGTACCACGTGTACTAGGATAAGCAAAAAAAAAAAAAAAAAGATTAACATGGCCTGTACCACATGTACTAGGGATAATAAAAAATTTAAAGAATTCCACTAAAGAGAGTAACAGTGAGTTACTGACACATCCTGAATTAAATAATTGGTTGATGTAGCTATATTTCCCAAAATTTAAAGTACAGTATGCTGGCTGTGCTACCAATAAAATATACAGTAGAACATCTCTGTAAAGGTTAACACCTAGTTGCAGGAAGAAGTCTTATAGAAAGAAGTGTCCTCTTACCAGAGAGCAACTAGTTGGTAAAAATGGTAAAATTAGTGATGAAAACTATCCTTTGTATAAAGGTGTCCTCTAGCGAGAATGTCCTGTCATGGAGGTTATACTGTACGTACTACATCAGTGTGTCATTACAATTACTTTTTCTTCCAATGTTGCCCCAAAAAAAAAAGGTTAATTTTGTATAGATCCCGCCTACTTCAATAAGACTAAAGTATTAGGAGGGCATTGATGGGAAAACCCTTCCAGTGGTATTGCTAGTCTATTCTACAAGAATCCACAACAATTGTTGTTCGCAGGTGGCAGATTTAAGGAATTCTTGGTGAAGAACTTTTAGAAAAACTATGGGCACAGATTTTCTTATATACACTCCTAACATACACAAATGTACAAGCATGCCACACAAACACACATAAAAGCACCACACAACACTTACCCAGAATGTAGCTGGGCACCTGCAGCTCCAGAACATATTTTGACTTGCATTAGATGCACTAAACAGTACCTTTGGGAGAGGCTGCTGCTTATCATAAAACAGCTTGAGGAGCATGAACTCGTAGAATTTGTATAATCTTTGCACAAGGGGATAAGAAACAACAACAAAACAACACATCACCAACATACTCACACACATACATAAACACACATACTAACACAAACACACACATGCAAACATACATACATAAACATTCACACATTTAAATCTATTCTACATGAAGGATATTTGGCATGCTGTGAGATCAGTGTCAAATCCTAGCCCACACAGTGTCCATATTTGTACATCAGGGGGTCTTCAGCACTTGTTCTACAGCCTCTGACATTGTCCTCAGGGCTGACTCCACATTTCCCCCGTCCATGCATCTTTCCAATGGCTGGTTCCTCATTGTTTTAGAGAGTCTTCTGGCATCCCAAAACCCATTTACATAATCCTGATTTTTTATATATATTTTATGCACATATCCTTTAATATAGATGGAAATTTTGCTAGGAAGATATAATGATCTATAAAAATATAAGGTTAACATCATAAACTAGGTACCATCTATTGGCAAAACTGGTGTTGTGGCTTTGTCACTGACCTGAGTCTGCTACTTTGTGGAGACATTCAATAGATGCTGCCTAGTTTTATGATGTCTATTTTATTGAAAGAGGCAACCATTATTTTTATAATATTGTCGCGGAGATAAATAAAGCAAGGGCAAATTTGGGAATAATTAATTTATTATAAGGGGTATTTATAGGGAGAGAGAGAAAGTACAGCTTACTCCAAGTTAAAGTTAATCCTAATGAGGGACGTCAGCTCCCCCCGCTGACCAGATTCCGCGAACCCCTCACACCCGGTGTCCAGGGATGATTGACAGGCGTCCCATGGGGCCTCTCGTGGTTGGAACCGCTGAGCCGCTTGACAATATCCTTTAATATATTCTACAACCAAATCCCCCCATATGTAAAGACTACTCAGAAGTTCAGGGAAAATATGTTTAAAGGAGACAATGGACTCTCTCTTTGAGAGCTGGATTTATGAATCCCATTGATATTAGGGTTTTAAATCATTCTATTATTTAAATACCACAATTGTGAATTTCCCAATTCTGTAATGGTCAAATTTAGTGGTGTAAGAATAGATTAGTTTTATTACATTAACATATTTTAGGTTTTAATTATTTTTTTCAAATTTTCTGTCGCACATGCGACTGTAAAGCTAATGTTCTAGTTGCAAGTTGGTATAGGAGCAGTAAAAAAGCAAGTGGTAGCTCAAAGACACGGGGAGTACAGAACAAGATTATTTTCTTGCTTTTCCCCAAGTTTACTTCTTTCAACGGAAGAGCCGGTCATTTTCCACATATCTCGTGATAATAGAATGTGTTCCTAAAGATAAGGATGGGGATTTCCATTTCATCCTCTCTGTATTCACAACCTTGAGTAACTGTTGTAGTTGGCCGCATGAAGCTTCTAGGACAGAGGTTACAAGGGGTTGAGACCTGCGGCTCGCAAGCCACATGCGGCTCTTTGGATGTGAAGCTGAGTGTAGTACTCACTAGTGATAAGGCACAATTTGGATTATAGATTATAAACACAAGGTAATAAGACTAAATCCAAATAAATAGTGTGTGACACACTATTTATTTATTTGGATTTGGTCTTATTACCTTATGTTTATTTATGCAAGTACTATTTATTGTTGGCACTGAAAAAATTGTATGGCTCTTTAAAAACTTTGAAATTTTGTAAATTGTAATTTTTGAGTATTCCAACTCAAAAGGTTGCCGACCCCCTGTTCTAGGATAATGCACCAAAACTTAATGGCCCAGCTCTCTCCCAGAGTTTTTTTTTTTATATATGGCCATTACGAAACTTTGTAAACAATTTAATTGTATAGAACCTCCATGAAAGGACACCTCTCTACAAAGGATAGTTTCCATAGGCAAACTTGCCATTTTTACTTCTTAGCAGCACTCTTGTAAGATACTGCTCTCTCTAAAGGACACTTTGTCTCTGAAACTAGTGGAGAGAGAGGTTCTACTGTACTCTTATTTAAAAGAAGATGAAAAAAGCTATATGTGAAGAACATCGTTTATTTTTAATCAAATACACATTTTAATTTGTTATTTATTATATATACAGTAGAACTTCCATTAGAGGACACTCTGGCTAGGGGAAGCCTCTCTACAAAGGACAGTTTTTATTGTCAGAATTACCATTTTTACTATTTAACAACTCTCCGGTAAGAGGACACCTCTTCGTGTAAAGGACGCTTTTTCTCTGCAACTAGTTGTCCTTTACAGAGAGGTTTTGCTGTAGATGAAAATAAGACAAAAACCTCTTTTGATGCAACACCCAAATGGATAGGTACTTAAAAAGTAAGTGTTGAAATATATTAAAGTAGGTAATTTGGATGGGATTTGAGAAACATTTGAATTATAGTAAAGGTTAAATTCTCTTCTTCTTTCTTATCTCCACTCAATCATATTAGGGTGTCAAGCTTGTAAAGCTTGAGACTTTTGATAATGTCTGTTGACAACCATCATGATTGGGTGAAGTAGAATTTGTCTGCCTTTGTCATTAAGACTGGGACCACTACTCAGTAGCAGGCCGACTTAGCTCTAAAATAAATGGCCACCTCTGACATGAAGAACAGACGCCATTTGCAGCCGCTCCTAACATGGAGTACAAACGCTGCTCATCCTGTATCCCTGGATTAGGAGCCCTTACAGGGTACTATCAACCAGGCCAGCTGAGCCCAGGTTTTTTAGTGAGCTAGTTACTGCTCCCCCTCCTTTTTCACCCGGGCTTGGGACTGGCAAAGGCGGAGTTAGTTTAAATTCTGAAAGTGTGCAATGTTTTGGTAACAATGTGTTGTTACTGGAATGTTACACACTGTTTTTTTAATTTGGATTTGGTCTTATTATACTTTGTGTTGCTAATCTATAATTCAAATTGTACCATATCATTATAGTAAGAGTTGAATTAGAGTCAGTTGAGCAATGTGCAGTTAAACCTTGCTATACTAACATCACTTAGGACCATGTTGTTGTAATAACCTTGGTTGAGATTTAAAACTTGGGACTTTAGAAACACAAGGTAATAAGACCAAATCCAAATACATAAATGTTGTTGTCATGTCCAATGAAGATCCTCAGATATGTCTCCATGTATATCCATCACACCAGTTGCAATGTCCTCTATCTTGGGTTTGTAAAGCTGCTGTTCTGGGTCCATGTCAATTTTCTGCAAGGCTGTGGTCATTGATGGACATGAGAATATATAGGTAGGTGTTAGTTCCAGCACCAGTACAATTGTTACATGTCCTATAGGTTACAAGGTGTGTTCAAAAAGTATCGCAAATTTTGAATTTTCGCGGGTTACGTATATTCGAATTTCGATCTTTTTGTGGCTTTATGTTGGTACTCATGTCTCTCACTTATGCCGACAAGCTCGGCCATTTTGAATGTTCACTTAATTGTTGACAGCTGCTTTGCTTGCAGGTGTTTTGGATCGTCTTCGATTTTTACCTATTAAAAAAAATGGATCAAAGAACCTGTATCAAATTTTGTGTGAAAAGCGAAATTAAGTGCGCGGATGCATTCCGAATGTTGACTGTGGCATACGGAGAAGCTACCTTGGACCGAAGCAACGTTTATCGGTGGTACAAAATGTTCTCAGAAGGCCGAGAAGATGTGAACGACGAAGAGCGTGCCGGACGCCCGAGCACTTCAACAACAGACGAAAAAATTAATGAAGTGGAGAAAATGATATTGGCCAATAGTCGAATCACCGTTAGAGAAGTTGCTGAGGACCTAAACATATCGATTGGCTCGTGCCATTCGATTTTTATCAATGATTTGGGCATGAGACGGGTCGCCGCGAAATTCGTACAAAAATTGCTCAATTGCGACCAAAAACAGCATCGCATGAACATTGCTAATGAGATGTTGGACTCTGTCCGCGACGACCCAAATTTGCTCCAGAGGGTCATAACTGGTGACGAAGCGTGGATTTATGGTTATGACGTGGAAACCAAAGCTCAATCATCCCAATGGAAGCTGCCGCACGAACCAAGACCGAAAAAAGCGCGCCAAGTTCGGTCGAATGTGAAAGTTTTGCTGACAGTTTTCTTCGATTGCAGGGGCGTGGTGCATCATGAGTTCTTGCCACAGGGTAGAACGGTCAATAAGGAATATTACCTGCAAGTTATGCGCAATTTGCGCGAAGCAATCCGCCAGAAACGCCCGGATTTGTGGAAGAACAAAAATTGGCTTTTGCACCACGATAACGCCCCTGCTCACACATCGTTGCTTGTGCGCGACTTTTTGGCCAAAAACAACACACTAATGATGCCGCAGCCACCGTATTCCCCAGATCTGGCCCCCTGTGACTTTTCTTGTTCCCTAAACTGAAGAGGCCCATGAAAGGACGATGTTACGCTACGCATGACGAGATAAAGACGGCATCGAAGGAGGAGCTGAAAAAGATTTTAAAAAATGATTTTTTGAAGTGCTTCGAAGATTGGAAAAACCGTTGGCACAAGTGTATAATATCTCATGGGGATTACTTTGAAGGGGACAAAATGGGTATTCATGAATAAATAAATAATTTTTGAAAAACACAAAAGTCGCGATACCTTTTGAACACACCTCGTATATTATGCCATCTGAATGTATTGTCATTCCTTTATATGTTTCGTTCAGAGTCTTGTTATTGTTTTTGCTATTCTTCTCTCAGAATTTATTTCACATATTTGACTTATCCTTGCCTTTTTTTGGATTATCTTGTATTTTGCAAAATGATCAGCATAAAATAATGACATTTTTTCCTTTCCTTTGGCTCAACTTTCTGGCTTCCTTTGCTAATTCATTCGCCATCTCATTACCCCCAATCCCAACATGGGCAGGAATCCATTGTAGAATGTAGTTCTTTCCCAATAGTTCCAGTTGTGTAAGTAACGAGTGTATTTTCTGCGTTATTTTAGTATTGCCCTTCTGGATTGCTTCTAGTGCAGATTCAGAATTACTGTATATATTAAAATTCCTTCTGCTTGATGCAGGGATGGTTGGTTAAGGCATACATCAAGGACTTTCCAGATAGCTGTCAGTTCACAAGTGAAGTTTGACGAAATCTTTCCTGCTCTTTCTTTGATTTTGATGTGTGTTCCATCTTGTAATGTTATATTAATTCCGGCCCCTCCATTACTCAGGGTAAGGTCTGATGATCCTTCTGTATATGCTGTTAAATAATTTCTCCGATCATATAAACCAATTGTTTCAAGTCTTTTCTTTTTAAGTATGTTTTTGTTCTCTTTTTTATTGCAGGGTACAATCATGTTAAGATTTATGAGTACATTTGATGGCAATGGGGTAGGAAATATTGGTTCTAAATAAATATATATGTAATGGATTAAGTCTTATTACCTTGTGTTTCTAATCTATAATTCAAATTGTACCTAATCATTGGGACTTTATCAAATTAAGATGCTTTTATAATGAGGTTAAATTGTATATTTGTACTTTAATGATGGTTTTATATTTGGGGTCAGTGGAAGGGTGGCCTAAACCGTGAGTTTTCGACCCCTATGACCCGGGATCGAATCCCACATTGGGCACTTTTTCCTAATTAAAAAAAAAAATGCTTCAATAGGGCCCCTGATGCTTACAAAATTCCAACCTAACCAGCGAGTGCAAGTAACCAAATGGGGCTCTGACACATTTGTAAGTGCAAAAGTCTAACTTCTTTTCACATGTGTAGACATGTGGTGCACTTACAGTAAATACAGTCGCCAAATTCTACCCACCATGATTATCATGGCCTGTACCACATGTGTTGTTGTTGTTGTTTCTTATCCCCTTGTGTAAAGATTACACAAATTCCATGAGTTCATGCTCCTCGAGCTGTTTTATGATGAGCAGCGGCCTCTCCCAAAGGTCCTGTATAGTGCATCTAATGCAAGCCAAAATGTACCACATGTACTAGGGATAAGCAAAAAAAAAGCATCTTCCTACTTGACATATCTACTGGACACGTCTACTACTGCATGTGCTGATTGAAGAGTCGTTAACCCATCAACACACCTGATGCTGTTCCATACAGCACGTTAATTCCAAAATCACTTTATTAGATATCGCTCAAAAAGAGCAACCTAGTTTATGATAGTTACAACAATTTGTCCTTTACCATGTATATACTAGTGTTAAAAATAAAAAAGGCATATCCTGACCAGGAGCACATGTGCTATTCATAAGGCAGAGCGCCATCTAGTGGAACAGAAATCAACTAAACATTGATTTAGCCTGTTCCCTGATATTTGGCCAATCCAATTTCTTGATAATTCAAGAAAAGCCATCCATGAACGCGTTTCACACTGTTGCTGCTCTGCCTTCTGAAAAGCACATTTGCTCCTGGTCAGGATATGCCTTTTTTATTTTTAATATCAACACCTAACCTTTTTATTATTTTTTTTTCTATTTTTTTTTTTTCATACTAGTGTTAATAAAAATGAAAGATGTTAGATACTGTTATAATGAGGTTCCATTGTATATATTTTCAATATCATGATAAACTAATTATATTACAGTCTGCTATTAGAACATAGTTGTTAAGAGATTGCCACTACTGTGTTCTCTCAACGTGAAGTAGACATGGCCCAATACACAGAACCTCCCTCTGACCTCTGCAGAAGAGGTTAATTAAGCTAATTGCTTTGTCTGTAATGAGAGTTGCTGTCACTTGTGTGACCTGCCATTCTTTCCTATTAGACTCACACAAGAGATTAACAAATCCTAAGTAATAATTTATATGCAACATTCCTGTAAGAGTATTGTTACCCAAAATGTCATATATCATTTAATAATTTGTTCTTCTTTTTCATCTTGTTACCTATAATCCAAATTGTACCTCATCCTATTGAATAAACCTCTTTTTTTTTTTTAATTGAAAGTGCCCACTATACAAGATCTCTCACTAATAGTAGAACTACCTCCCTATAAAGGACAACACCTAATTGCAGAGCCAAAGTGTCCTTTAGGGAGAGGTGTCCTCTTACTGAAGAGTTGCTAAATAGTAAAAAAGGTAATTTTGACAATGAAAACTGTTATTTATAGAGAGGTGTCCTCTAGCGTGAGTGCCCTATCATGGAGGTTCTATTGTTATAATAAAATAAATATTTCAAGGTACAACAGAATCTTGTAATAACAGCCTCTTCTTTTCAAATAGTAACTTGGATATAACCTAATAATTTTAAGATCCAAACTTATAAGTAGCAAGATTGTTAACCATGTTTATAACAACATCTTGGTCTCAAGTTTTGTTAGTATAATAAGATTCAACTGTATTTGTGGAAAGAAAGATCAAGAGTAAGAAATAAAAGGTAGTAAAACCAAATCTAAATAAATAAATAGTGTGTTCTTTGATTTGGTCTTTCAGTAGAACCTCCATGAGAGGACACTCATGCTAGAGGACACCTCTCTACACAGGACAGTTTCCATTGCCAAAATTGTCATTTTTACTATTTAGCAACTCTCTGTTAAGAGGACACTTTTCCCTAAAGGACACTTTGGCTCTGCAACTAGGTGTTGTCCTTTACAGGGAGGTTCTATTGTATTACCTTTTGTTTCTAATCTATAATCCAAATTGTACCTAATCAAAGATCAGGTAGTAAAAATGGATGAAAAGTCATCCTACCCTACTCATTAAAACTAGTAATTTAGATAACATATGGCCATCTTTCAGAATTAACTACAGTCGAACCTCTTTAATTCAACACCCCAAGGGATCAGAGCTTTCGGTTGAATTAAAGGAAGTGTTGAATTAAGGTTATATGATTAGGTAATCATCTAACTCGCTAAAATAATATTTTTTAAAAATAGCTTTGTAATATAAATTAATGATATTAATTGAAACCATTGTGTGTTTTTATATTATTTTCATGATTAACTTTTAGTATCAGTGACAAAATGGCATTAATACATATTTTAGAAACATAAATAATTGTAACAAATAAATTTATTGGCAATGTGTTTCTTTTCAGTAATATAATCAAATATTAACTCTACAGACATTAAAATATTAAATATAATATATTAAATAATATTTTATTCTAATTGAAAAATATAGCAGTTGAAAGGAAATAAATATGGTAAATATATAAAAAGAAAATTTTAAAATATTATTTTTAAATAATCATGAAGAGATCTTTTAAAAAATTCCTTTATAGATATCTGTTTTTGCACTGAAATCCTATTCAGGATGTATTCCAGATGGCATTTTGAAAAAACATGCATGCCTTTCTTCCTCTGAAATGTCTTTTAATAAATAAATTTTAATGTATTAAAGGCATCCACTGCTGCTGCAGGTGTTATTGATTTTGTGTTTAAATCTTTTATAATAACACAGAAATGGAATATTGAAATAAAATGTTATCATAATCATTGTTGGATCATTTTATAAAGATTTATTTATTTAAAAAGAAATTATTTATAAATTTAAAAATAGCTAAAATATTTCAATGTTAAAAATAAAAAAATAAAAATTATTATTAGTTAGCGCATGATGCCGAAATTCCCGCGTAAAAAAAAACAACAATAACATCCGCGAAATTGCGCAATGGCACTGCAAAGTGAAACTTAAACTAACCAGAAACCAAAAGTGCGCATGGCGCGATCGTATCGGCGCCGCCCGCCGATGCCGATCGTCGCCGCCGTAATACCGTTTAGCGGTAAAGTTGCATGTAAAATAACATTCAACTGTCGAAATTCGAATTTTAAAATGGTCGAACTATCGGAACTGTCGTATTATCGATACTGTCGAATTACGGTTTGTTATTTGATAGGCCGGAGGTCGGGACATCGGAATATGGTCGAATTATCGCCGAGTGTCGAATTGGGGTGTGTCGAATTAACGAGGTTATACTGTATATGTGAAAATCTAAATTAAGAGGTATGGTAGCATCTGTCTGCCACTGTCTTCAATTCAGAGTACTTAATGAGGCAGTTGCAGAAGCTCTGAATGGTGAAATAATTATCTCATTAAGTATTCGGGTGTGATGTTAAAGATTACACAATATTACAGGCTGGTTTCCAGGAAGTCTTGAGTTATCAAGTTTCATTCAATTTGACTCGGGTTTCCCAGTAGCACTTGCTAACTCACCATAAATAGATGGAAGGCACTGACGGAATACTATATTGTACAACATTGGGTTGTAAACATTTTGATGTACTGTGTAATTGTCTTCATAGTCTTGCCTATATTTATTGTAATATGGTGGAACCTCTTTTTTTAAAACTGCATCTTTTCTTTTATAACAGTAATACAAGAAAATAAGACCTAATCCAAATAATTTATTAGTGTGTGAAGAATAACTTCTTAGGTCCATTGAGTCTTATCAAAAATTATAAAGCACAATTTGGATTATAGATTATAATACAAGAAAATAAGACCTAATCCAATTTACACACTAATAAATTATTTGGATTAGAGGTCTTATTTTCTTGTATTATAATCTATAATCCAAATTGTGCTTTATAATTTTTATAACAATAATTTGGTGATACAGTAGAACCTCAGTGAGAGGACACTCACGCTAGAGGACACCTCTCTACAAAGGACAGCTTTCATTTGTAAAATTACCATTTTTACTATTTAGTAGCTCTCCGATAAGAGGATACCTCTCTCTAAAGGACACTTTGGCTCTACAATTAGGTGTCTCTTACAGGGAGGTTCTACTGTAACATTATAATTTCAGTCTCAATTGTTTTAACTGTGATTATAACAACTACAACACACATGGTTATAACTTCATTAAATCTTGTAATGTTGTTATAAAGAGGTTTGACTCTATGTGTATTTTATTAGGTCTTTGACTCATTAATGATTAGGTGTAATTTGGATTATAGATTAAAAACACAAGGTAATAAGACCAAATCCAAATAAATAATTAAATAGTGTGTGATCAAAACGTCACACACTATTTAATTATTTATTTGGATTTGGTATTATCACATTGTTTCTTTGACTCTTTTTTTTTTTTTTCAAATTGAACCCAAATTCCTGTACCCTAAATGAAGTAATCCAAAGGAAATGAAAGTTTAGCACGACATGAGGATAATTAAGCATTAGTCTACTGACCATACTTTGAGGACAGATCCACTTTGAAGAATGAAGGGAGATTTCAAAAATTGTATTGACACCTGAAACAAAGTCACACAATGGTAGAAGAAATTATATAAATAATTATATACATTAAAAGAATCTCTATGAACAAAATATTATATGAAGGATGTAATAAAGTAATTTCAATCTCTGAACAATGAAATAGAGAGAATCGGGAAGAACCTGAAAGTTAGCCGAGGATTGTGATGGCAGATACAGTCCAGAATGAAGGGAGAGATGGGAAGGATTGAGTGTAGTTTTACCGACTGCAAGTGCACCACATGTCTACACATGTAGAAGGCAGTTTGACTAGCATACTTACAAGTATGCCAGAGCCCCCTGTTTGGTTACTTGTACTTACTGCTGGGGTTTTACTTGTGCAAGAATTGGGAACCATTGAAACAATTTTTTTCTTTAGAAAAAAGTGCCCAGTGAGAGATCGATCTCAGGTCAAAAATCAACGGTTCTCGACGGGCACCTCTTGCAGACTGACATCATGGGTGACAGCTTCCTTCTAAGCCTTGTTTTGGTCCCAAAGATTCCCACCACTAAACCTGAACCTAAGTCCCGCCTGCGACCATGACGTAAAATTTTTCCATCTTTAATCATTGTAACAATTATAAATATAATAACTTGATTGT
The DNA here is from genome assembly GCA_030710605.1 of Cordylochernes scorpioides. Lineage (NCBI taxonomy): Eukaryota > Metazoa > Arthropoda > Arachnida > Pseudoscorpiones > Chernetidae > Cordylochernes > Cordylochernes scorpioides. The sequence goes on from CP092869.1 coordinate 22,428,304, forward strand.
CTCTGTAGCTTCTGTTGTGAACAATAGATTGACCTACAGATCTTCCAAACTATAAAGTTTTTGCTATCAGCAGGGTGGATTACACCCAGAGTGAGTGGTTCCATAACACTTTTGTCATGATGTGAAACCCAACTCACCTACATGTTTCAGTTTCTTTTTGCTTTCATTACATTTGCCTTGTTCACTTTTCCTTTATCCCTAGCTCTCAAATCTATTTTAAATATACAGTTTAACCTCCCTGTAAAGGACAACACCTAATTGCAGAGCCAAAGTGTCTTTTAGGGAGAGATGTCCTCTTACCAGAGATTTACTAAATATAGTAAAAATGGTAATTTTGTAAATGAAAACTGTCCTTTGTAGAGAGGGTCCTCTAGCGCGAGTGTCCTCTCATGGAGGTTCTACGGTATATATTTTTAGAAATATTGTTTTAATGGGGGGTTACCTCAACTAACTCAGAATCTGAGAATGAAATTGTCGGATATATCTACCGATGAAGAAACCCAAGTTTATGGCTCCGTACCAGGATTCAGAATCTGACTTGGAATTTGACAAAGAAGACTTTGATTCACTTCAACTTACAATAGGGAGAGACAATGGAATACCAATGAATGACAAAGTTCGAAAGGTTTAAGGTAATATTGTATGAAAGGTAGTTAAAATTTTAAAGATTTTTTCACTGTATACTTTTTTTTTCATTGTTAAAATTCTCAATAACTTTATAGTTGAAAATAATGAACTTCATTCAGTACTTTGTCTGAAGATGGTAACAATGCTGAGACCGAAACATCACACACTATTTATTTATTTGGATTTGTGGTCTTATTACCTTGTGTTTATAATCTATAATCCAAATTGTAACTTATCATTATTATACTCATATGTATTTTTCAAAATAATATAGTTTTAAATTATTTTTACCAAATTAAAACATGGGATACACCTAGAGTGAGTAGTCGGATGTCAAATTTGAAGGTGAGAAACAACAAAGAAGCTTCACTAAAGTAAACATCCATTAGCATGTCAACAGCATCTACCAGTCAAGTAGGCACAGAGCCAAAAAAATCCATAAATGTTACCCTTGACAAAATCATTTGCCCATCACATTTATATTTCTTCTTCTTTAAAAAAATAAAATTGATTATCCTCCCAGAGTAATGGTAGTTTTGGAAACTTCCTGAAGAAAGGAGTTCTCTTGTTTACTTTACTTCTTGTTACGATGGCGCAGTACCGTAGATGTATACCAGATGACCGTAATGAGCATGCACGGGATCAATAAGAATCTCTGTTTAAAGAAACCAGTTTAATTCAACTTAATTCATTACAAGAGAATGATGTAAACAGAACAGCAGTTTGAACACAAGGGGAACAATGAAGCTGACTTTGACACCACCTGTTACATATGCTCTGATTTGTCAGCCTTCCCTCACATGCATGTCTTCTTCCTCTTCTTTCTTATCTCCACTCAATCATATCTGGGTATCAAGCGACAACCATCATGACTGGGTGAAGTAGAATACGTCTGCCTTTGTCATTAAGACTGTGAGTACTACTCAGTGGCAGGCCAACTTAGCTCCAATATGAAAATGGCCACCTCTGACATGAGGAACAGATGCCATGTGCAGCCGCTCCTAACATGGAGTACAGACGCTGCTCATCCTGTATCCCTGGATCAGGAGCCCTTACAGGGTACTATCAGCCGGGCCAGCTGAGCTCAGGTTCTTTAGTAAGCTTGTTACTATCCCCCTCCTCCTTTTTCATCCAGGCTTGGGACTGGCAAAGATGGAGTTCTGGCATGCATGTGACTTCCAACAGTCTCTGCTACCTTTCTGTATCATTCTTTTTGGCATCGCCGTAACATTATGTTTATTAAAGTCTTCTAGTCAAAAGTGCAGTTATATCACTAAAGAGATTGAACAGTTGGATTATAGATTATAAACATTCAGTACTTTTGTCTGAAGATGGTAACAACACTGTTACCGAAACGTCACACACTATTTATTTATTTGGATTTGGTCTTATTACCTTGAGATTGAACAGTTGTTAATGTACAAATAGAGGGTCAATTTAATTGATGAACCAACACCATCTACACCTATCAGAATGCACAGCCAGGGACTTCATAATGTCTGAGATACAGTAGAACCTCCATTAGAAGACAGTTTTATTAATTAGCTGCTCTACAGTAAGAAGAAACCTCTCCCTAAATGACACTATGGCTCTGTAATTAGATGTTGACCTTTAGAAAGAGGTTTTTTGTATAAACAATGTTACCTTTTTGTGTAAATATATTAAAGAGTAGTAGGGATTTGTATTAATTCTCTGATGATATAAAGTTTTTTTTGTGGCGTCTGGTCAGTTGCAATATAGAGGGGAATGCACTAAACATTAAGCAAAACACAGCAAACTTCCACTTGTAATTCTACTGTCCTCAAAGCTTATGTCCACACATAGTTTACTTAAATACCTTAACCAAGTTGTCCCCATACATTGTTGTGGATATAAAAACAGAATCTCTCCTAATACAATAGTAGGGCTGTAAAAGCAGTGTGGTAGATTAAACTGGTGAAACCTCTGCCAGGCCTTCCTAATATATTTTCATCACAATAAGGATGGTAGGAAATTTATTTTATAAAAAAAAAGAAAGAAAAATGTGCGTTGATAAAGCACAAAATTTGGATTATAGATTATAAACACAAGGTAATAAGACCAAATATAAATAAATAAATAGTGTGTGACAAGGCTCCACTGTAGAGCTGAAATTCTAATTATCAGAAATGGCAACAGTGAAACTATGCCAAGTATTTAACAATTCAGCTAACACGATGCTACCATAATTTGTAATTTTTAACATGATTGTCTCAATTTACATTTTGCTTCATTTCTATTCCCAGTGTTACCAGTACAAACATTTGATCTTTGATTTCCAGACTTAAGTCTGGTCATCTACGGACAATGACTTTCCAGAGTGGTTGCAAGGTTTTCCCACTATGTACTAAGTGTCAACCTGCAACCCCAAGACATATTATTGACTGTATTGACTCTCTCTCTCATCCATTGATGAGCTCTACTCATCCCCGGCAAATACCATCAACAAGCTTTACAAGTTTGATACCCTTTTTTTTTTTGCTTATCCCTAGTACACGTGGTACAGGCCATGATAATCATGGTGGGTAGTTAGCGACTGCTTTTTACTGTAAGCGCACCACATGTCTACACATGTGAAAGCAGTTCGACTTTGCACTTACAAATGTGCCAGAGCCCCGTTTGGTTACTTGCACTCGCTGGTGGGGTTGGACTTTTGCAAGAATCGGGGGGCCATTGGAGCATTTTTTTTTTTTTTTTTTCAATCAGAAAAAAGTGTCCAATGCGGGGATCGAACCCGGGTCGTAGTGGTCGTAAACCAAACGGTTTAACCAGCCTTCCACCGACCCCCATGTTTGATACCCTAATATGATTGAATGGATATAAGAAAGAAGAAGACAACCATTTGGTGTGACATATGGCTGGATTCCATAGGTTCCCACTAAGACCATTCACTACCAGGCTCACTAACACATGTTAACCAGTCATTCTACAAAAGGAGTAGACATGCTACAAATACCAACATTCCTTTTTAACCATGTGTATTCAGTAAATAAAGGCTGTATTGAAAAAGAAGGCAAAACCACAATTATTTACAACTAGGAAACAATGTTTACTCTCCCCAGATGTAGTAGAACATTCCTATAAAGAACACCTAGTTACAGAGCCAAAGTATCCTTTAGGAAGAAATATCCTCTTACCGGAGAGTTGCTAATTAGTAAATATGGTAATTTGGTGATAAAAACTGTAGAGAAGTGTACTCAAGCGGGATTGTCCTCTCATGGAGGTTCTACTGTATAAACAAATACAGTTAAGATATCGAATTTGTCTCATCTATTAAAAGGCTATTGTAAAGAATAAAATTGGTTTTATAAATTTTGTCCAGATAGAGAGAGGGTTTTTTTAAGGTACTGCAATACATTAATGTTTTCTTCTTGCTCATTTCCCATTATCAATCCTATTAAGGTGTCAAGTTTAATAGATCTTGAGCTATTTGATGATGTCTGTTCTGGGGATTAGTAAAGCTCATTGATGGATAAACCAGTGCAGTTGATTATCTGGATAGGATTGAGAATTATACTTTGGAACATGGTGGAAAACCTTGCAACCATTCTGGAAGGTCGTTGTCCATAGATAACCAGACTTAAGTGTAAATCAAGGACTGCTGTTCATTTGTGGAAGAACAAATTTGACGCTTGTTTCTTATGATCTGTACCACTTGTGTATTGTGCGGCTGATATCTATTTTTGTTGGCATTGGGTCTTGATGGTACAGTGGAGGTCTCTTTCATCTAGTAGTGTGGTCAGGGTGGCCAAGATGTGTGTCAGATGGAATGGTTAGCCCTTCCAGACAAATATCTTCAAGTGTCAAATGTTTGAAAAAGGGTATCATTATCTCTTTTTTTCACAGTTATGCTGTTATGGACAAAAATCTACCATTACATGATTAAGGAAAGATAATGGTGTTTTTTTTTTAAATGTATCCACAACTATTTTCTGCATTGTCGGAATGGAAATCTCACAATGGTGGATAATTGGAGAGTAAAATTGTTTTTCCATTGTCTCACTGGACTGGAGGCTATTGGGCAGGTTGGCCCAAACAGAACCTGTGGCTGGGTACCACAATCACCAGTCTCATGCAAATTTTCTATCTGTGAATTATCATCACACATAGCAACAAGCTAAAATAACTAAATTATGCACTCATGGATGTGGTAAAGGAAGTGGAAAGTCTTGGATGTCACCCATCATTTTTTTTAGGAGACAGAGGGAATTTTGTTCACACTTGGTTATCTCATGTGTTTTCCATAGAGGTCACCGTGTATCAAATATCTTATAGAGTTAATGTCTGAATCCTGATATACATGCTAAAAGGTACAATTTTCTTAAGTTTTGTCCACGAGTGTACATGAAATTTTGGTAACAAGACTGTTAGTGAGACATTACTAGAATTTACTTATTTGGTTTTGTTACCTTGTGATTCTTATGTATAATTGTACCTCATCAACACATTATAATCCGAATTATACCAACACAAACATTCCAATTATTTCAAATTTTTGAGAATCAGAAGGTAATAGACCCAAATAATATTACTACGTTGAAAATTAGGAAAGACAAACTTGGGGATAACACAGCAATTTATTTAAGGTAAGAACAAACTATGAAGGATAAACAAAAGATAAGTAATGAGGGAAGTTTACAGAGTAGTAAAATATAAACATAAAAAATGATACTTTGTTAATAAAATAATAAATACTTTGCTACAATATATTCAACTCCATCAATTCAACACCCAAAGATATCAGAATTTTTGGTGGAATTAAATTCTGTGTTGAATTTTAGGAGGTTATCACTTCATCTTACTGCTATTTTTCAAGACCATTTTTTGTCAATACTTGGCAAGATTAATATAAAGCAATAACGCACCATCTATATATAACAAATGAAAACATTAAGACGTGAATGTTTCTTTTCATAAATAAATCTTTTACTTGACAAGATGTTCAAAAGAGCAGGTTAAAACGTGAATAGGCTGATTAAATTTTGAAAAATGGTTGAATTAAAGTAAGTATTGAATCATGGTTGGTTGAATTAGATTCAGTTGAATTCAAGTAAGCCTTAATTTATAGTCGGTTGAAGAGTAAAGAGAGAGAGATGGTAATTGAAAAGTAAATGGTTGGGATTTGAAATATTGGTTGAATCCAAGTAGGTGCTCAATTATAGTTGGTTGAATTAAAGGCAGTTATACAGTACCTCTGGGTAGCTATGTACTGCCACATAGAGCTTCTTCAATCAACTATAATTCAACATTTGCCATAATTCAACCATTTTATAATCCCCAGCTGAACTACTCTATCTCCTCACCAAGATAACAAGACCAAATTCAAACAAGTAATATTATTAGTTACTTTTTGGTAACTACGCTGTTATCAAAATATCATCTATAATTTACTTCTTTGGATATCTATAATCCAAATTGTACCTTACTACTGTATTTCATACATTTTTGACCAACTCTACTTCAAGTTTCTCATCGAGTAGTGAATTAAAGATGTTTGACTCAGTGATTTAGGTGTTATCAAATTGCCAACCACACAATCAATTTCCGTAGCACTTGCAAGCCTTTCCTACTCCTGGAATCAAGGAAAGGAAGGAAGAACTTATCACTCTATACTATTTTAGAGTCCTGTGATGATTACACAAGTTCAATACACAGAAGCTGAACTCAAAGCCTGATTTTTCTATCATAACAGTCAAGTATCCTGAAGTCACTTTTGAGGATTTATTTGAAAAAATAAATACAGTTAAACCTGTCTATAGCATCCCCTCTAAATAGCACCTTCCTCTCTATAGCGCCCGATTTTAAATACGTAGTACGATACGATTTACATTAAAAGTGACCTGTCTATATCACCCCCCCCCCTCTAAATAGCGCCTTCCTCTCTATAGTGCCCGATTTTAAACATTAAAATTAAACATTTTACATTAAAAGTGACCTCTCTATAGCACCCTATTTTGGTGAGTCCCAAGAGCTATAGACAGGTTTAACTGTATATTGATGTCAAATAGATACAAATTTGGCCAAATGGCTGATAAGGTTCACACCACTGATATCCCAAGCCCTCTTATCTAATGTTATTGAAGTAAGATTTGAAGAGAGAGAAAGTAGATTTGATAATATTGTAGAGTAGGAAATGATAGATAACTCAGTCTTGGAAAACAAAAGCTTTAATGTGTCTCCGAAGAAAATACCAAAATAACTCAATCACAAAAGAACAATGTTGCCAATCTACCTATTCTTTTATAATGGCGATCATTTGCATACTCCATATTTACATCTCACAATATTAAAATCAAAAAGGGAATATCCTGAACACGCTCACATGAACTTTTTAGATGGCAGAGCCCCACCAAAAAGCTTATGTGAGCATGGTCGCATTTCAAGGAAGCATCAATGTAAAAAAATAAAGTGTAAATCTTATTAGATAATGTAGAACCTCCATGAGAGGACACTCTTGCTAGAGGATGCCTCTCCACTAAAGACAGTTTTCATCATCAAAATGACCATTTTTACCATTTAGTTGCTCTCTGGAAAGAGAATACTTCTCTCTAAAGGATACTTCTTTGTAGATCGGGAAATGCATGGTGTCGCTGGTTACCCGCTGGTGATTCTCCACCAAACTCTGCAGCAGTGGCAGAGGTGCCATATTCATTCTACATACATGTAATTATTTTTTTAAAATAGTGCAGACTGTGCACTTTTGCATGTAGTGACAAGATGTCAATAAAATTATTTTAATTGTCGATTGTCTAAAGGATACTCTGGGTCTACAACACTAGGTGTAGAGGGAGGTTTGAGTGTAGATAGAAATTTAAAGAATTCACCTCCAGTGGTGTTTGCTGCAGCACTACAAGCTGATCAAGCCCATTGCCAACCACCCCCAGTCCAGAATGGCCTACCAGCACCGGACCTGCACCCTGCCCCAGCAAGCAGTGTTCTCCTGGACTCTGGGGATGTTGAAGTCCGGCTACCATAAGTCTCTGGAGCTGGATGACCTGGAAACTTTGCCGGAGGTAACTAAACACTGCATCCTATTGTATATGTACAGTAGAACCTCCCTTTAGTGGACACCTCTCTATAAAGGACAGTTTTAATTTGCAAAATTACCATGTTTACTATTTTGCATCTCTCCAGTAAGAGGACACCTCTCCCTAAATGACACTTTGGCGCTGCAATTAGGTGTTGTCCTTTACAAGGAGGTTCTACTGTGAAATGTTTGGAAAAAACTACGCTGCTGGAATCTTTTATTGACATTTCACTTTATAACTTACTTGTTTTGTCAATATCTATTGTAAAAAGTTTATTTGTAACTTTTTTTTTTTACATCTTATTTGATAAAGCACAATTTGGATTAGAGATTATAAACACACACGGTAATAAGACCAAATCCAAATAAATAAATACTGTGTGTCATTTCAGTAACAGCGTTGTTACCATCTTCAGACAAAAGTGCTGAATGATTCAGTACAACATTCAGTACTTTTGTCTGATGATGGTAACAACGCTGTTACTGAAACGTCACACACTATTTATTTATTTGGATTTGGACTTATTACCTTGTGTTTACATCTTATTTATTTTTTATTGCCATTTTCATGTGTATAGTTTTTTTGTATTATTTTTGCATGCTCATTTTTTTTTCTTTGTGAGTATTTAAGAGGCAATTGTGTCGTTATTTATTTAGTTCTTTTAAACAACCAGTTTTGAACAAATATATGTTAAAAGGCTTCTTGGATGTTTTCTCCAAGTACCTCAGATTACCAGCGCAACAATATATAATAGTCCCTTCTGTATCTTTTCTCTGAAGCAAGTAATGATGATGATACCAATACAGTAGAACATACTCCATGAGAGGATACTCTTGTTAGAATACACCTCTCTACAAAATCTCCATAAATAAAATTACCATTTTTACCTAATAGCAACTCTCCGGTAAGAGGACACCTCTCTCTCAAAGGAAACTTTGGCTCTGCAACTAGGTGTTGTTCTAAACACAAGGTAATAAGACCAATTCTTAATGAATAAATAGTGTGTGACATTTCGGTAACAGAGCTGTTACCATTATCAGACAAAAGTACTTAAAGTCTAATGATGGTAACAACGCTGTTACCAAAATGTCACACACTATTTATTTGGATTTGGTCCTATTAACTTGTGTTTATAATCTATAATCCAAATTGTGCCTTATCATAGATGTTGTCCTTTACAGAGAAGTTCTACTGTACACATATTTATGCTTGACAATCATAGAAGTAATATATCCCACCAAAATACAATGAGTATTATTTATGATTAAGATAAATGGACTTCCTAAAAGGTATTATATAGAAGGCCACACTAACTTCTGTTGTCCTTGTGCAGGAACAGTTGGCCCAGAACCAATATGAAACTTTCTTGAAGGCTTTTGAGAAGGAGAAGGTGAGTGTCTAAGCCATGTACTGGTCACTGATTACAATCCTGGAATATCAACGGACATCTCTGGGAGGAGAGATAACTTTGGTGTCTTTGTGTGCAAATGTATTTTAGAGATTTAATGATAAGAGAGAGAGATATACAATTTGGATTATACACTCGTTACTTACCCAACTGGAACCACAGAACTGCATTCTACAATGGATTCCTGCCCATGTTGGGATCGGGGGTAATGAGATGGAGGATGAATTGCAAAGTAAGCCAGAAAGTTGAGTCAAAGGAAAGAACAAATGTCAGTATTTGACACTGATGCTTTGGCAAAATACAAGATAATTCAACAAAAATAAGAAAAGATCAAATATGTGAAATAAACTCTGAGAGAAAACTGACAAAAACTATAACAAGACTCAGAACGAAACACTATAAAGGAATGACAATGCACCCAGATGGCACAAGAACCTATAGGACAATGCAACTGTGTGAAAATTGACATGGACCCAGAACAGCAGCTTTACACACCCAAGATAGAGGACATTGCGACCAGTGCTGTAGTCGTAAAATTAGCATAGGGTATACGCTTGAGAATATAAATTTTTGGTAAAAATAAACAAGGTTATTTTTAATTATATTTTTATTTGAAAAAAAGACGTAAAATATTACATACAACTTTTACATAAAAATGTCCCATAATGACTGCCGAGATGCATCTGTATTTTTTCTGGCACAAACTCTTGATCTAGTGTCAGTAGATGATCTATGATGTAAAAGCCATGATTGAACGTATTTTTTTGGCTGAAACATTTCGATTGGTGGTCCATTTGAATTTATGAACATTAAGTTCGATATTTGCTAATTTGCTTGCCCGATCTTTTCCTGCTGCTTCTATTAGGTAGTTACTCCATTCTGGTGAAATATGAATTATTTCACTTTTTGCAGCCCCTAAAGTTTTAACACTTGCGCAAATGTTACATCCGAGTCTACCTTTGGAAATTGAAAGCCATGGATACTTTTCCTTAAATTGAATATATTGGGAATCATTCCAAACTTCAAATTTGGAATCCTGGTCATTCATTTTCTCTGGTGAACTATTGATCAATATATCAGCTCTTTTTGAGATAGTACTTGCATTTGATGTACCAACAGTGTTTTTATTTCTTTTAACAGCTTCTTCTAGTTCATTCTTTTCTGCATCTTCTTCTACCTCCAAACTTCTTTTAGTACATAAATTTCCTGTCTTCAACCAGCGGTCCATAATTAAACAGAAGAGTTATTTTCGAAAGCTAGTATAAGTACAGAAAATTTAAATTTCACTTATTTTAACATGAACAAAATTTAGATACTTACTTAATCGATTTGTTTTGAATAAAATCTTTATTTTATTTATTTTTTTAAAAAACACACCAACTTTTCACAACAATTAAAAACAATTTAAATAAGCTTTTAAGCCAGTATCAATAAACTTACTTAAAGAAGTTTTCAAAATTATATTTTTTTAAAAATCAATGTTATTTTGTCAACAGCTTTTGCTAACTTCAAATAAACTAAAGAATATGCAAAATTAACGTCCACAATAACGTAGTTTAGCATGGTTACCATAGCAACTTTAGTTAAAGAAGAGTATTTGATAAAATTCAAATATATTTTCAATTGTATAGAATTAGAAGAAAATCGTTTTAAATCGAAAACCAAATTGTTTATGTATTAGTTTACATCACTGCTGGATAAATACAGCATTGGTAATAAGAGAACATCTTTCTTGAAGAAGTCGTTTTTACTTTTTTTTGTAAATGATTTTAACATCAGAAAATATAACTTTATTTTTATTTAAACTTTAATTTTTTAACATATTTTCTATTAAGCAAACATAATAACTTTTAAATATTAGGAAAGTTTAAAGTTTTCATTTCATTGTGGTTTTAAACAAAATTACCATTTTCAAAAATTATAGGTTCAGTTATATTCGTTTTCCGTTTTTCGTTAAAGGAGGCTTGTTTGATTATTAATTTGAATATAGTTGATATATTTTTCCCAAGAAATTTTTACTAAATGAATGAAATATTTTGTGTGAATTGTTAATTTGAAAATTTTTTGCAATTTTTCAGTACAATTTTTATCATCATTTTTTTTTTACTATTACAAAGAAAGAAAATAATAAATTTTTAATAAAAAATTTGAACAAAATCATAGGGTATACGCTATTTTTAAGTAAAACCACTAGGTATACGCTATCTAAATTTTAAAAGCATAGGGTATACGGCGTATACCCCCGTATACCCTCCACTACAGCACTGATTGCGACTGCTGTGATAGAGATGCACGGGGATATCTGAGGCTCTTCATTGGACACGACAACAACAACAATTTGGATTATAGATTTGAAATACAAGGTAATAAGACCAAAATATAAATAATGTATGATGTTTCGGTAACAGGGTTGTTACCATCATCAGACAAAAGTACTGAATGAGGTAATAAGACCAAATCCAAATAAATAAATTGTGTTTAAAGTTTCTGTAACATCAGACAATTTGGATTTGGTCCTATTACCTCATTCAGTAATTTTGTCTGATGATAGTAACAATGCTGTTACCAAAACTTCACACACTATTTATTTATTTGGATTTGATCATTTTACCTTGTGTTTAGACATTTGGACAATTTGGTGATCATGGGATATACTAAATAACTTACAGCAAAATATTTTTCAAAAAGTTTATTCTATTGGAAGCTTTCAGGTCTTATCCTTTTTTTCAATCTTTGGCCACGAGGCATACAACAAGATTGTTTAGTTACCCAACAACTTGTATAGGTTTCATTGTGTAGCTTCCATTTTCATTGGGGTCAAAGGTTGAGAAATAACCTGAAAACATCCAATAGAATAACATTTTCAAAAAATATCTTGCTGCAATTTATCTATTAAACATAAGACAATAACACACCATATATATTCAAGAAATGAAATCATCAAAGTATGAATTTTTCTCTTTAAGTAGAACATAAAGAGAAAAATTCATACTTTGATGATTTCATTTCTTGAATACCTTCTTCTGTCCTTAATTGCAATGATAAAAATATTGGGAGGGCCTGTCTAACCAGTGGTGAACCCTCCCAGGTGTTTCACCAGTTTAATCTGCCAGACTATTTCTTAGAGCTCTAATACTGTATTGGATGATTCTGCTTGTATACGTGAGACACTGTAGGTTGGAATCTTGGTTATGGTATTTAATCAAACTATTTATCCACCGTCCTCAAACCTTATGTCCATAGCTATATTTAATACCAAAACCACAAGATTTTTTCAACTATACAGTATTACATATATATGCGGGGTTCTGTGGAAGGATGGTCTAAACCATTGGTTTTTGACCACTACGACCCGGGTTCAATTCCTGAATTGGGCACTTTTCCATATTTAAAAAAAAAATCTCCAATGGAGCAATTTATTTTTAATAAAAGAACTACGCAAAGTGCAAGTTGGTCATGGGTCAATTGGTTGTTGTTGAAAATTGTCAGTTTTTACCCCCCAACTCTCCAACTGAACACAAAAGTATGAAGTGGTGGTGGCTAAATGTTTCAAATATCCTGTATAAAGTATGCATCATTGAATTTCCATTAAAGAAAATAGTTTTAGATTTATGGGAACTCAAATTTATTCAACTGGTCTTGTCTATGCATTGTCCACTCTATTTTGATGCCTACAAACTGTAGTGTAATTGAAATGCAGTGATTAATAGGTTCTCTTCTTCTTTCTTATCTCCACTTGATCATGTTAGGGTATCAAGCCTGTAGAGCTTGAGACTTTTGATGGTGTCTGCTGGGGATGACTAGAGCTCATCAATGGATGAGTCAATACAGTCAATAATATGTTTTGGGGTTACAGGTTGAGAATTGCACTTAGTACATAGTGGGAAAACCCTGCAACCATTCTGGAAAGTCATTGTCCGTAGATGACCAGACTTAAGTCTGGAAATCAAGGACTGCTGTTCCCTTGGTAAGACAGAATTGATGCTGTCCCTCCTGCTCTGTACCAGTCATGTGCTGAGGTGAATTTCCATTCTTGTTGGCATTAGGTTTTGATGGTATGGAGGAGATCTCTTTCATCTAATTGGGTGGTATATTTTCTGGCCTCAGGGTGGTCCAGATTTTGCTAGAGAGTGAACAATAGGTTGTTTAATGAAATGGGGATTTCACCACCTCATGTAATCTCTGAGTGTCAATGGAGTAAGTAAGATGCTGATTAAGGCTCAGAGTTTCCAAGATTTCCTGAAACAGTGAATAGAATGTGACACAGAGAATAAATATACATTTATATAGGCACTCAAGGACAAAACTTAAGGGAATGGAAGTTCCTTAATGTCTCCACTGGTCTATTTTTTAGTTTATTTTTTTATTTTTTGAAGGAGACAGGCAATTTTGTTCACACTTGGTTATCTCCTGTGTCTTATAGTGTGTACTAGCCGAATGACCCGGGCAACGTCCGTGTTTTACCCGATTGAATGTTTTGATTCAAATACTATTTGTTGCAATTCTAAATTGGCGCCTTAATTAATTGCATATGTTAGCTAATAACTATAGCCTACCGCCCGCCATGCGCGCACACAGGGAAGTCACGTGCTCGTCGGCAGCCAACGGGCGCGCGCCGCCGGCAGGGGGGGGGGGGGGGGGGGGGGGGCAAAGGTGGCGTGACCGTAGCCAACCAATAAAAGCAAACGGTGACAGAGAAAGAGAGATGACTGATTAGGAGATGAGGAAATGCGCTCGTAACTGTATATAGAATACTTATACAGACCCACTGCTAACTTATATTTTATTCTATATAGGACTAAACCATCTAGTAATGGTGGAATAATTAAGAATTTTTTTTAAATTATTATCTCTCTCTCTCTCTCTCCCATGTACATGTGGTACAGACCATGATAATCATGGTGGGTAGAAGTAGGCGACTGCTTTCACTGTAAGTGCACCACATGTCTACACATGTGAAAAGCAGTTTGACTTTTGCACTTACAAAGGTGCCAGAGCCCCGTTTGGTTATTCACACTCGCTGGCGGGGTTGGAGTTTTGCAAGAATCGGTGACCATTGGAACACTTTTTTTTTTTTTTCAATTATAAAAAAAGTGCCCAATGCAAGATTCTATTCCGGGTTGTAGCGTTCTAAAACCAATGAATCAAATCACCCTTCCACTGACCTTCTATTAAGAATTTAATAATTTGGAGTTTAAAGTAAGAGATATGGTGGTTAGCTTCCAATATCTAATAAACTGTCCCGCAACAACAGTAATTTAACAGAGTGGTAGGGGTGGACCAATGAAAAGCCACATTACTGGGTGAAAACCAATATGTACCAACCAACAGCTGCATATGGATCCTTGTTATGATTTGTACTAAGTTGTCTGTTTTCCATGTTAGGTGTGATCTCATATGAAGCTAAGCCACAACATGGGCTACCAATTCTTTGAATTAACAGTAGACACACATTTACATAGCATGATGTGTTATCACCTAAATCAAGGGTTGGCAACCTTTTGAGTAGGAAGAGTCAAAAATAACAATTTATAAAATTTCAAAGTTTTTAAGGAGCCCCAAAAGTTTTATATGTCAACTTTATGCAAGTACTAGATGCTGTTTCACATCCAAAGAGCTGCATATGGCTCATGAGCTGCAGGTTGCCAACCCCTGACCTAAGTTGTTGTTACTGCTTCTCATCCCCTTGTACAAAAATTACACAAATTCCAAGAGTCCATTCTCCTCCCCAAGCTAAGTACTAATGACCTTGGATAATACAAGAAAATAAGACCTAATCCAAATAATTTAATAGTGTGTGACCTTTCGGGAACAGCATTGTCACCTTCATCAGACAACAGAATAAAATCTATTCTTTAATTTTATTCTTTTTTTCTGATGATGGTGACAATGCTGTTGCTGAAATTTCACACATTATTAAATTATTTGGATTAGGTCCTTTTTTCTTGTATTATAATCTATAATCCAAACTGTGCTTATCGACCTTGGATAAGATGAGCTAAGACAGCTTGTTTTGGGTGCAGGCAAAGAGTAAGAAAAATGACCAGAAACTGTCCCTGTGGCGCTGCTACCTGCAGGTGTTCTGGCCAGCCTTCGCTGTGGGCGGAGTCATCAAGATCTTTGGAGACATGGCCGGACTGGTGGGACCTATCTCCATCGGGGTGGTGCTGGACTATGTTGAGCTGGGCAGTAACGCCACCTACTACACTTCGGACCAGGTCTGTTCCATACACTGGTGGGGCTTAACACAATGGTGATAAGGCACAATTTGGATTATACATTATAAACACAAGGTAATAAGACCAAATTCAAATAAATAAATAGTGTGCGACGTTTTGGTAACAACGCTGCTACCGAAACGTCACACACTATTTATTTATTTGGAATTTATCTTAATACGTTGTGTTAATACAACAATGTTATCTCATACACCAGTGTCAAAACTGGTGTTACAGTAGAACTTCCCAAGGTAATAAGACCAAATTCAAATAAATAAATAGTGTGTGATGCTTCGGCAACAGCGTTGTTACCATCTTCAGATGAAAGTATTGACACACTATTTATTATTTGGATTTGGTCTTATTACCTTGTGTTTATAATCTATAATCCAAATTGTGCCTTATCAGTAGAACCTCCATTTAATGGACACCTCTCCACAAAGGACATTTTTCATTTGCAAAATTACCATTTTAACAATTTAGCAACTCTCTGGTAAGAGGACACCTCTCCCTAAAGGACACTTTAGCTCTGAAATTAGGTGTCCTCTACAGGGAGGTAGTTCTACTGTATTGTGTACCTGGTGACTCAATTGACATTGTCTGCTAGTTGTGAATAAACTAGTTGGGAGATTTATTTATTCATATTTTTCAAAATATTGGTTTTTAACAACATTTGAGGACAATCTCCTTCTCTCTGTCAAGACATTCAACCCATCTTTACTTCACTGGTAGTCAAATCTCATACAGAACAAATCACATCATTCAACTTTCCCCATTAATGAAATCAACACAATTTTTGTCTTACAAGAAAATAAGACCTAATCCAAATAATTTATTAGCGTGTGACGTTTCAGCAACAGTATTGTCACCATCATCAGACAAAAGAATAAAATGGATAAAAGATTCCATTTTGTTCTTTTGTCTGATGATGGTGACAATGCTGTTACTGAAACGTCACACACTAATAAATTATTTGGATTAGGTCTATTTTCTTGTATTATAATCTATAATCCAAATTGTGCTTTATCACAATTTGTGTCTGTATAATGATTTACCATCAAACCTCTTATAACAACCTCACTAGAGACTATTGTTTTTATCATTAAGTGGTTATAAATCACAACTTGGGACCAATGATAAGGTACAATTTGGATTATAGATTATAACTACAAGGAAATAAGACCAAATCCAAATTAATAGTGTGTGATGTTTCAGTAACAGCCTTGTTACCGAAATGTCACATTAATTTATTTGAATTTGATATTATTTTCTTGTAACTTAGGACCAAGATTTTATGTTGTAATAACTAAGTTGTAACAAGGTTCCACTGTGTATAAGCTAACTCATTACCATCTGAATCAGCATACTGCTGTGTGACTACTAAGGGCTCAGTTCTCTAGTACATTATTTTTTTGCTTATTCCTAGTACACGTGATACAGGCCATGATAATCATGGTTGGGTAGAAGTAAGCGACTGCTTTTACTGTAAGTGCACCACGTGTCTACACATGTGAAAAGCATGTGTACTTACACATTTTGTACTTACAAATGTGCCAGAGCCCCATTTGGTTATTTGCACTCGCTAGTGGGGTTGGACTTTTGCAAGAATTGGGGGCCAATGGAGCTTTTTTTTTTTTTAAATCAGAAAAAAGTGCCCAATGCTGGAATCAAACTCTGGTTGTAGCGGTAGAAAACCAATGGTTTAGACCATTCTTCCACTGACCCCCTCAAGCACACTACTACTGAGAGAGAGGTGACACATATTTGAATCTGGCTTTAACAACTTCACTAGATTTTATGTTGTTGTTTCTTATCCCCTTGTGTAAAGATAACACAAATTCCATGCGTTCATGCTCCTCGAACTGTTTTATGATAAGCAGCAGCCTCTCCCAAAGGTCCTGTTTAGTACATCTAATGCAAGCCAAAATGTTCTGGAGCTGCAGGTGCCAAGCTACATTTTGGGCAAGTGGGGTAGATTTTGTTGTTATTTTCTATCTTCAATGGCATAAGATGGCCTGTTCTAAATCTTGTTAGTGTTGTTTGATGCTGTTTATTTCTCATGTTCAGAGCTCCTCCTGATTTTATGTTGTTGTTATGACCATGGTGTTGTGTGGTAAAACCACCATTAGGGATTAAAAGTAGGACTTTAGGAAGTTTTATAACTAAGTTACCGTTATATTGAGGTTCAACTGTATTTAGTCTGACTATTCCTTCAGCTCCACACTTTATATTACAACTAAACTGCTATGAATTTAAAATTGGAATATGTAAGGTTTTTTTTTTTGGATAAAATTTTTGTAATATGAGCCTGTGACATTTTGTCTTTCCACTCTTTTATCTTCCCTTGTTATAAGGCACAATTTGGATTATAGATCATAAACACAAGGTAATAAGACCAAAACTAAATAAATAAATAGTGTGTGACGTTTCAGTAACAGCATTGTTACCATCTTCAGACAAATTTTTCAATTCAGCACTTTTTCTGAAGATGGTAACAACGCTGTTACCGAAACGGCACACTATTAATTTATTCAGATTTGGTCTTATTACCTTGTGTTTAACTCCCCTTGTTTTTGTTTCCTATCCCCTTGTGCAAAAATTACAAGAATTCCATGAATCCGTGCTTCTCGAGCTGATTTCATGGAATGAAGTGCAGCTTTCGTTGATCATGAAACCATGATCCAGGCACACTTTGGTGAAAGTCTGCCATCCTTTGTGGCCACACTGAACCTCTGCAAATAATCCACAAGAATATATCATTGTTACAAGCCTCTCAGGTTTCTTTTGAATTTGATTTGCATTTTATTTTTTACATGTGATCACATGTCACTTAACCACTGACCTGGAATTCTCCTTTCTCTACTGTTCAGTACTGCTGGGTATCAGGCCTAACTTCTCTATATCCTCGACTCTATAAACATGAGCTCATCTCTACAAAATGTCAGATTCTCTCACTAAATATGAGTTTATTTTCAATTTATATCTTGGAGGTGACTTTCTAAATGTTTCCAACGATGGCACTTCTCATATTTATGATACTACATTCCAAATAGTGCACTAGAACTTCTGCAAAGAGAACAATTTTCACTTTGCCAAAATTACCATCTTTTACCAATTAGCTTCTCTCCAATTAGAGGACATATCTCCCAAAGGACACTTGAACTCTGCAACTAGATTTTGTACTCTAGAGAGAGGTTCTACTGTACCTGCTCTTAGTTAAGAGGCCACCTGTCTCTCTAATGCCTAGAGGAGAATAAACTTCTCAAGAAAGATAAGCACTACAAGGTAGTTGTGTCTTGACACTATATGTTGTCACAGCCCCTCCTCACTACGGAGGTCCTCCAGAATGGCTACGTGGCCGCTCTTGTAGTCTTCATCGCCACCTTCCTCCAGAGTTCCTTCTCCAACAACTTCAACCACCTGGCCATCATGGAGGGAGTGAACCTTCGAACCTCCCTGCAGGTACAGGATACCACTCACTCGCTGCCTACTCAGGTGGTCATCACGGCTGCTTGCAGTGTCTGGTGTACAACAAGGCCCTGGCAATGAACTCAGGCCTTGATACCGGAGCTGTCCTCAACCACATCTCTGTTGACCCCATCAACATGATGATGCTCTTCTCCATGGGACACTACCTCTGGGCCGTACCTTTCAAGGTGGGTCTTGCCTGCTGGGCATTACAGTTGATTGATAAACACATACATACACACCAAAATAAGTTTCTGAGGCTTCAATTCATATCTTGATTTCCAAAAATCTAGCTATTGACTTCTCAAAATGTATTCTCAGAAAAGAGTGGAATTAGTTTCAATATATACAGCAATGCTCTTCTGTAAATAATAAGGCCAGTGGCATAATTTAAACATAAGGTTATAAAGGGCCATCTATATATGTGAATTTTTTTTTTAAATCTTCCTTCGAAATCTCTTGTTGTACTGTGTGCATATGCCTGCATGTGTATGTGTGGTTTTTGATATGCTTCACAAGTCCAGTGAGATCACAGACCCAGTATGTACAGATCCTAGTCCTGCTAGGCCTACTGTACTGGCAGCTGGGGCTGAGTGCCCTGGCAGGGGCTGCCACCATCTTCATCCTCTGCCCCGTCCAGTACTACATGTGCTCCCGCCTCTCCAAGATACAGAAGCAAGGCATGGTATGTTCCACACCCATGCAAAATGGCAAAGATCTTACCTCAGACACAAGGTAATAAGACCAGATCCAAATAAATAAATAGTGTGTGATGTTTCAGTAACAGTTGTTATCATCTTCACATACAGTACAGTACAAAGTACTGAATGAATTTATCTGAAGATGGTAACAACACTGTTACCAAAATGTCACACACTATTTATTTATTTGGATATGGACATATTACCTTGGGTTTATAATCTATAATCCAAATTGTGCATTATCATTTTACCTCAGATTTTAACTCTTCAGTCTGACATCATCAATAGTGACAGACTATTCCATGCGCAGTAGAACCCCTCCATTAGAGAACACTCTCCCTAAAGAACATCTCTTCACTAAAGACAATATTAATTGCCAGAATTAATATTTTTATTAATTATTAACTTTTCGGTAAGAGAACACTTCTACATAAAGGATACTTTATGCTCTGCAACTAGGTGTCTTTTTACAGAGTGGTTCTACTGTATTTGAAAATAATAATTTACAAAAAAATGTATCCCCAGTGTATACAGATGGTACAGGCTATAATAATCATGATAGGTAATTAATGACTATTTTACTTCAAGTACACCACCTGTCTGTAGAACCTCCATGAGAGGACCCTCACTAGAGGACACCTTCATAAAAAGAACAGTTGCCAAAAATTACCATTTTTACTAATTAGCAACTCTCAGATAAGAGGATGCCTCTCTCTAAATGACACTAAAGGCTTTGGTGTCGTCCTTTACTGAAAGGTTCTACTGTTTGTATAGCTACAATTGCATGATCAGGGCATGTCTACAGCACCTAATCTCATACATTTTTCTCTTTAGTTTTGACATGATATATATTTTACACAAATAAATTTACTGACAATGCGTTTCTTTTAAATATCATCAAATATTATCTCTACAGACCTTATTGCAATGATATGAGTTATTGAATGAGAGGGCTTGGCTCATCAGTAGTGGACCCTCTCAGCAGTTTCACCAAATTAATCTCTAGACCGCTCTACTATTGTATTGGACTGGTTTGGAATATACCCTGTATTTTCTATGGAAGGCAGCTTAGAGGTGTTTAGTGAACTATGGACATAAGCTTATAGGTCTGTAGAGGTACATACATATAATTTCAAGGTATTGCATCGAGCAAAGCTCTTCCGCAAAATATGTTTTCATAACAAATATATATTGGTAAATTAAATTTATACGTTTAATTGCCATCTATCGTTAATTTTTTTTTAAAAATATATTTACATGATATATATGTGTGTTCTGCCAGACTATCTCGGATGAACGGCTCAAGCAAACCAGTGAGCTCCTGCAAGGTATGAAGCTGTTGAAGCTCTACGGCTGGGAGGCACTCTTTGCTGGGCACATCCGCAAGACCAGAGAGAAGGAACTCTCCCTGCTGAAGAAGGAATACATCTTCGTGGCCCTCAACAGTAAGTAGCTGATAGATACCAACAGAGCCTGCCAACTCTCTCTCTCCTCTGCAAGGGAACAAATCTGCTTGCCAAAGTCATTTTAACAAATATTCAGCAATATTGTCTCAAGATGGTAATAATGCTGTTACAGAAATGTGAATGCTTAAAAAATATATATTGCAATAAATGTTCTAAAAATACAGTAGAACCTTCATTAGTGGACATCTCTAAACAACAGACAGTTTTCATTGCCAAAATTGTTAAGTGAATACTTTAAATATATATATTGTGGTATAGTTGTGGTGTGTTTATGTGCAGCCTTCATGACTAACATGTTCTCTATCCTCCTCACCCTGGTTGTAAGTATTCTCTCACTATCAGCCGGACAGACAGACAGACAGACTGACTGGTTGGCTCTAGACCTTTGTACTCTACTCGGAAGTGGAAGGTCAGCCTCTCACAGCCTCCAAAGTATTCACCGGCCTGGCCCTCTTCAACCAGCTCACTGTGCCTCTCTACATCATCCCTATTGTCATCCCCATCCTTATCTCTGCCATGGTGAGTGATTATACCTCACAGTCAAACCTGGCTGTACACACTTCCTTTGTTACCTTGATGTTATTATAACCACATTCTTCTTCTGAGGGGGTCAGTGGAAGGATGGTCTAAACCATTGGTTTTCGACCGCTACGACCAGGGATCGAATCCTGCATTGGGCACTTTTTTTATGATATCAAAAAGAATGCTCCAATGGCCTCCGATTCTTGCAAAAGTCCAACCCCACCAGCGAGTGCAAGTAACCAAACGGGGCTCTGGCACATTTGTAAGTTCAAAGTCGAACTGCTTTTCACATTTGGTGCACTTACAGTGAAAGCAGTCACCTTCTTCTACCCACCATGATTATCATGGCCTGTACCACGTGTACTAGGGATAAGCAAAAAAAAAAAAAAAACATTCTTCTTCTTATATAAACAAGAAAATAAGACCTGATCCAAATAAATTAATAGTGTGTTACGTTTTGGTAACAGTGTTGTTACCATCATCAGACAAAAGAATTTTAAAAAATAACATTTGAATTTTTTTTTTTTTAATTCTTTTGTCTGATGATGGTAACAACACTGTTACCGAAATGTCACACACTATTAATTTATTTGGATTAGGTCTTATTTTCTTGTACAGTAGAACCTCCATGAGAGGACGCTCGCTCTAGAGGACACCTCTCCCTAAAGGACACTTTGGCTCTACAGTTAGGTGTTGTCCTTACAGGGAGGTTCTACTGTAGCTATAATCCAAATTGTGCTTTATCATTTCTTCTTATATAGAGGCTGTTATAACAAGGTATCATTATATAGCGACATAAAAATAAGTTGTTTAGCTAATTAAAATCTTCATACAGTAAAACATTTCTATAGCGAATACCGATGTGACAGAACCTAAGTGTCCACTACAGCCATGGTTCGTTATAGTCATAGTTCACTGTATTATAAAAATAAAAATGGGGGTTATTTCAGGTTGGATATAAGGGAAGGTTTGCTATATCCCAGGTTTGTTTTAGCAGGGTTTTACTGTAAATGGTTGCCTGTTTATATATACAGTAGAACTTCCCTGTAAAGGACAACACCTAATTGTAGAGCCAAAGTGTCCTTTAGGGAGTGGTGTCCTACAACCGGAGAGTTGCAAAATAGCAAAATATGGTAATTTTGAAAATGAAAGCTGTCCTTTGTAGGTGTTCTCTAGCGCGGGTATCCTCTCATGGAGGTTCTACTGTATATATATGTTGTAATATATTCCAATATATATATCTATGTATCCATGTATTGTATAGATGTATATGTAATTGCCAAAGGGCCAAATAAAATCGAGTGAGTTACAGTCGGCGCCGGAAAGCCGAAAAAGGGTCAGAAAAACAAGTCGGGTATGCCCCCTTCTTGCGCAAACAGATTAGTCCGCTTTGAGACACGATTGACAGTTCTCCCCTGACTGGTGTCGGCTAGACTCACTCTCTCGCCATCTCTGTGGTGACATCTACCATGTCTCGTTCTTTGGTGCAATACATTCACGCCTGAACCCACTCTAACATTGAGGCCACAACGACTGCATTTGACCAACACACTACATTCATACTACAGGATCGAATACCTTACTACATATATATATTTTGATCAGACACCATATATAAAAAGTGGGATGTGGCAGGTGAGCACCAAGAGGCTGGTGGGATTTCTCCAACAACCCCAGGTGGAGTCCAAGCCCCCCTGGCAGGATGGAGCTCCCCGTCAGAATGGCCTGGTGAGTGGTATCTTTGACATCCCATACACCTGGGTTCTTGTTGTTGTTGTGGTTTGTGTAAGGATATAATTAATACAAAACAATAATATACCATCTATATATAACGAATGAATTCATTATAAGACGTGATTGTTTCTTTTCACAAATAAATCAAACTTCTACTGTCCTTACTTTGATAAAAAATATTGAGAGGGCTTGGCTCATCAGTGGTGAACCCTCCCAGCAGTTTCACCAATTTAATCCACCAGACCGCCTCTTTAGAGCTCTAATACTGTATTGGATCATTCTGCTTTTATATGCTACATTGAAAATAAAAGCAGGTGAAAGTCTGACTTTGCCTGTATTTTGAGGCCGTTCCTAAACATGGAAGCAGACATTTTTACTGCCAACTCTAACATGAGTACAGACGCAGCTCCTCCGTATCCCTGGAGAGGGACCCTTGCTGAGGTCTATCAACTGGGTCAGTTGTACTCAAGATTTTCAAGAGGTTTTTCTCCTCTTGTAACAATGCTGCTGTTGGTCTGTGACTGCTTATTTGTCAGAGTTATTCTGCTTGTTTCCCAGCTGGCCTTCATATCTGAAGGTCATTCCCCTATCCACCACCTGGGGACGCACCCTGTTGCAGTCAGCTCTGCCGAGGGTTAAAAACCTTAGTGGGAGGCATTCAGTAACTTTGGTATATTACAACAGTGCCTTGTCTGCTTGCTATGGCTATTGTGGAGCTCAAAAATCATCTCCATTGGTTAGCAGCCCGGAAGAACATATCTTTTTGTGTGTGTGCTACAGCCATCTCCCACCAAGCTCTCCACAGATGAAGTGTTCCTGTCCAACGGAGCTTTGTCAGAAGCTGTCATCACCATCAGGGAAGGCTGCTTCTTCTGGGATCCTCGCCATCGGATCATGGCACTCCGCGACATTGACCTGCAAATCCCTCAAGGTGAGCCCTACTGGACTCTTGGTGATTGTTTGTTTTTTATGAAACTCAAAGTTGTAAATGACTTGCGCCTTGCATGCCATGTTTCTGCACCACAACTAAGGGGGGCCAACAGCCTAAATTACATATGTGGTTGGTTTTTTTCTTCAAGATTAAGAAAGGGTTTTTGTGGCCAATATTCTGGAATGATCCAACAGATGGTACAAGCCATCAGCAAATTTCAGCTGCATGATCAGAAGATGCCTTTTTACTTAATTTATCAACTTTAAACTAACCCCTAGAAGCATGCCATCTATATATAAGATATTGATGAGGCACAATTTGGATTGTAGATTATAAACACAAGGTAATAAGACCAAATCCAAATAAATAAATAGTGTGTGACGTTTCGGTAACAGCGTTGTTATCATCTTCAGACAAAAGTTGTGTGAAGATGGTAACAACGCTGTTACCAAAACGTCACACACTATTTATTTATTTGGATTTGGTCTTATTACCTTGTGTATATATAAGATATGAAACTATCAATGCTATTTTTCATCTTTTTTAAAATAAAGCAGCTTCCTTACTACTACTATTAACAATGGTGGAAAAATATTGGGAAGTCCTGGCTCATTAATGGTTTCCCCAGTTTAATCTACCACAATATTTTATCAATATTCAATCTATAAGTCTTCATGATGGAGAGCTGCTCTCATTGGTTGGCTATCCATCACAGACAGTCAGACTTTGTTCCCCAAATGGAGGAATAGTGAAAAAATATTGTATTGGACTGATCATTTGGAAATTAGGATTTTGGTGTATTGGGCTTATGCCTATAAAGTGCCATAAACAGTACATTTTAGATAATAAAGTTAACATCTATGGATGAGTATCCTTAGACATTTACTTTATTATCTTTAGATGCACCAAACAGGACTTTTGAGAGAGGCTGCTGCTTATCATAAAACAGCTGGAGGAGCATGAACTCATGGAATTTGTGTAATCTTTACACAAGGGGATAAGAAACAACTTTATTATCTAAAATTGCTAGCAAAGAATTATATTCTAAAATAAACAGTACATTTCCAATATGCAATATTACAGCGATTTGGTAGATTGAACTGACAAAACCACTGAGAGGATTCACCACTGTAGGTGAAGGGATAGAAAGTTACGTAATGGAAATAAAAAAAAAAGAAGTAAATTTTTAGTAGAAAAAAAGAGTTATGTATACTATTGTGTGGAGCAATATTTTGGATTAATTAATTTAATATTTACATAGTGTAGATGCTACACATTATGTAAATATTAAATTAATTAATCCAAAATATTGCTCCACACAATAGTATACATAACTCTTTTTTTCTACTTCCTACCTTCCGTTTATTTTTTCCATTGTAACAAGTACAGTGGAAAGTTATTAGGATAAGAAACATATAGGTGCTAAATTGTTTCAATTATTGTACATTACTGAATACCTCTATGATCCTCATGTCAACTTTTCTATTTTGGGGTGATTTTAATGTACATAACTTGGTTTAAATAAATTTACTTTTATAAGATAATAGGACCAAATAAAAATAATCGAATAGATAGATGCTGCCTGGCCAGAATTCGTAGTTCTTCAAATTAAAGATACTTCAGCCAGTAAATCTATTGTCTCAACTTTTCGACAAAAATAGTTTGTCCTCGTCAGGAGCGAACAATTTGTCCTTGCATACTTGATCATAGATTTCTCTAGTTGCCTTGAATACCTCGGGACCAAAATTGGTCTCAATTATCATAAAGATAAAGGCTGCCTGGCGGAATTCATAGTACTTCAAATTAAAGATACTTCGGTCAGTAAATATTTTTTATTGTCGAAACGTCGAGACAATAAAAAATATTTACAGAAAAATAAAAATAGGTACAGTAGAACCTCCCTGTAAAGGACACCTAATTGCAGAGCCAAAGTGTTCTTTAGGGAGAGGTGTCTTCTTACTGGAGAGTTGCTAAATTGTAAAAATGATAATTTTGCAAATGAAAACTGTCATTTGTGGAGAGGTGTCCTCTAGCGGGGTGTCCGCTAAAGGGAGGTTCTACTGTATTTTTGTAATAAGTAATATGTAGTATTTTAATACACAAAGGTCTTTTTACTTATCTCCAAACAAAATTACTTTTATTAATCCTGAAAGAATTGATTATAAATTAGCTAATCAATAACTTGCTATGAAATGATGTTGTGTAGGTTAGTGTGTGTTGGATTTATTTTTTTCATTTAAAATTTGAGTTACCAATCTATATAGTACAGTTGAACCTCTAGCTAAAGGACAACACTTAGTAAAACTGGTCATTTTGGTAATGAAAATTTCCTTTGTGGAGAGTTGTTCTCTAGCAAGAGCATCTTGGAGTATGTTCTACTATATAGGTTAAGTTTATTTTACTCTATGTGGAAAATCATGTGTTTTGGTGATCATGAAGGTAGAGTTTTTACTGTCTTGATTGAGGGCAAGGTCATGATTTGATAAATCATTGGATTAATTATGAATGAAAATAAGAATCTGCAAGTGTGCGCGCAATCCATAGACAGGGAGAAACTGAGAAAATTTCTGAAGTTTTGTGCATCTCATTCTATCTCTCAATTTTTTAGTCTTTTGTGAGTTAAATATTTGTTTTTTGACTCGTGCTTTAGATGTTATACAAAATTTGAAATATTGCGTGAGAACGCACTTGCAGCCTTAGAATAATTTTTAACGCTTTGCCAAATGTTTTAATTTTTGTTCGCTCATGACGAGGACAAAAGGTTTTTGTCAACACAATAAAAAGATTTACTGGCCGAAGTATCTTTAATTTGAAAAACTATGAATTCTGGCCAGGCAGCCTCTATCTTTATGATATCTATCTCTCAAATTAGTTTTCTTGTTTTTTGCCAGGGTCAGTTTTCAGTGATATGTTTAATCATAAAATAAACTATCAGAAGAGAATAAACACAAGGTAATAAGACCAAACTAAATAAATAAATAGTGTGTGACGTTTCAGTAACAGTGTTGTTACCATCTTCAGACCAAAGTATTGAATGTCTGAAGATGGTAAAAACACTGTTACCGATATTTCGCACTCTATTTATTTGGATTTAGTCTTATTAACTTGTGTTTATAATCTATAATCCAAATTGTGTGTCTTATCATTATCAGAAGAGAACTTTTTCCAAGTTCCCACATGTACAATCATGTCACTGTGTGGTGCAGGGAAGTTGACCTGCGTAGTGGGATCTGTGGGCTGTGGGAAGACCTCCTTGCTGGCGGCCATGTTGGGAGAACTCCACCTCAAATCTGGCTCCATCCATTGGAGCAGCAAGTAAGTGTCTTGTATGGTTTAACTCTTTGTTTATTTGAGCCTTTGTTCACATTGAGTTCCTTCACCTATGGAAGCTATAGAATGGGTGCTAAAAAAATTAGTATTTAGCTTTCAATGCAATTAAGCATTTAAACAAACTATTATATTTATGTATTTGAGTATGAAAAAATAATAGAAAAAAAAGGGGGTCAGGTGTTGATATTAAAAATATAAAAAAGGCATATCCTGACCAGAAGCACATGTGTTTTTCAGAAGGCAGAGCGCCATTTGGTGGAACAGAAATCAACTGAACATTGATTTAGCCTGTTCCCTGATATTTGGCCAACCCAATTTCTTGACAAATCAAGGTGCTCCGCCTTCTGAAAAGCACATGTGCTCCTGGTCAGGATATGCCTTTTTTTATTTTTGATATCAACACCTGACCTTTTTATCTATTTATTATTTTTTTAATTTTTTTTTTTTCATGTGTTAAGCGTATTTACGCAAGCTTGGCCTTAAATACCCATTTCTTGGTTTCTCAAGAAGCCACTGGGACCAAAAATCTTTTTGGTCGCAGTGGTACAGCCTACTCCACGCTGACGAGCGGCAACAGCGCGAAACACGTTCGTGGATGGCTTTTCTTGATTTGTCAAGAAATTGGGTTGGCCAAATATCAGGGAACAGGCTAAATCAATGTTTAATTGATTTCTGTTCGACTTGATGGCGCTCTGCCTTCTGTAAAGCACATGTGCTCCTGGTCAGGATATGCCTTTTTTATTTGAGTATTTACAGTAGAACTACCTCCCTGTAAAGGAAAACACCTAGTTGCAGAGCCAAAGTGTCCTTTAGAGAGAGGTGTCCTCTTACCGGTGAGTTACTAAATAGTAAAAATGGTAATTTTACAAATGAAAACTGTCCTTTGTGGAGAGGTATCCTCCACAGTGTGAGTGTCCTCTCATGGAGGTTCTACTGTATACCCCCCACTATAGGATCTAATTACTGGAAATAAGTTGAATATACCGTGGTTACTTGGGAATATAGGATGTTACATTAAATCTATTTGAGCCTTTATAGAATCATGCTTCTTGAGATAAGATGAACATACAATGGATGCTAAGGAATAAATAAATAAACTAATTGTAGGATATTTTAAAATTCACTGATCTTTTTATGCAATTGATACAGTAGAACCTCTATGAGAGGACACTCCTGCTAGAGGATACCTCTCTACAAAGGACAGTTTTCATCGTCCAAAATTACCATTTTTACTATTTAGCAACTCTCTCGTAAAAGGACACCTCTCCCTGAAGGTCACTTTGGCCCTGCAACAAGGTATCTTTTACAAGGAGTTTCTACTGTAATGGTTTTCTTCAACTTTTTTTTTTCAAAACAAAATCTGTGATTAACACTAAGTTTATGGGTATTTCACACACACACAACAAAAACAACACAGTAATTATTTATATAAATAAATATCTACCATAATAAAATCGCTAAAAAATCTGTGCATTATGTCCCAAATTTTATTTTCATTTTGAGAAATTGTTGGTTATTTTATTTTAAAATCCTTCAAAAATGATAAGATACAATTTGGATTATAGATTAGAAACAAAAGGTAACAAGACCAAATCTCCAAATTATTGAGATGTTTGTGATGTTTTTGTCTGATGATGGTAAAAATGTTGTTAATGAAATATCACAAGCATTTCAATAATTTGGAATTGGTCTTGTTACCTTTAGTTTCAAGAAGCATTATGGAAAAAATGTTTTAATTAAGATCCACTAGAACCACCAGGAGAGAATACTTTGGCTAGAGGTCACCTTTCTACATTGTACAGTTTTCATCGTTGAAATTACTATTTTCACTATATAGCAAGTTTTGGTAAGAGGACATTTCTCCTTAAAGGACACTTTGGCTCTACAACTAGGTGTTGTCCTTTACAAGGGTTTCTACTGTATATACATGTGAATATTTGGGCTAAATTAATTACTGTGTAATTAGCCTTGAATTTCTTCTTCTTCTTCTTTCTTATCTCCACACTGGGTGAAGTAGGATGCGTCTGCCTTTGTCATTAAGACTGGGAGCACTACTCAGTGGCAGTCCGACTTAGCTCCAAATATCCCTAAAGACTAAAGGTCTGTAGAGATAATATTTGATGATATTATTAAAAAGAAGCACATTGCCATTACAGACTAAATATCCCCAAAGACTAAAGATCTGTAGAGATAATATTTGATGATATTATTAAAAAGAAGCACATTGCCATTACAGACTAAATATCCCCAAAGACTAAAGATCTGTAGAGATAATATTTGATGATATTATTAAAAAGAAGCACATTGCCATTACAGACTAAATATCCCCAAAGACTAAAGGTCTGTAGAGATAATATTTGATGATATTATTAAAAAGAAGCACATAGCCATTACAGACTAAATATCCCCAAAGACTAAAGGTCTGTAGAGATAATATTTGATGATATTATTAAAAAGAAGCACATTGCCATTACAGACTAAATATCCCCAAAGACTAAAGATCTGTAGAGATAATATTTGATGATATTATTAAAAAGAAGCACATAGCCATTACAGACTAAATATCCCTAAAGACTAAAGGTCTGTAGAGATAATATTTGATGATATTATTAAAAAGAAGCACATTGCCATTACAGACTAAATATCCCTAAAGAATAAAGGTCTGTAGAGATAATATTTGATGATATAATTAAAAAGAAGCACATAGCCATTACAGACTAAATATCCCCAAAGACTAAAGGTCTGTAGAGATAATATTTGATGATATTATTAAAAAGAAGCACATTGCCATTACAGACTAAATATCCCTAAAGACTAAAGGTCTGTAGAGATAATATTTGATGATATTATTAAAAAGAAGCACATTGCCATTACAGACTAAATATCCCTAAAGAATAAAGGTCTGTAGAGATAATATTTGATGATATAATTAAAAAGAAGCACATAGCCATTACAGACTAAATATCCCCAAAGACTAAAGGTCTGTAGAGATAATATTTGATGATATTATTAAAAAGAAGCACATTGCCATTACAGACTAAATATCCCCAAAGACTAAAGGTCTGTAGAGATAATATTTGATGATATTATTAAAAAGAAGCACATTGCCATTACAGACTAAATATCCCCAAAGACTAAAGATCTGTAGAGATAATATTTGATGATATTATTAAAAAGAAGCACATAGCCATTACAGACTAAATATCCCCAAAGACTAAAGGTCTGTAGAGATAATATTTGATGATATTATTAAAAAGAAGCACATTGCCATTACAGACTAAATATCCCCAAAGACTAAAGATCTGTAGAGATAATATTTGATGATATTATTAAAAAGAAGCACATAGCCATTACAGACTAAATATCCCTAAAGAATAAAGGTCTGTAGAGATAATATTTGATGATATAATTAAAAAGAAGCACATAGCCATTACAGACTAAATATCCCTAAAGAATAAAGGTCTGTAGAGATAATATTTGATGATATAATTAAAAAGAAGCACATTGCCATTACAGACTAAATATCCCTAAAGACTAAAGGTCTGTAGAGATAATATTTGATGATATTATTAAAAAGAAGCACATTTCCATTACAGACTAAATATCCCTAAAGACTAAAGGTCTGTAGAGATAATATTTGATGATATTATTAAAAAAGAAGCACATTGCCATTACAGACTAAATATCCCCAAAGACTAAAGGTCTGTAGAGATAATATTTGATGATATTATTAAAAAGAAGCACATTGCCATTACAGACTAAATATCCCCAAAGACTAAAGGTCTGTAGAGATAATATTTGATGATATTATTAAAAAGAAGCACATTGCCATTACAGAATAAATATCCCTAAAGACTAAAGGTCTGTAGAGATAATATTTGATGATATTATTAAAAAGAAGCACATTGCCATTACAGACTAAATATCCCCAAAGACTAAAGGTCTGTAGAGATAATATTTGATGATATTATTAAAAAGAAGCACATTGCCATTACAGACTAAATATCCCCAAAGACTAAAGGTCTGTAGAGATAATATTTGATGATATTATTAAAAAGAAGCACATTGCCATTACAGACTAAATATCTCCAAAGACTAAAGGTCTGTAGAGATAATATTTGATGATATTATTAAAAAGAAGCACATTGCCATTACAGACTAAATATCCCCAAAGACTAAAGGTCTGTAGAGATAATATTTGATGATATTATTAAAAAGAAGCACATTGCCATTACAGACTAAATATCCCCAAAGACTAAAGGTCTGTAGAGATAATATTTGATGATATTATTAAAAAGAAGCACATTGCCATTACAGACTAAATATCCCCAAAGACTAAAGGTCTGTAGAGATAATATTTGATGATATTATTAAAAAGAAGCACATTGCCATTACAGACTAAATATCCCCAAAGACTAAAGGTCTGTAGAGATAATATTTGATGATATTATTAAAAAGAAGCACATTGCCATTACAGACTAAATATCCCCAAAGACTAAAGGTCTGTAGAGATAATATTTGATGATATTATTAAAAAGAAGCACATTGCCATTACAGACTAAATACCCCTAAAGACTAAAGGTCTGTAGAGATAATATTTGATGATATTATTAAAAAGAAGCACATTGCCATTACAGACTAAATATCCCTAAAGACTAAAGGTCTGTAGAGATAATATTTGATGATATTATTAAAAAGAAGCACATAGCCATTACAGACTAAATATCCCCAAAGACTAAAGGTCTGTAGAGATAATATTTGATGATATTATTAAAAAGAAGCACATAGCCATTACAGACTAAATATCCCCAAAGACTAAAGGTCTGTAGAGATAATATTTGATGATATTATTTAAAAGAAGCACATTGCTAGATAAATATTTGTTGCAAATTTTAATGATAGATGGCAATTGAAATCATAAATGTAGTTAACACTACTATTTATTTAATTAGATTTGGTCTTGGCAGTCACTATTCGGAGAAGATTAATGGATTTGCCGAATGTCCTGGTCCATTTGGATGAGGAAAGTGAAGGCTAGAACACGGCTGATTCCACACTCACCTTTTCAGGGATACTCTAACCTTGACGAATCTGTGGCCACTGGACATGCGTCGGACCTGGAGGCTGTTGTTGGGTTCTGCCTGGAGTATAGAAGTTCCATCTATGCTTCCTTTCTGCAGTGAATCTGTATAAGACTGGTGGTCTTAATAAAGCTGTATGTATGTGTGTGTATGGATTTGGTCTTATTACCTTGTGTTTCTAGCTTGGAGTTAGAAGTGAATTGATGCTGTACAAGCTGTGTCTGTGTGTCCAGATTCCCATTTGTGGCCTACGTGCCCCAAGTACCGTGGCTCCTCAACACCACTCTGAAGGAGAACATCTTGTTTGGCAAGCCATATGACCCCAGGCTGTACGTAGCTCTCCAGCCACCTCTCTCTCTCTGCATGTAATTCCTTTCTCTCTCTCTCCCCACACTTCTTTCCTCTTTAATATAACACTTCTTCTGCTTGTCTGCTACCTTCTTTAAAGTTCTTTTACTAATAGAAACTAATTATGTTTTTTTATTCTCAAAAAAAAAAAAAAGAGTGGAAGGTTAGAGAATATATATTTAACACTATTTTACTGTATATTCAAATTTCATGCCCGCCCTAACTTACCAAAGTGCATATAGCTTTCTTTTATCTCACTGGCTTCTACACTCATCTATTCTGCCAGCTGAACTGTCTTCAATTGGAGGTAGATCTTTGTGTTTTGGGCAATGTTGGCTTGTGCTACAGTAGACTTCTCTGCATATTTGTTGGCTTGTGCTATGTAGACTTCTCCCTATATATTGTGGTATATAGACCTCGCTACTTTCCATTATGACAGTAGTGTCTCCTCAATTGTCATCTTTGCTTATTTCATATGCTCATTCAATATGTAAAAACTATATATTTTTTGAAAAAATAACTTAATTTTTTAAATTAAGAGCACCTCTCAATTAAAATATTTGAAAACATATATACAATAGAGTCTCCCATGAAAGACCGCCCAAAAACACAGCAACCCCCAGGACTCTCATTGTAGACTGTCATGTGATGATAAGTTATGATAGATTCTTTCAAATCAAAAATAGGCATTTTACCTTATCATTTATGTAACCAACATAGATTTAATAAGTAAACCTTCTATGGGAATCACCATTTTACAGTTTGACTCTCTATAATATAAAGTTAAAAATTATTTACTCCAACCTTTTTTTATACTTTATTCTAAAGTTTCATTATTGATGTGATGCATGCTCTACATGTTTTAAATATCAGACTTTTCAAAACTTGGCATCAAATAAACTTTATCAAAATATAATTTTTTTTTATGAAAAAGAAAAATATACAATCTATTAGTTATACACATTAAAATATACATTTTACATATCTTTACAAGACTCTTAAAAAATCACTCTAAAAGAGTTTGTTCTGAACAGCAAAAAATAATCTTCATATAATTTAAATTCTGAATCTATTTTAACACCTAAAATTTTGAATGATGCCTTGATCAAATGGCTGGCACCTATAGTATTGGTTGGCAAATATCGAAATTTGATATTTTCTAACTACAGTCCTAGGTGTGTGCCTTGATACATTGACCAAATATGAAATAATTTTCTTATTTCATTATATTGTGCATGTGAATAGGCTTACATGTATTGTTTAAAATATGTGAAATCATTCAAGATTATCAATTATTTCAGAATTGGCCTAATACCCTTTCTTGAATAATCAAGAAAAGCTAACCATGTATGCATTTTGGGCTGTTGGCCATTATCAGTGTGGTGTACGCTGTATCTCAATGACCAAAAAAGCTGGTGTTTGAGGCATTCTGAAAAATTATGAAACAGGTATTTAGGCTGAAAGGGCGTGAGAGTGGCAAACTATGTGAATTACATGATAAAGCACAATTTGGATTATAGATTATAGATACAAAAAAATAAGATCAAATCCAAATTAATTAATAGTGTGTGATGTTTCAGTAACAGCATTGTTACCATCATCAGACAAAAGAATAAAATGATTTTATTC